>CM041647.1:21067386-21087735 GCA_023333625.1 Bothriochloa decipiens | reverse complement strand
AGTGATGGACTCCTCTGCCAGATCTGCAACTTATGGCTGTAGTGAATTGACTAACAAGGGAACATATGGAAGATAGGCTGGTCAGGGGCATCCTTCTTCTAGTGATAAGAAACATTCAAAGACTATGGTAGGGGTGACATGACCTTTTCTGTGGTCCATGTCATAAGCGATGATTCAATTTTCTTTATGCCCAGCTAAGAAAACCAAACTCCATTCGGGGTGAACTACAATCAACTTGTGGGTCAAAATCCCATGGATATTAATGCTTCTAAAAATGCTATTAAGGACAACTGTATGCTGCAATGTCCAATTATTAGTACCATAGTCTTCAAGGATCCACATTGAAAACTTGCGTTGAATGCGAGAACCATCAATACGACATACACACAAGTGACCCTAAGCTTGAAGCAGGGTGTCCTCATCATTACCAGTAGCCATAGCAATTTCCTTCCATGTGTTTCCCTCCATATCCACAGCAATTATCTAAGATGTTCCCTCAGCGCTATCGTATGCCACATTGTGTAGAAAACCGTTAAGAAATACACTTGGCGTCCGAAAGCTCCAGATCAACACCATCCCGCCATCCCAATCCTGTACTGAGCCATGTATTAGTTCCAGACGAGTAGATCTACAAAGCTTCAACTAAATGATCTCTACCTTCCATAAAATGAACAACATGGAAGTGCGAGGAGACTGTTGGATCAAAACACAATTGAGCCACCTCGACTAATGGATCAAAACCCTCCAAAGATAGGCCACGAGCATGACGGATAGCCGGCAGTACCTTATAATTCTATGTGACTGGATTGCAGATGACCTAGGAGCGAGATCCTATCAGAAAAGACCACCGGCATAGGATGAGGCTGTTGCAGCAATCTGAGATAGCTACATGATATGTGGGCAAGAATCTGAAGCTGGGATTTTTCATGGTGATGCTGATGAAGTGCATCAAGTCCATCATCCTATCCTTGAAGAAACAGATCATAGTCTGGTGGGCAAGCTTGTCATTGATGTCAGAGTTGTTGATGAGGTATTTCCAATATTGACAGACCAATTTACAGCGGAACAAGGAGGGGCCAGGGATACGGCAGAGGATGTCAAGAACGAGATCATCTGGGAGGCTGGCAAATGAGTTTGTCCTCTTATTGGGGGCCTGCTCCATTTTGTCAGTGCGCAAGAGGCCCCAGCTTCCTAGGTAATGAGATAACTGAATAAAGAAGAAAATAATACAATAAAGATCCATCAGCGAAGTGCACAACTTATAACAAATTTCCACTTTAACAGCATACAACAATTTCCATGTTATGAGCTCATCCAAATTTAGAGTAGCAGCACATAGACATAGACATAGACAACTCAAACAAGAATAGCAGTTACTGTGGCTGTAACACTTACAATACCATTACAAATTTAGCTAAATCAAGTCAAACCATAATACTTACAATACCATTACAAATTCAGCTTATGGCTAAACAACACAACATAGCATGTATTGAGATCACTGAAGTAGAAAATAATGCAACAAAGATCCATTCCATCATTGAAGTCCACGACTTATACCAAAATGCAACTTTAACGACCATTAACAATTTCCATGGTACGAGCTCATTTCAGCTAAATCAAGTCTAAGCACCACACTTACAATACCATTACAAATTTAGTCCAACAGCCATGAGCTGCAGGGACTACCAGAACCATTACCGTCCGCATATTTCTAGAATTAAGGGATATGGCGGTATGCATCAAATGTGTTCATTCTAAGCGAAATCCCGAAGTCCTTTAGTAGATCCATGATGTGGCAAAACCCAATTGAAGAAACAAATAGTAAAAAGGAGAGAAAGGAGACCTACAGATCGGATCTAACGCTTCTGCCACTGCCGTGGCACACAAGTGACGTGGACGCCAATGCCGCCGTGCTCCACCAGGAAAGCCCCACCGCCTGTCTACGCCGGAGCCACCACAGCACACCGGGGATCCTCCACTGCCGCCTCTAGCTCCGCCGCCCAGGCAGCGCATGTCCAATGGGCAGATATTTTCCCATTTTTCAGGGGATATATATCTAATACAACTTGTCCCTTAGGAGCGGGGACGGCCCAATTATCACAAGGCCCGTATAAGGACTGTACCATGGTACATAAAAGAGGTATGGCCGGACTTCGCCATGATACACAAAAGAGAAAGGGTCGAACTGTCCCGTCTCTTGATCTTGCAAGTCCTAAGTCTTGGCTCCTGGCAGTTCATATCTGCGAACGCCAGAACGTTTGATCGCTAAAGAATTGATCACGTAGGACAAAGCGTAATGGGTATGTCAGTTTTGATTGTATTATTATTATGGTCATATAATAAGTTCTAAAATTTTTGGTTCGTTCTGGGTTTAGCAGCACATAGATATATATACAACTCAAACTAGATTAGTAGTTAATGTGGATGTAACCATTAGTCCAATACAATTTTGGCTAAATCAAGTCCAACCATCACACCTAGAATACCATTCAAATTAAAGTTACGACTAAATAACATAACATAGCAGGTATTGAGATCACTGAAGTATTAAATAATGCAACAAAGATCCATCAGTTAAGTCCACGGCTCATACCAAAATGCAACTTTAACAACCATTAACAATTTCCATGGTACGAGCTCATTTTGGCTAAATCAAGTCTAACCATCACACTAACAATACCATTACAAATTCTAAGAAAAGTCCTCAATGGCCAGATATTTTCTCATTTTTAGGGGAGATATATCCAATATATAGGTCAACATGTTCCACACAAGGAGGAACCTGAAGAGCTGGGTTGGCCCAATTATCACACGACCCATTTGAGGACTGTCCTATGGTACATAAAAGAGATATGGTTGGACTTTCCCCTGGTACACAAAAAATAAATGGCCGGACAGTATGCACCCATACATTGCATCAACCACCATTGCATATTTGATCTAGTAGGACCAATTATGCAATAGGCCTCAGCATGCATCCTATGCAATGAGACCACTGAAGTTAACAACAGTTAACAATTTCCATGTTAGTCATAGGACATCCGAATTAAGAGCAGAGGCACAAAGACATATACAAGTCAGCTAAATCAAGTCTAACCATCCTGGGTACATGATGGCATTGCAAAATAGACCAAAAGTACACACTACAATTGCTCCCGCCATTGCACTTCTACCGCTAAAGCTCCAACTAAAAAATAGACCAAAAGTACACACTACAATTGCAAAGCTCCTGCCGCTGCCCCCCGTCATGTGTCTCACCACCCTCCTCCTAGTCTGAGTCTGACCAGGTGATGACTTCTATCGAGTCGCCCAGATCATTGCCGGAGTATGACGAGGTGGCGTCTTCTATCAAGTAGCTCAGATCTTCTTGGTACCAATCGGTTGGATGATTCCATTTCCACAGGCGCGGAGGGTAGCGTGCCAGTGGCACCAAATCCTCCTCCTCTAGTGAATCCGAGAACAGAGGAACATATGGAATATATCTACTCTGTTAAGGATACCATCATCAACCACATGTGGACTGTACCAAAAGAGGTTGGAAGAGATTACATCTCCTATACTGCAGTCCATGTCATATAAGGACTATCCCATGGTACACAAAAGTGATATGGCCAGACTTTCCCATGCTACATGAAGAGAAATGGACGGACTGTCCCGTCTCTTGATCCTGCAAGTCCCAAGTCTTGGCTCCTGACAGTGTCTTTGAACGCCAGAACGTCCAGCCGCTACATAATTGAACTCGTAGGATAAAGCATAAAGGGTGTGTCAGTTTTGATTGTAGCATTATTATGGTCATATAAAAAGTTCTAAATTTTTTTGTTCGTTTCGATCGCTACATAATTGAACACGGGAATACCCATTTCCAGTGATAGGGAAACAGAAATACACAGCAAGCTGTAGAATTTACAGATACATGGCCAGAGATAACAAAGCTTTTAGGAGAAGAAATGCTGACACCTCAACAACTACTCATACAATACCATTACAAATTCAGTTAAATGAAGTTTAATGATCACACAATCATTACATGAGCTCATCTTCATAGGATTCGAAGGCAGCAAGTGTAGCTTCCTAGGAGGTGTACTTTTTATAAGAAGCACCAGGGAACCCATGAACTTGCTCCTGGCAGTCAGCCCAGCTGCAGAAAACCCCTCGCCTACGGCCGCGGAACACCACATAGCATGGATTCATCTCGAATCTGCAGAACCCAAACAGGCTGCCTTAGTTTTACAGGTGCAAGTGCTAGTGACCATCATTGGCATGCATAGCAACAAGTGCAATTCAAAGATTAGTGGCACTGATTTGCTGCCTCCTAGCAAATCCAATAGCCATGTGCTACAGGGACTACCAGAACCAATCCCTGTCTCGCATCTATCTAAAATTAAGGAATATGGCGGTATGTATCAAAGGTGATATATCTAAACGAAATCCCCAAGTCCTGTAGTACATCCATGTCAAGGTGAAACAAAAATGAAGAAACGAACAGTAAAAAGGGGAGAAAGGAGACCTGCGAATCAGATCTGACACCTCTGCCGTGGCACACAAGTGACGCGGACGCCAATGCCACCGTGCTCCACCGGAAAAGCCCCACCGCCTGCCTCCAAATGGATGCTGGAGCCACCACAACACACCGGGAATCCTCCGCTGCCACCTCCGACTCCGCCGTAAGTCCAACGGGCACATAATTATCCACTTTTAGGGTCCCATATATTTATAGATATATAAGAGAACATAAAATGTACTTGCATTATAATATATAAAGGCTCCAAGGGGACCTAGACACACACAGCCGCTTAGCGTGGTGGCAAAGACCTTCACATCTTTAGTGCCAGGTCCTGGGTTTGAATCCCAGAGAACCCAATGTTTTTGGGGAATTCAACATCGGTCGGAGAAGGGTGGTCCCACATCTCTGTTAGAGAAGGGCGGTCCCACGTGAACATAGAAGGGTCCCCAGTTGGGGGTCCCATCTAACTTGACGCTCTAGTCCACACATCCGATGGGAACGGTCCCAGTCGGGTCCCACATGTCAGTCGACGAAGGTTGACCTCTCATGAACAAAGATGGGTCCCCATGGCGGGTCCCTTCTAACTGACATGCTGATCCCACACGTCGGATGCAGAAAGGTCCCAGAAGGGTCCCACATGTCAGTTGACGAAGGTTGACCCCACATGAACGGAGATGGGTCCCCCGTGGCAGGTCCCATCCAACTGACACGCTGATCCAACACGTCGGATAGAGAACGGTCCCAGACGGGTCCCACATGTCAGTCGACGAAGTGTGGTGGGCTAGGTCCCATCTAACTGACACGCTGATCCCACACGTCGGATGGAGAACAGTCCCAGACAGGTCCCACATGTCAGTCGACGAAGTGTGGTGGGCTGGGTCCCATCTAACTGACATGCTGATCCCACACGTCAGATGGAAAACGGTCCCAGATGGGGTCCCACATGTGATTCGACGAAGGGTGGTGGGCTGGGTCCCATCTAACTGACACGCTGATCCCACACCAGATGGACAACGGTCTCAGACGGGGGTCTGTTGACGGTTATTAACCATCAATTTTTTATGTCAACTAAAGAGAGAAAAGAGGGTAAAAAGTATACATCACCATAGACTTAGGGCTTTCACTAAAAATTTCCATGAGTTTTGGTGAATGTCTGTTTCTACAGGGGGTTATCAGAAAACAACCAAAAGAGGTCCAAATGTTGGATTTACATAGAGAGAATACCCCGTCCAGCAACTCAGGAATAATCTGGAAGACTCGAGGAGGCGACCCTGCAAAGCTGGGGCCACTTGGCAGACCTAGCTGGGCGGGAGCCCAAGCCACGTGGGCGGCCGCCCGTCCAAGTGGACCAATGTGGTCCAACCTCGCGGATCCTGCCTCCACCGACTTTGAGGAGTAATCTCAGCCATACGTATAGGTCGGTTTGATCATAGGGCTGCAGTGCATCCTAGAGGGCTATATAAGCAAGGCCCCTGGCCCTCGGAAAAAACTTGAATTCATTAGAAGAATTCAATATAGAGGTAGCCATGAGAAGAGCCAGGGTTTTAAAGATCTCTCCACCAGAGAATTAGAATAGCTACTCCAAATCTTTAAGTTCTACATAGGTTTATACTAGATAGAGGAAAAATCGGGCACCTGTGCTTGGAATTTCGGATCTTCATCATCAAGGATTGGTATTATCTTGTATCTTTTCTTAAAGACTTTATCTAATTTCATTATGTTTCTGTTTATTATGTTCCTAGTTTATTCTTGTTCTACATCTGATATAGTTATGATTGATAATAAGTTTATGTATATGTTTGCAAAGCACTTAGCTCTCTTCACGGGAGGGTTAGGCGGTAGATTTGATGTAAGCATGGTGCTTAGATGCTGTTTACCTACAAATGCACCCTATTGGTCGGGTTGTGTGGTAGATCACGAAAGTGATAGTTCCGTTGAGTCCTTCGTAATCCATTCCCCATCGATAGGGCTAGTAGAACCAAAGTTGCATAGGAAGTCCTGCTTTGTCTTGGCTTTTTATAGCAATGATTCTTATTCATAGATGAAGAGTCTTTTGTGCTATATATGAGTGTAGCGTTAGAGTAGATGAATGACATAGTAGATTAGAACCTACCTAGGTGTTTTATTTCTTGAACTAATCAGACGTCGACCTACCTTTATGCTGAGTAGTCTATTTCTAATCTCTGTGTGCTTTATTTCCCAGAGCTTTATACTTTATCTTATTTATCTGTCATGGTTTACCCCTCTGCCAAAGTAAGTGACTGTGCAATCAATCACTCATAAGTAGTCGTGTTTTGCAAGTTTATCTCATTGTTTAAATCCTTAGTTCTGTCCCTTGAGCTAAATATAAATTACGTTACCTGGAATACTTTCCGGTGAAGTGCTACGATGGTATTTAATCTGTATGCTTGTGGATCCTATCTTTTGGAGGAGCAGTTGTCGATACCCTGGAAACAGGCATCCCAGACCCCTTGCTTAACAAACTAAAGCCCCGCAAAATCAGCATCTTGAACCCTCCGATAATCTCCCGCGCTAACGTACGAAGGCCCAAAGGCTGAGACGTATCGGACTGGCCCGCGAACGAACAACGACGGCCCGAAACCAACGCTCGCTCGAGAGGTTACCGAATGGACCAGTGGTGTTCATCAGAGAGGGTACCAAACGGACAAGTACTGTATGCGCGAGGGTACGATTCGAGCTACCCCTCGAGGACGGAACTTCGTCCAGCGAATGAGCCGGCCCTCGAGGACGTAACTTCGCCCAGCAAACGAGCCCCCTCTCGAGGACGGAACTTCGCCTGGGCGAATGGTCGGCCCTCGAGTGCAGAGCACCCCTCGGCCACCAACTCCCCCGTACGAATCCGCGAGCATTTAATGCGATCTATCTACCCCCGCCTAACCGCATGGCCACAGTTACAGTAATAGTCACAGGCGTGGCGTTCAAATCTACTTTTACTGCCCATGCCCCGGAATCCCGCAAGTCATATTACGCTGTTGCGCCATACCGAGCGCTGTGCCACGACCCGTACCGCCTCGAGACATATAAACTAACCTGTTTATCGTGTTTTCTGAGATTCGATCTTATCCAGCGAAGCTCGACCACCTCGGCAAGACCCCCTCGGCTCCGGCCAGGACCCTCGACCGCCACCCCTCGACTTCACCGAGCGTACCCTCGAGCTAAACTTCAACAACTCCCGATGCGACGGCTGTAGGGCCTCCCATACCGACGTACATCGCTACAGCGGCACCGACATGATCGGCCTCAACGTCGTACGTCATCAGCGTCATGTGGACTCGAAATACATGTACACCTGCGCCCCTCCTTCGTCTATAAAAGGAGGCGCCAGGGCGTTAGAAAAGAGGGGGGAGACCAAGAGGATCTAGAGCATAGGAACACTAAGGCCCTAGATCACTGAACGACACCGTGAGCCTGTGGAGGTCGAGAGCAAGGCACCCGCACGCCCCAACTCCGCCTTTCACTCCTCACACCAGCTTGTATTTTCCCCTGTACTAGCACTTCGGTGCAGAATAACACGAATCATCCTCCCCTCGCTGGACGTAGGGCCTTCTTTGCCCGAACCAGGATAAATCATTGTGTCATTCTTGCATCACCCACCGGATTAGGGAGCACGCGGATACGATATTACTCGTTGGTGTTAACCCCTCGAGGGTCAGAACACCGACAGTTGGCGCGCCAGGTAGGGGAGCCGCGTGTCACTAACGATTTCCCGCCATTTTTCTGGATGGGCGATTTCGTTTCCCCACTTCCGCATGCTACGGTGATCTGGTTTGGGAGCCTGGAGTTCATGACCCTCGGCCAGGGCTACGACATGACCCTGCTCTCGATCAGTGACCCGAACGAAGGTCGCGGTGCACCCCCACGTTCATGGGGAGCCGCTCGCCAGCCTCATGACCACGCTTCCACATCCAGAAGGAGGCACGGTCGGCGCCGTCATCGTCGTCAACCCGAGTCAAGAAGGGTCCTCGCCGCTTTCCCCACGCCCCAGACCGGAGATGAGAAACCTCTTGTTGAGGGCGTATCTGACCCGAGTTTAGAGGCAGAAGGCAAACCGGCAGGATCCCCGCACAACCCTGACTCCGCTCTCACCGAGCGCTCGTCGGGGAAGTGCGACGAAACCCCCGCTCGATCAAGCTTGCTTCCGCACGGGCTGTTCGAGCGTCGTTGGTGGTCTTCGACCGACTTCAACAATCCCACAAGGACGGCTACGACATCAACCCACTCCGTCACCAGCGCATCGGAGGACCGCCCAGACACCTTTCTCCGTGCAATAACGGACGTGGGGACTGTCACACCGGCCTCCGAGGGTTTGGCTTTCGCAAGAGCGCCCGGCCCCCGGAGGTACACCGTCGGCACACTCCGACGGCGGCTGCAGGAGGAGGCGCGGGGGCAATTCCCCGTCTTCTACTGCGGCGACCCTGACTCTGACTCTGATCACTGGGATCCTACCCAAGAGTGCCTCCACATCGATGGTGGCGTCGACTCCGATGAGGAAACCGTCGATCCAGCGGCCGCGGCGTCAACCACCGTGGCGAGAGACGCTCCCCCCAGAGCAGAGGACCAACAACCAGACGCACCCCGAGAAGCGTGCCCTCATCTTGGCAAGCAGGACGCGCAGATGGCACAGATTCGGGAGTTGCAGGCGAAGCTCACCGACGAGCAGGAACGCTTGCGCTTACTCGAGATGACCCTCGAACAAGAGCGGCGACCGCTCGGCGGCAGAGCCCGAGCCAGGGCCCGAGAGGTCAACCGGCAGATCGTCGAGGAAGGAGCACCCGAGCAACCCGTCCACCGTTATCCCCGAGCAAGCCAGAACGTTGTTGCGGTGGCTATGCTCCTCTGTAATATGCCCGCACCTTCCAACTTGCAAGCTCGGCGGATACAACACGAGGTCGAGGGCCTCCTCCAAGTTGCTGCTGGTCAACAAGCCGAGAGCTCAGCCTCGAGGCGTCGAGGAGCTGCCTCCGAGCCTCAGGTCGAGCCCTCCCGACCCGAGAGGGAGGGCTCGGTCGATCAGGGGGCGGCCCCCCGACAGAAGAAGAACCCGGCCCGAGAGCCTATCAACGATGACCGCGCTCCCCACGACACGCGCCTCGACATTGTCGAGAACCGCAGACGCAAGCACGGGGATGCCGAGGATCGAGGGTACAGCGCCCATCGAGGAGGGCGTTACGACAGCGAAGAGGACCAACAGGCCCCAGAGCCACCGGGCCCCTGGGTCTTCAGCAGGAGGATCCGCTGCGCCCAGCTGCCCGACAAATTTCGACCCCCCACGAGCCTCGTCAAATATAACGGCGAAACCAATCCCGAGCTCTGGCTAGCCGACTTCCGATTGGCTTGTCAGGCGGGCGGGGCGCGTGACGATCACGCCATCATATGTCACCTTCCCCTGTTCCTGTCCGACACCGCGCGTAGGTGGCTCGAGGAGCTTCCCCCCGATCAGATTCGCACTTGGACCGACCTTGTCCGTATCTTCGAGGGGAATTTCAAAGGTACCTACGTGCGTCCTGGAAACTCCTGGGAATTGCGCAACTGCAAGCAAAAGCCAGGAGAGTCTCTCCGCGACTTTGCTCGATGGTTCTCCAAGCTCCGCACCGAGCTGCCCTACATCTCCGACCTCGACGTCATTCTAGCGTTTGTTGCGGGTACAACCTGCAAGGACCTAGTTCGCGAGTTAGGGCGAAACCGCCCCGACACCGTCGACGAGCTTATGGATGTGGTCACCAACTACGCCGCTGGCGAGGAGGCCGTCGGCGCCTTCTTCAGCGACGTGAAGGACAAGGGAAAAACGCCGGTAGCCGACAACGCAGGAGGCTCGAGCAAAGGGTCGAAGAGAAATAACAAGAAGAAGAAAAATCAACAAGGCAAGTGGGAGGCTGCAGAAGATGATCTCGTCGCTGCAACCGAACGCAAAAGACCTCGAGGTCCCCCCGCGCCCCCCAAGGGCGCCATCTTCGACAAGATGCTCGAGGAGCCCTGTCCTTACCATAAGGACAGGGCAAAACACAAGCTTAAGGACTGCCGCATGCTTCGAAGGCACTTCGAGCAAGTAGGTGTGAAGAAGGGTGACGACAAGAAAGACCAAGGCGGCGGCGAGGGAGACAACGGGGAAGACGGAAAATTCCCCGAAGTCTATGACTGCTACATGATCTACGGGGGGCCCTCGACCCAGCTCACGCCCCGACAGCGTAAGCGGGAGCGTCGAGAGGTCTTCTCAGCTCGTGTCGCAACGCCCCACTACCTCGATTGGTCCGATGCGCCCATCACCTTCGACCGCGATGACCATCCGGATCGAGTCCCCAACCCCGGGGCCTATCCGCTCGTCATCGACCCGATCATCATCAACACCCGCCTCTCGAAGGTCCTCATGGACGGCGGCAGTAGCCTGAATGTCATCTACCTCGAGACCCTCGACCTCCTGGGGGTCAGGAGGCACCAACTCTGACCCAGCGCTGGGGGGTTCCATGGCGTCGTGCCAGGGAAGAAGGCTTTCCCCGTCGGCCGTATTGAACTCCCTGTCTGTTTTGGCACCCCTGCCAACTTCAGAAAAGAGACCCTCACCTTCGAGGTGGTCAGGTTCCACGGAACGTATCACGCCATCATCGGTCGACCGGGCTACGCGCAGTTCATGGCGATCCCGAACTACACCTACCTCAAGCTCAAGATGCCAGGACCCAAAGGCGTCATCACTATCGCCTCCTCCTACAAGCACGCATACGACTGTGATGTCAAATGCGTCGAATATGGGGAGGCCGTCGAGGAAAATGCCATGATAGCCGTGACCCTCGAGCACCTCGCAGACGAGATGCCAGATCCCAAGCGACACGCCGGCAATTTCGAGCCGGCACAAGACACCAAGAAAGTCCCCCTCGACCCGAGCTGCCCATGCGAGAAGGTGCTAACGATCAGCGCCGACATCGAGGACAAATAGGAAGTCGTGCTTGTCGACTTTCTCCGCGCAAACGCCGATATGTTTGCGTGGAGTCCCTCGGATATGCCGGGCATACCGAGGGAAGTCGCCGAGCACGCCTTGGAAATCCGGGCCGGGTCCAGACCGGTGAAGCAACGCCTGCGCCGCTTCGACGAGGAGAAGCGCAGGATCATCGGCGAGGAGGTACACAAGCTTTTGGCGGCTGGATTCATCAAGGAGGTTCATCACCCCGAATGGTTAGCTAATCTCGTGTTAGTTAAGAAAAAGAATGGAAAGATGCGGATGTGTATTGACTATACTAGTTTAAACAAAGCATGTCCCAAAGTTCCGTTTCCTTTACCATGCATTGATCAAATTGTCGACTCCACCGCGGGGTGTGAAACCCTCTCGTTCCTCGATGCTTACTCCGGCTACCACCAAATTAAGATGAAAGAGTCCGACCAGCTCGCGACTTCCTTCATCACACCTTTTGGCATGTACTGCTACATGACAATGCCCTTCGGCCTCCGAAACGCCGGGGCAACATATCAGCGGTGTATGCTCCATGTCTTCGGCGAACACATAGGCGACACGGTCGAAGCCTACGTCGATGACATCGTGGTCAAGTCCAAAAAAGCGGACAACCTCATCCGAGACCTCGAAATCGCGTTCGGGCGCCTTCGAGCCAAAAACATAAAACTCAATCCCGAGAAATGTGTTTTCGGAGTGCCTCGGGGCATGCTCCTTGGATACATCGTCTCCCAGCGCGGGATCGAGGCCAACCCTGAGAAGGTGGCGGCCATCATGCGAATGGGGCCGATTCGGGAACTCAAGGGCATGCAGAGGGTCACAGGCTGCCTCGCGGCCCTCAGCCGCTTCATCTCACATTTAGGGGAGAAGGCCATGCCTCTGTACCGCCTCTTGAAAAAATCCGAGCGATTTACGTGGACCGCAGAGGCTGAGGGGGCCCTCGATGAACTCAAAGCCAAGCTGACGTCCACTCCGATCCTCGTCCCTCCTCGACCAGCAACGGTGACCGAACCGCCTGAGCCCCTCCTCCTCTATGTCGCCGCAACCACCCAGGTGGTCAGCACGGCCATAGTGGTGGAGAGGCAAGAGGAAGGACGCGCCTTGCCAGTCCAACAGCCGGTTTACTTCGTTAGCGAGGTGCTTTCGGAAACGAAAATCCACTACCCACAGGTGCAGAAGCTGCTCTACGCCATCGTCCTTACGCGTCGCAAGCTCCAACATTACTTCCTCGACCACCCAGTTACTGTGGTATCCTCGTTCCCCTTGGGGGAGATCATCCATAACCGGGAGGCCGCTGGAAGGATTGCCAAGTGGTCGGTCGAGCTGATGGGCGAGACCATCACCTACGCACCACGCAAGGCCATCAAGTCTCAAGTGCTGGCGGATTTCGTCACCGAGTGGACCGACACTCAGTTGCCACCAGTCCAAATTCAAGCCGAGCTGTGGACGATGTACTTCGACGGGTCGCTCATGAAGATAGGAGCAGGCGCGGGCTTGCTCTTCATTTCACCCCTCGGAGTCCACATGCGCTACGTCGTTCGCATCCACTTTGCCACGTCTAACAATGTCGCAGAGTACGAGGCACTTGTCGCCGGATTACGAATCGCCCTCGAACTCGAGGTCCGACGCCTTGACGTTCGAGGCGATTCATAGCTAATCATCGACCAAGTGATGAAGGCCTCGAGCTGCCACGACGCCAAGATGGAAGCATACTGCAATGAAGTGCGTAAGTTGGAAGACAAATTCCATGGCCTCGAGCTTACCCATATCGCTCGACGGTACAACGAAGCCGCGGATGAGCTCGCGAAAATCGCGTCGACTCGAGGTACAGTCCCTCCGGACGTGCTCTCGAGGGACCTCTTCGAGCCCTCCGTCGATTTGGGCTCGGGGGCTTGCTCTACACCCTCGAAGCCCCACCCCATGACCTCGATCAGGGCCCCCTCGACCGGGGCCTAGGTTATGGAGATCCAGGAGACATCCCCTCCGTCGAACCCGCCACCGGATTGGCGAGCCCCTTTACTCAACTGCCTCATTCGGGGAGAACTCCCGGAGGACCGAACCAAAGCTCGACGGATCGCGCGACGGGCCAAGTCCTACGTCATCTACGGTGATGACAAGGAACTCTACAGGCGAACCCCTTCGGGCGTCCTTCAGCGCTGCATTTCCATCGAGGAAGGAAGGAGGCTCCTCGAGGACATACACTCAGGAGCCTACGGCCACCACGCAGCGCCAAGGACCCTCGTAGGCAACGCTTTTCGATAGGGTTTCTACTGGCCGACCGTAGTTTTCGACGCCACGAACATCGTCCGCTCGTGCAAAGGGTGTCAATTCTACGCCAAGCAGACGCACCTCCCAGCTCACGCCCTACAAATGATCCCCATCCCCTGGCCGTTTGCGGTCTGGGGGCTCGATCTTGTGGGGCCTCTCAAAAGGACAACCAAAGGGTATACACACCTGCTCGTTGCCGTCGATAAATTTACCAAATGGATCGAGGCCTGGCCCATCAGCAACATCCGCTCCGAACGGGCGGTCGAGTTCTTCACCGACATAATCCATCGCTTCGGGGTCCCGAACGTCATCATCACCGACAACGGCACGCAATTCACCGGCAAGAAGTTCTTGGATTTTTGCGATTGCCATCACATCCGTGTGAATTGGTCCACGGTTGCACATCCTCGAACTAATGGCCAGGTCGAGCGCGCCAATGGCATGATTCTGCAGGGCCTCAAGCCAAGGATCCTCAAACGCCTCGGCAAGCACGGAAAAAAATGGGCCGCGGAGTTGCCGTCGGTCCTATGGAGCTTAAGGACAACACCTAGTCAAGCCACGGGGTTCACCCCATTCTTCTTGGTCTATGGGTCCGAGGCCGTCCTCCCCACTGACCTCGAGTATGGTTCCCCTCGATTAAAGGCCTACAACAAGCAAACTAATGAAGAAGCCCTCGCAAACGCCATCGACCAGGTCGAGGAGGCTCGAGACATGGCACTGCTTCACTCCGCGAGGTATCAGCAAAAACTTCGACGCTACCACGACAAGCACGTGCGCCCGAGGGACCTCCAAGTTGGAGACCTCGTCCTACGACGACGGCAGAACAACAAAGGACATCACAAGCTGACACCGCCATGGGAAGGTCCATTCGCCGTAGCTGAGGTGCTAAAGCCCGGGTCGTACAAGCTCGCTAACGACAAAGGCGAAATCCTCACCAACGCGTGGAACATGGAACAGCTACGTCGTTTCTACCCTTAGGGCACCAGTGCCCTTGTACATTCTCGCATGTCTTGTACATTCCCGCATGACAAATATAAGGACTACTTTCGATTATAAGTTCAAACTCGTTATTATACATGCAAGAGGTAGCCTCGACCCTGTCTTACCAGAGTCGAGCCTCCCTCGAGGGCTAACGGGGGGGAACCCCCTAAGTTCCTAAAAATACGAACGATTTTTTCGCACGCTCCCCTCTTTTTGCTTCCCAACTAAGTTGACAACGCCTCGAACTCCCTTGGGGTCGAGGGTTGTCAAGCCGGAGCTCTCCTATGCTTCCGGGCTACGGTACCTCCACTCGCTCCCCCCTCGAGGGATACGAGTTCACGTTGAACGCTCAGTTGGAAAACAAAAGTGAGGCGAGCAGAACTCGAGCGCTTCTTCTTTCTCACACCTCAATACGCTTCGTGACTAAGTAGAAAATGCCTCGAGCTCCCTTGGTGTCGAGGGCTGTCGAGCCGGAGCTCTCCTACGCCCCCTGGCTACGGTACCTCCACTCGCTCCCCCCTCGAGGGATACGTGTTTGCGTCAAAAACTTAGTCAAAAAAGCGAAGTCTAAGTGAGTAGAAAGCAGAAAAGGTTCGAAAGAAAAATGACAAATCGCATTACGATAGATGCATTCATGTTCAAAAAGGGGCTTTCAAAGCCACATTGAATCTAATTTACAAAAATTAATTCATTACATGGGCACCCTCGCCCAGTCTTGCCCTACAGGCTCGCCCCGTCACCGCCCCCCTCGACATGGTACCCTACATCCGCCGGGGGGAGGACTTCGTCCTCGAATAACTTTGCCAGCTCTCCCCCCGGCCTCTCGGCGTCGTTGATGAGCCCTCGGCAGCGCTCCTCATTCTCGGCGTCGGTCTTCGAGATGTTAGGAACAAAGCCTTGGGCCACCACGTTCATATCAAAAATGAAGCCGGAGGAGACCACCGCAAGCGCCCGCTTCACGCCAGTGTGAAGCGCCTCCCGCACGCGATCTCGAAGGGTGGCGTCGAGGTAGTAGATCCGGTCCACAAGCGCAGCACTGGGGATGTCTTCTTCGGCACCCTCGATGGGCTCGACCTCCCAGAGGGCGCAGAGCCCATCGAGGGCAACCCGGAGACGACCAAGAAGCGCCCCCTCCGTCGCAAGGCTCTCCTGTAGCGCCTTAGCGGCGTCTTGAGTCGCAAGCAGCTCGGACTCGATGCCTGAAGCACAAAGCAAGAATTCGATAAACCATACGGAAAGAACAAAGATCAAAAACCCTTTGAGGAACTCACCAGCACAGCGAGTCTCAAGGGCGTTGCGATCCCCCAGCACGGCGTCGCACTCCCCCCGAGCCTCATCCCGCTCCCGCTGGGCCTCTTTGAAGGCTCGGGTCACCTCCGTCTTCTCGAAGCGGAGGGTCTCGAGGGCGCCACCAGCCAGGATGATGGCCTGCTCCTTGTCCTGGAGCGTGGCCTTCATGGCCCCGAGCTGGATTTCCAGGTCGGCGGCATGGCTCTTCTCTTCCTGGGCCAAGGCGGAGAGGGCGTTGCGCGTGGCGGAGACTTCAGCGAAGCTGGCCTCGAGCGAACGGATGCGCGCCACGGAGCTCTGAGCCTCCGCCATGAGCAGCTCGACGTGCTCCTGGGCTCGGACGCTCTCGACCCTGGCCTTCTCCGATTCGGCCTTCGCCACGTCAGCCTCCTCCCTGGCACGCTCGAGCTCCCCCTCGAGGCGGGCGGCTTCCCCTCGAGCGGCGTCGGAGTCCGCCTTCGCCCGGGCGGCTTCCTCTTTGGCCTTGGCGGCCTCCTCCCTCGTCCGCTTCAGCTCCTCCTCGAGCTCGGCCACCCTGCTCTGCGCAGAACCGCCGGCCTCAAGTTGGCGAAGCACTTCCTCTCGGCTGTTGTGCGTTTCGTGGAGGAAGACTGACTTCAAGTAGGACCGCCTTCGCGCCACCTGGGGACAGGAAATCAAGGGTTAAGACATCCCATACGAAAGAATTTAACAAAAAATATACATATGGCCTAACACAGCGACTCACCCCGAGATTCCGGTCAAGGCCTTCGGCGAGCTCGGCGCCCAGTTTCAGCAACTGCCGCAGCCACGCCCGGGATCGCTCGGCCTCCTCCCAGCACTCGACCTCCGCCGGGTCGTTCATCTCGATCCCCGAAGCGCTGGGATCACCGAGTTCCCGGAGCACGATGCGCTCCTTGCTCCAATCTGGAAGGACCGTCTTGACCTTGGCTCGCGCCAAGGAATCGATCTCCTCCACCACATCGCCTGGAACGCCGTAACCCACGGCCAACTCTCCCGGGATGTGGAACTCTGACGCGGCGTGGGCACCCCTCAGCCCGGGGTCGGACGTCGACCTCCTCAGCACACCGACAGCCGCCGTCTCCTTCAGCTGCTTCATCGACAGTTGTGGCGCCTGATCCGGTGCTGCGTCCGGCCCCGTCGGAAGCAGCGAAGGTGTGGAGGCCGAAGCTTCACCCAACGCCACGACTTGTGGCGCCGGTGGGACCACCGCCGGCACATCTTCTGCCGGGCTCGGTACCGAGGCATCCTCCGGTTGTGCCCCTGGCAGCCGCAGGACCGTCGACGCCTTCGACGCCGCTTCTTGTTCGGACAGCAACTCGTCCATAGTGATCACGGACACCCATTGTTTGGGCAGTCCGGAAGTCACTTCCGCCTCAGACGTCTCGGGCGGTTGCTGCGCCGACGGGTCCAGCGGCGCCGCATCCCTCGGCGGCGTCTGCTGCGCCTGCTGATGCTGGGGCTGGTCCCCAGTTTCCTCCTCCTCCTGCTGCGGCCGTGGCGGCTCCGCTTCTTGCAGGGCCCCCTGCTCCTACTCCCTCCAGGCCTCGAGCTCGCGCAGACCCGCCGGCCAGGGCCGCCGCTCTCCCGTCGAGGGGGGAAGGGTCGAGGCCTCCTCACCCTCGAGGTCCACGACGACGGCCCCCTCTCTCGGCTCGTGGCCCTCGGGAGCTCCCGCCTCGGGTGCGGGGATCGAAGCCTCCGGACCACCAGAAACGGAAGCCCCCGGCGTCGGGGCGCCGCCTCCTGGTGCCGGGTCGAGCTCGAGGGCCGCGGGCGGTGACGTCAAGGAGGCGCTCCCTCCCTCGTGCGTCCTCCCAGGCACGGAGTCGCCACCCGCCGCGGCCCCCAGGACACTCGACCCTGCAGCAGGAGTGGAACCCGTCAGCCTACCGCGTGCCATAGCACCAAGGGCGGAGGACAACCACTTGGCTTCCCACGGAGCCAAGGGCCTCGATGACGCACCTATAGCCGGGGCCTCCGTCTTCGAGGCTGCATCCATCTTGAGCCGCTTAGTCGGCGCGAGAGACGCCTCCTCGATCTGGCACTTGGGCCTGAATGGAAAGTAGAACGGCAAAAAGGTTTATTGAAACGCACAAAGACGACGCAACGAAAAGAAAACAATTCGACGGCACTTACCCGAAGGGTATAGAGGCCTTACGGGCACCCCTCAAACTGCCCGCAGATTTCGAGACCCCTCCCAAAGCCGAGCCCTTCGTAGGGCTGGGGCTGCTCGGGGCCGTCAGTGGGGTCGCCGCGCTTCCCTGCTTCAACGGGGCCTCCCGGGCACGCCTCTGCTCCGCGCGCGCCGACGACCGGGATCGGGTCTCCCGGATCGAAGTGGGTGGGCTCCCGCCTCGAGTGCGACGCGAGGTGGGTGATCCCCCTCGAGGCGAGGCCTTGGCCCCCCTTTTTCCACGTCGGCGCTCCGAGGCCGACGCCGCCGGCTGAGGGGCGCGCTGCTCCGCCACCTCCTCCTGCACGAAGGGGCGGTCAGCATGGGTGGATTCTGGCAGGATGCGGTCGAGGCACCCCTCCACCCCCTCGACGTCCTCACTGTCATCATCATCATCTTCATCTCCCTCGGACGAGGGAGACTCCTCCTCTGGGAGCCCGTCGCGCCTCTGCTCAGCGCGGCGCTTCGCGAGCCTTTCGCGCTCCCGGAGCTTCTTGGCTTTCTTTTTCTCCTCCTCGTCCTTACTCCGCTTCTCTTGCTGGGCGGTGAAACGTCTTACCTGACGATCGGCAGCGTCCTCCCTCAGTGGAGGCCTCGATCTCCAGTAGTCGATTCTCCCCTGCGCAAAGACATTCAGTCACAGGGACATAAGAAAGGGGAGGAGGAGGGGAGGGGGAAAAACTCGAAGGTCACGAGTAGAGGCACTCACCAGGTCGAGGCAACCCTCCTCCGGCCGCATGGGGAGACGGTTGACGTCTTCCACCTTGAACGAGCCAGACACCATCCCCTTTACCCGTGCGACGACTTCCGAGGCGGACGGCCTGTCACCGGACATCCGGCACCTCCTGAGAAGCTCGGGCGCCGCCGAGGGGAGCATCTCGTCCAACCGCAGCGGGCGCTCCATCAGAGGGAGCACCCGTCGACTGTGAAAGGCCGAGGCAACCATCCCCGCCGTCAGGCCCGCTTCTCGAAGGGCCCTCATCGCGACGACGAGGGGGTGAAGACGACGCTGAAGGTCTCCCGCGACACCGAACGGCCAATTGTATGGACGCTCGGCGATGAGCCGCCCGGTGTACGGTGGGAGATAGCCGCCGTCATTGCGCAGATAGAACCATTGCTCAGTCCCACCGAAGTTGAGGCATCCCGCTCTGACGATTTGCCTTACTCTGACCGACACCGGGGAGGCGAACCACTCCCCCTTGTAGAGGTGGAGCCATAGCTCCCAGTGCGGCTCCATTCCGAGATAGCCCTCGCAGACGGCCGCGAAGATGGCGGCGTTGGAGATGGCGTTGGGGGAGAAATGGTGGAGCTCGACGCCGTAGTAGTTCGTCAGCCCCCGCATGAACTCGCTTGGGGAACGCTGAACCCGTGCCGATGGAACTTCAGGAAGCTCACCACGTACCCCTCCGGCGGGTTTGGCTCTTCGTGGTCCCTGGGCGGCGCGATCCACTCCGGTCGATTCAAATCCGTGATGGGGCGTAGAAGCCCTTCCCTAACCAGCTCGGTCAGCCTCTGCCGCGTCACGGTCGACGGGCGCCAGGGCTCGGCGGGCTGGAGAACTGGGGCCATGGCGGCGGCGGCGGCGCAGATCTGCTCGGTGGTTACGGCGGCGGTAGCAACAGCACGAGTCTCCTTGGCAGACGGACGACCAGGAAGGTTCCCAATCGTGACTTCTCGCTCTAAGTTTTTATCCTCACACGCGCAGGAAAGCGGGAGCCCGGCAGAATGGCAAAAGTGGGAGCGAACGCCTGTCCCCACCGTTTTTATACTCGGGAAGAGCAACGGGCGCAGCCTGGCGGCAGGGAAAAGGTAACTTCCCGCAATTAATGCGTTTACCTGATCGTTCCCCCCTCGACCCTCGACCGGACGCACGCATCCTATCTCTGGCAGAGAGCTGTTGCTCGGGCCCGCCACGATCGCGCTGCTAAGCCTTTCTCCTCAAAAGGCGTGCCCAACGGTAAGAAAAAAGGACCGTTACTCGCTGACGGAGTTTTCTACATAAGGTAAAACGCACCTCGAAGTCTCGAGGGAGCGAAGGCCGGTCCTTGTGTGAGGGCTTAACGACCGCCCTTGAGCACCGAAAAAGAGCGGACTTCGACACCGCCTCGAAGTCTCGAGGGAGCGAAGGCCGGTCCTCGTGTGAGGGCTTAACGACCGCCCTTGAGCACC
>CM041647.1:21029741-21058531 GCA_023333625.1 Bothriochloa decipiens | reverse complement strand
CATGGGCAGGAGTGTTATGCATCCTGCTGCATGACAGTCGTCGAGGAAAGCGACGACGAATAAAGATGTTCAGCTCTTGGGCAGAGCTTTTGTAATATTGTAATCTACTGCTACTCCACTAATATTATGATTTGCATAATTTAAACCTATCTTTGTAAATATTTGAAACTCAGAGTTTGTAAATGTATGTTATTGTAAGTCTTCCGCTGTTTTACTCCGTGGTATTTTATTTATATGAAACTGTTGTAATACTGTAATGTCTCTCTACAATGATTGATCCTGCTCAGAGAATCGTGGATGATTCGGGATTTACCCGACAGACTTTTTAAGTCATATGGAACACAGTCATGGTTATTTGGAGTCTGTTTAGACAATAATCATGCGTGTGGGCCATATGATTTAGGAGGTTCTGCCACAGCTGGTATCGGAGCTGGATCGTTGTTGAAAAGAGTTACTGTAGTATTCTTCTGTGAAAACTTCAAAAGTTTTGAGTCAAATAATTTTAACTTGACTATTTTGGGTCCAAATTGCTTATTCCTTATCTATGATTCTTTCTATCAACCATTATTCTGATTTTACAAAGTGTGGTGGAGAAATAGCATATTATATTGCCCTACGTTATAAAAGTTAATTATATGTAAATATTGTTTTCTTTTACGACTAGATCGTAAGTTCGTTCATGCATCATGCTTAATTAAATTATTTAATTACTTTTCCGTTTAAAGTGGTTTGGGTTAAATAGTATCAATCCTTTTTCATGCTAACCTTTAGACTTCTCCCTATCTATTCTTATCTCTTATGACCTATCTTGCTACAGGATGGCCATTACCAAGCAAACACCTCGCAAGAGCACTGCACCAAAAGGAGTACCTCGACATCAGTTAGCTCCTAAATATGAGATCGGAGAAAGCAGTAGCAATCCGCATCAAGATCCGCAGGTTGAGATAGCGAGGCTTAGATCCGAGTTGGAAAGGGCTGAAACTGACAGGACCTTATAGGCAGCCAAAATTACTTCGTTGAGGCGATCCCGGAAGTATATGAAGCACCAAAGAAATGATGCTTGGGCAAGAGAAGATGCAGCAAATGTTCGTATCCAGGAACTTGAAGACTATGTGGAAGATTTGGAGGAATATGTGGAGGAGGCTGACGATGAATCTGTGAGGTTGAATAACTTATTGGATCCTGATTATCAAAGACAGGCAGCCCAGGATGACCTTGGTCTTGTAATGGGACAGGACGAGGAAGAGGAAGATCCTGAAGAACTAGAATCCGTCGATGAGGACGTTATTGATGAAGAATAGGAAAATCAGATGAATATAGAGAATGAAAGTGAAGAAGAAGATGTTATGGAAGAAGAAGATCCTGAGATAGTAGAGGAAGAGCCTGAGGAGGATGAGTAAGGAGTTTGGAAAGTAGGATGTGTAATATATCCTTTCTTTGCTTTCTAAAGCCTAGTAGGTATGGGAAGTCTTGCCGGACAGCAGACTGATGTAATAAAATAATGTAACATAAGTATGTTACGCCTTTGTAATATATCCTTATGAAATTCGATAAGGCTTTTGTATAAAGTGTAGCTTGTGTTTCAACAGATGCCTGCTCACACCCGTTCCCGTGATGCTGCTGGTCCATCTCAGGATGGAGGTGATATCCCTAATCCTCCACCAGTTCCACCCACTCTGGCTGATGCAGTTGCAGCATTAGTCACTACAACCACGATGATGGCTCAAAACCAGAATCAGAATGCCCAACAGGGAAATCATGGGCGGAACCATAGAGACAAAACCACATATGTGGATTTCACAGACACTCGACCTCCGGTTTTTAGCAGAGTAGATGAACCCATGGAGGCTGATGATTGGCTTCACACTATGGAGCAGAAGTTTGGACTGATTGAATGCACCAATCATCAAAAGCCCATTTTTGCAGCCCAGCAGTTGAGAGGTACTGCAGGAGCTTGGTGGGTAAATTTCGTTGCTGCTCAGCCCGAAGGCCATCGCATTACTTGGACTGAGTTTCGAGAAGCTTTTTGAGCACATTTTATTCCCGAGGGAATAATGACTATAAAGCTCGAAGAATTTCTTTCCTTGAGACAAGGTGATATGTCAGTGATGCAATATTTTGGCAAATTTAATCACTTGTCTCAATACGCGTCAGACTATGTTAGTACTGACCGTAAAAAGAAAGAGTATTTCCTGAGAGGTCTGAATAGTAAAATTCAAAGAATGATGACGGGAAATCCTAATGCCACTTTTCATGAGGCGGTGAATATCGCTATCTCTTATGAAGATAAGAATCGTCAACATCTGGAAACCAAAAAGAAGAAGGGTGTACCCTCTGGATTTTCTGGTGGCAATCCAAAACGCCAGAAAATAATCTATCACCCTCAGAATCATTTTCGTCCACCTTATCGTCCACCACAATACCAAGCGCCGCAACAGGCATTCGCTCGTCCTGTTGCTAATCTTTCATATCCACGACCGCCGAATGCCCCTGGTATTCGTAATCCCAATTCCCAGCCACCTATCTTTCCCTGTTATAACTGTGGCAAACCTGGTCATTTTGCATGGAACTGCCCGTATCCGAGGCAGTATAACTCTTATGTCCCTAGAGCTTTTGCACCACAACCACAACCACAGAGTCAGCCTAAAACCGGAAACCAGAAGGTATCGAATAGTAAGAATAAAAAAAGTCTGGCAGAGTGTTCTACACTTAAGTTGGGGAGATACCAGAAGGAGAGCCTGTCATGATGGGTACGTTTCCTGTTGCTGATCATTCTGTAATTATGCTATTTGATTCTGGTGCATCACATACATTCATAAATGGTACGTTTGTTAAGACACATGAAATTCCAATAAGGGATACAAAAGAACAGTTCTTTATACAATCGCCTGGAGGGCGTATGTGTACTAAAGAAATGGTACATGATGTGCCAGTGAGTTTGGGTGGGTATATTTTTCCCACTGATATGATAATATTAAAGGATCAAGATATAGATGTGATCCTAGGTATGAATTGGATGAAACGGCATGGCGCTGTGATAGATGTCCTGAATAGAACTGTGAGATTAAACATACCCAATTGCAAAACTTCACTTCCTATCCAACTTCCGACACTTAAGAGGAATGTTCAAATGGTATGTGCAAACTCTGTAAAAGAAATTGAGGATATACCAGTGGTCTGTGAGTTTTCTGATGTATTTCCCAATGAGTTACCGGGTTTACCACCCGACAGAAATGTGGAGTTTAGAATTGATTTGAAACCTGGTACTGCTCCAATATCCAGAAGAGCTTATCGGATGGCACCACCTGAGTTAGCAGAACTCAAGAATCAATTGCAAGAGCTATGAGATAAAGGTTTTATTCAACCTAGCTCATCACCCTGGAGATGTCCTGCCCTATTTGTGAAAAAGAAAGATCAAAGCTTGAGGTTATGTGTGGATTATCGACCCCTGAATGAGGTAACCATTAAAAATAAGTATCCTCTACCCCGCATTGATCTGCTTTTTGATCAATTAGCGGAAGCAAAAGTGTTCTCCAAAATTGATCTTCGATCTGGGTATCATCAAATCAAGATTCGCCCAGAAGATGTTCCAAAGACCGCTTTTACCACTCGGTACGGTCTGTATGAATATTTGGTTATGTCTTTTGGACTTACCAATGCACCGGCCTATTTCATGTATTTGATGAACTCAGTGTTTATGCCAGAACTGGATAAGTTTGTGGTTGTCTTCATTGATGACATCTTGATATATTCCAAAAGTGAAGAAGAACATGCTAAACACCTCAGAGTTGTCTTGCAACGTTTGTGAGAACATCAATTGTATGCTAAGTTCAGTAAGTGTGAGTTTTGGCTGAAAGAAGTGAAATTCCTTGGACATGTGTTATCAAGAAAGGGTGTTGCTGTTGATCCTAGTAAAATAAAGGATATACTGGATTGGAAACCACCAAAGACTGTGCATCAAGTTCGAAGTTTTCTGGGAATGGCGGGTTATTACCGTCGCTTCATACCAGATTTTTCGAAGATATCCAAGCCAATAACTGAATTGTTAAAGAATGATGTCAAGTTTATTTGGTCACCTGCCTGTGAAGAGGCATTTCAGAAATTGAAGAAACTAATGACTACTGCACCTGTTCTAGCACAACCAAATATTGAGCAGCCATTTGATGTCTATTGTGATGCTTCTGGTATTGGTATTGGATGTGTGTTGATGCAAGAAGGGAGAGTCATTGCATATGCTTCTAGACAGCTGAAGAAACATGAGGAGCATTATCCCACACATGATTTGGATTTGGCAGCTGTTGTTCATGCCTTAAAGATATGGCGACATTATTTGTGGGGTAATAAATGTAATATTTACAATGATCACAAGAGTTTGAAATACATATGCACTCAAGATGATTTGAATATGAGGCAAAGAAGATGGTTAGAGTTAATCAATGATTATGATTTGGAAATCTATTACCATCCTGGTAAAGCTAATGTAGTAGCTGATGCACTTAGTCGGAAAGGTCATTGTCATTGTTTAACAGTGAAGCCTTTGGATATCTCTATATGTCATGACATAGAAAAATTGGGTATAGAGATGGTGCACCAAGGAAGTTTGTCTAACATTGTTGTTGAGACAAATATCAGAGATCAAATTATAACTGCTCAGAGAAGTGATAAGGGAATTAAGCATATTAAAAAGAAAGTTAGAAATGAAAAGAATCCTTGTTTTACAGTTGATGAAGCGGATATCCTATGGTATAAGAATCGTCTGGTCATACCAAAAGATTCTGAGTTAAAACAAAAGATCTTTGATGAAGCACATCTTTCAAAGTTTTCTATTCATCCAGGCAGTAATAAGATGTATCATGATCTGAAATAGAGATTTTGGTGGACTAAGATGAAAATAGAAATTGCTAAGTATGTGGCTCAGTGTGATACTTGTCAAAGAGTCAAAGCTGTTCATTTGAAGTCAGCAGGAGAACTTCAACCATTACCTATTCCAGCTTGGAAATGGGAAGATATCAGTATGGACTTTATCGTGGGTCTACCCAGGACAACAAAGGGTTTTGATTCAATTTGGGTTGTCGTGGATCGACTCACCAAGTCCGCACATTTTCTTCCAGTTCAAACTGCAACTACAGCTTCACAATATGCCAAACTGTATTTGGAGCGCATCATAAGTCTTCATGGAATACCAAAGACTATTGTTTCTGATAGAGGCACGCAGTTTGTCTCCCAGTTCTGGAAACAACTACACAAGTCTTTAGGTACTGATCTTTTGCACAGTACAGCTTACCATCCCCAAACAGGAGGTCAGACTGAAAGAGTAAATCAAATACTTGAAGATATGTTGAGGGCATGTGTTCTAAATTTTCTAGAGAAATGGGATGAATGTTTACCCTTAGCAGAATTCTCATATAATAATAGTTATCAGGAAAGCATCAAAATGGCACCATTTGAAGCATTGTATGGTCGCAGATGTAGAACTCCATTAAGTTGGTCTGAGCCCGGAGAAAGGAGATTCTTCGGAATTGATTTGGTAAAAGAAACTGAAGCGAAAGTTAAATAGATACAACAGAATATAAAGAAAGCACAATCTCGGCAGAAGAGTTATGCAGACCAAAGGCGTCGACCATTGTATTTCAATAATGGAGATCATGTATACCTAAAAGTGTCACCCATGAAAGGAGTTACCCGATTTGGAGTCAAGGGTAAGTTAGCACCTCGTTACATTGGACCATTTCCAATTATAGAAAGGTGTGGACAGTCAGCATATCGTCTGCAATTACCTGAACAATTGTCGGCTATGCACAATGTGTTCCATGTGTCCCAATTCAAAAAGTGCCTCCGTGTGCCAGATAAAGTCATTGATGTTGAGGGTATTGAACTTGAACCTGATTTGACTTACTCTGAGTCCCCAATTCGAGTCTTAGATCAGAAGGATCGCGTTACTAGAAGCAGAACCATCAAATGGTACAAAATACAATGGGATCAACATTCAGAAGAAGAAGCCACTTGGGAATCAGAGGATTACCTGTTGGAGAATTTCCTGGAGTTTTATGCTTCTATCTAAAGTAATAATTCTTTCTACGAGTTGTAACTTCTCTATAAGTGGTACAATTTCTTCCCTTTATAAACCTAGAAGAAGTGTGTTTCCCTGACACATTTCCTTTTCCATTACTTCAATCGCGGCTTTAAATCTCGGGACGAGATTTCCTTAAGGGGGAAAGGCTGAAACACCTCTGGTGTTAAATTAACTAAAACGTGTCATGTCATCATATGCACTGCAAAGCATCCATGTTTAAGTCAACCTTAATGTGCATTAACTAAAACAAGTTTATATTTCATAGGTTGATTGAGTTTTTGTAATGTTTGGTCACATGAAATAATAAAACCCTATTTTCAAATGTTATCGCAAATGCTTAGTTTATACTCTATGTACTTGAGATGTAAACTGTGTTTACACTAGTATCAAGCATAGTGTATAAGTCTAAGTCCAACCCTAAAAATGATTTCCATATTTGGAGTTTAATTTGGATTTCTAAGCTTATTTTTAAGTTT
This sequence comes from Bothriochloa decipiens, assembly GCA_023333625.1. Taxonomy (NCBI): domain Eukaryota; kingdom Viridiplantae; phylum Streptophyta; class Magnoliopsida; order Poales; family Poaceae; genus Bothriochloa; species Bothriochloa decipiens. The sequence continues at coordinate 21,051,982 of CM041647.1, read as the reverse complement.
GGCTATTCAAGTTTAAACTCAAAATGGAAATGCTATAAAAAGGTTTTTTTTCAAAAGTCAACTTGGTCAACCAAGGGTGTCATTGGGTCAATGACCTAAAAATGTCCTTGGATGATGTTTGTGATCACTAATAACCAACCAATTAAGTTAGAAACTAAATTGAGTTTAAACTCTATTTCAAAAACCCTTTATTTCCAACCCTAGTTTTATCCCCTTTTCTCTAATTCAAAATCTATAAGGAATTTGGAGATACTCCAAAAAGACAGTTTGTAGATCTTGACAAGAGCTACAAAGTTGGTATATAAAGTTTTTTCAAGTTTCCAAAAGGAATTTCAAATTAATTTGAAAATACAGTTTCTAGCATTTATCCCCTTTTGATTTTAAAACCATAATTCAAAAATTATGCATAATCTGAGAAAACATTATATATGAAAAATGTTTGGTTTGACAAACTCAACATTTCATAGTTTTGAAGATTTTCAAGTTTTATTGAAAAATCAAAAGTAATTTCAAATACTTATTTCTAGGGTTTTATCCCCTTTTCAAATCTGAATTCAAATTTCAAAATCTAGACAGAATTTGAGGATGCTAGTTAAAGTAAAAGTGTAGCTCTTGAAAAGTTATGCAAATGATATTTTTGGAGATTTTCAAGTTCTTATACAAATTCTGAAGTAATTTGTATTTTAAACTGAGTGGCAATTCTGTAAATAAACCGAACAGTACCTAATCCTATCGGTGAACGCCATGGCCGGCTTCTCATCGCGCGCCGCCGTCCACTGCCGTGCCTTCCCTGCCAACCGAGCGCTCTCGGACGTGAGAGACTTCATCGTCGTCGTGTCACTCGCTCCTTCATCATCTTCTTGCTATAAATAGCAGTCGGCCGACGCCGTTTTTCCTTCTTCTTCCTCCCGCCGCCGTCGCCGACGATCTCCCTCCACCGTCGAAATTCACCGTCGACGCTCCACCTCTGTCCAATTGCCCTCGCCCAAAGCTCCGCCACTTCATCACGGTCCTTTTGGGCCAGTTCATGCTTGCTCTCATCGCCCGAGCCACCCGCACTCCATCTTCTTCTCCGCGGCCGGTCAGCCGAGCCGCCGCGCCATCGCCGCCGTTTGCCGCCGCCAAAGGTGAATATATTTTACCGATGACCCTGTAGTCGTGTTCTCCGTGTCGTCCTGCATCTGATGCGCACCTTGGTTCGAGCAGCGCATTACCAGAGACCGCCGTGACGCCGTCGTGCCATCGGAGCGCCGCCGCCGCCATCACCGCCGTCGACCGCCGCTCAACCCAGCCACTCCAAACCTTCATTGACGTGCGCATCAGCGCCGTGGTGAGCTCCTGCATCTACCTGCGTCATCAATTTGGTCAATCCATTGTCGTGGCTGCCGGTAGCCGTAACCCGCCGCCGGCGCAGTGCTGCCGCTCCGCCGCGCGCGATGCCGTCCTGCCCAGAGACCGAGACCGACCTTCATGTAGTAACCTAACCTGTCCGTTTAGATGTCCTACGTAAGTTCGTGAGGTCGCCGTCGCCAAAAATCGCTCCGGTGAGCGACTCCGCCGCGCCCGAGCTCCGCCGCGCCGCCATCGCCGCCGGCGTGGGTGCCGCCGCCGCTCCCCAGCACCGTCACCCACTCCAATCGATGCGCTGTGTCAAGATGAGCAAGTAGGAGAAAACCCCATCGCCGGAGACCTCACCGACGGCGAGGAATCGCCGGTCAACTCCGGCGGGGTCGGCTGTTGACCCGGGAGCACTGTGCCGAATTTCTTTTTCTATTTTCAGAAAATGATTTAAATGCTATTTTCTTTGGAAATTCATAGTAAATCATATATAGCTCCAAAAATTCTGAAAATTTTTGTGAATGTTCTTTATGATGTCATCTACCTAGGAAAAATATGAAATGCCAAAATTGAATACTTTTGCATATGTGAAAATTAGCCCTTTTAATTGAAAAATGGACCTTCAATGATTTTTAATAAATAAAATAATTGGCTTTTAATTCTGAAATTTGTTTTGCCATCTAATTAGGCTATGATCTTTCTAAAATAAAATTTTGGGCTTAATTTGATAACTTTCATTTTTATGCCTTTATTTAATGCTTTTAAATAATTAAATAATCCCTTTTAATTAACTTAATCATTATAGGAGTTGTGTGACTTTGGGATTGATTGATGACCTTAGGTCATTAACCCTAATGACCTTTGGCACTTTAATTAATTGTTTGCGCTTACCTTAATTATGTCATTAAGATTTAATTGACGTTATTTTATGTGTTTAATTAATTATAAAAATGGCATAATTAACCCTAATCAGTTATATAAACGAAGTTTTGTTAGCTTACAAATTTATCGTAAAGATAAGTCGTACTCGATCCCTTAATCTGATCATGCATCCATCGAGCATCATGTTTACTATTCTATCATGTAAAGCATATTAATTAGCGAATAGTTTCCGTTAACGGAGAGTTAACGTATCACTCAGATCCGAAGGATGAGCAGATTCAAGAATCGGGAGTTGATTCGGAGTTCGAGACCATCTACCCCGAACATCAAGGCAAGCCTCGGATACATTTAAACCCTAATCTATTTATAAAAGTTTTACCGCTTCAGCTCTGATATGAAGCATTAAGTAATAGGAGTTGAGTGAAAGCCCACAAATTGCATTACCTGTCTTATTCCCTTAATCCTTGTTACCTACTTGGAAGATGAGTAGTAATGCTTAGCCCTGCTTATTTATTTAATTGTTCAAAGGAAAAAGAATGAAAAAAATGAGATTGGCTTTATTGTTGGAATCTTGATAATAATAATAAATCGAGTCCAGACGGCGAACTTGCACTGGGAATGGAGTCCCTCTGTAGTGTTCTCGTCTGTTGATGCCCTAGGTCCCGTCCGATGGTGACCTGTCGATAATCGAGAAATTAGAAAATCCACATGCATGAAGTGGTATACGGATGGTTGTAGCCGTGTATGCCATGGAGTGACCTAGCATGGGGCTAGAGAATCCCATCTGTGTCATAGTGTGTTTTACTGTGGGGTTTAAGTTCCCATGTATCTCGGTACGCTGGGCCGCGGAGCTCATGTGTATCATGTGGTGATATACGGCTGAGGTTGTTATCCCGGTATATCGGTGCACCTGGGGTGCTTCGGAGTTAAAGTCTCCGGTATGCTCAGTCACCTAGGTCCTAGCTGGGTATGGAAATGGATTCGAATCGCCGTTGCTTCTCGGAGAAGAAGACTCGATCACTGATCATCATCGTAGTAACAACTTGAATAACAATTAAGGTTCAATAAGGAAGTTGGTTGATAATGGGAGATAGTCCCAGTAACTTCTCTTTTTGTAAAGCTTTTCTGCAAAAAATTTCTTATCTCTTACCAGCCTTACCTTGTCCCTCTAGCCTGCATCTCTTGAGTCTCTACCCTTCTCTTTCGTCGGGTCAGTCTTGTTGAGTACTGTTGTACTCAGGGTTTGTTGAACCCCTGTTGCAGGTGAGCTTCATGGGCAGGAGTGTTATGCATCCTGCTGCATGACAGTCGTCGAGGAAAGCGACGACGAATAAAGATGTTCAGCTCTTGGGCAGAGCTTTTGTAATATTGTAATCTACTGCTACTCCACTAATATTATGATTTGCATAATTTAAACCTATCTTTGTAAATATTTGAAACTCAGAGTTTGTAAATGTATGTTATTGTAAGTCTTCCGCTGTTTTACTCCGTGGTATTTTATTTATATGAAACTGTTGTAATACTGCAATGTCTCTCTACAATGATTGATCCTGCTCGAAGAATTGTGGATGATTCGGGATTTACTCAGGGACGAGCAAAAGGTAAGCTTGGGGGAGCTTGTTGACGGTTCTTAACCATCAATTTTATATGTCAACTAAAGAGAGAAAAGGGGTAAAAAGTAAACATCACCATAGACTTAGGGCTTTCACTAACAATTTCAATGAGTTTTGGTGAATGTCTATTTCTACAGGGGGTTATCAGAAAACAACCAAATGAGGTCCACATGTCGGATTTACATAGAGAGAATACCCATCTAGCAACTCAGGAATAATCTAGAAGACTCAAGGAGGCGACCCTGCAAAGCTAGGGCCACTTGCCAGACCTAGCTAGGCGGGCGCCCAAGCCATGTGGGCGGCCGCCCGGCCAGGTGGACCAATGAGGTCCAACCTCACGAATCCTGCCTCCATCGATTCTGAGGAGCAATCTCAGCCATGCGTATAGGTCAGTTCAATCCAAGGGCTGCGGTGCATCCTAGAGGGCTATATAAGCAAGGCCCCTAGCCCCCGGGAAAACCTGAATTCATTAGAAGAATTCAATCTAGAGGTAGCCATCAGAAGAGCCAGGGTTTTAAAGATCTCTCCACTTGAGAATTAGAATAGCTACTCCAAATCTTCAATTTCTACATAGGTTTAGACTAGATAGAGAAAGAATCTGGTGCCTGTGCTTGGAATTTTGGATCTTCATCATCAAGGATTGGTATTATCTTGTATCCTTTCATAAAGACTTTATTCTAATTTCATTATGTTTCTATTTATTATGTTCATAGTTTATTCTTGTTCTACATCTGATATAGTTATGATTGATAATAAGTTTATGTATATGTTTGCAAAGCGCTTAGCTCCCTTCATGGGAGGGTTAGGTGGTAGATTTCATGTAAGCATGGTGCTTAGATGCTGTTTACCTACAAATGCACCCTATTGGCCGGGTTGTGTGGTAGATCGCGGAAGTGACAGTTTCGTTGAGTCCTTCGTAATCCATCCCCCGTTGATTGGACTAGCGCAACCAAAGTTGCATAGGAAGTCCTGCTTTGTCTTGGCTATTTATAGCAATGATCCTTATACATAGATGAAGAGTCTTTTGTGCTATATATGATAGTGTAGCGTTACAGTAGATGAATGACATAGTAGATTAGAACCTACCTAGGAGTTTTATTTCTTAAACTAATCAGATGTCGACCTACCTTTATGCTGAGTAATCTATTTCTAATCTCTGTGTCTTTATTTCCCTGAGCTTTATACTTTATCTTATTTATCTATCATGGTTTACCCCTCTGCCAAAGTAAGTGACTATGCAATCAATCACTCATAAGTAGTCATGTTTTGCAAGTTTATCTCATTGTTTAAGTCCTTAGTTTTTTCCCTTGAGCTAAATATAAATTACGATACCTGGAATACTTCCCGGTGAAATGCTATGATGGTATTTAATTTGTACGCTTGCGGATCCTATCTTTATTCTTTTGGAGGAGTAGTTTTTATACCAACACTTCTGGCACCATGCTAGGGATGAAAACATAGCTGAAGTGGTGTTAGAAGTGTCAACAAGGTCCCACATGTCAGTCGATGAAGGGTGGTGAGCCGGGTCCCATCTAACTAACATGGTGATCCCACACGTCGAATGGAGAAGGGTCCCAGATGGGTCCCGTATGTCAATCGTCGAAGGGTGGTGGCCTCAAGGTTTCCCTGGCAGGCAGGTCCCACATGTCGGTCAGTGAAGTGTGGTAGAACGGCGCCGATCGGAACAGATGAGTAACGGCGGGTCCCATAACGTCGAATGAAGATGTGTTCGGCTGAGTGATGGGCGGGTCCGACGACTAACGGCGGATGGAAGTATGAGTGAAGGTGGCTCTCCCGCAGCCAAACGGCACTGGCTTCTATAGCCAAATGGTTTCAGTGATGAAGTGTCTTGGTCACAACCTGAGGATATACGTGAAACTGTCATAATGCAGTGATGAACAGTGCTGCAAACACCTCTGTGATGATTTCGTTAGGGTTTCCGTGACCATTCCTGTGACCTTTCTAAAATACATCATGAAAAACAAAATCATCACGCAGTTCAATGACCAAAACGACCAAAACATCATGGAAACCACTCTTTGATGACCATAACAAAATCATCATAAGAATTTTCATCATGGTAGGTTAAATCTCTACTAGTGTTGGACCGGACCACGGCAAGCGCGGTTGCCACCACGTACCGCCCAGCCTTGGCGATGAAGTCCTGCAACGCCGGCCACAGCATGCGGCACTAATCCGCCATGACGATGTCGTCGTTCACTGGGTCCGTAGGGTGCTCCTCCCCAGGAAAGATGGCCCTTAGCACTAGCCAGATGTGCTCGGTCATGTCCCGCATCCTTCCCTGGACCGAGGCGATGGAATCCTCCAGCACCTGGAACTGATGCATGTGGCACGTCCGGATCTCTACAGGCAACAAGTGTGTGGTGGTTAGCATACCTGGTCTACCCAGTATGCAGTAGACTCTAAACACGAACAATTGCAAGTTGTTTCACTTACCAGCCAGCTCGGCTATCAGCTTTTAGCCTTCGGTGACCTGCTCCTTAGCCTACTTTTCAGCGGCCTCCTTTCCCGCCAGCAGGTTGCTGACCTCCTCCGCCATGGCCTCCGTCTAACTAGTCAGCTCTGCATAGCACAACAGCTAAGCACACAGTAACAATCAGCAATGAGTACAGCATGGTCAGGGAACTTACTCTCATTGTCCGCCTCCAGTGCCTCTAACCTCTGGTGTAGGGCAGCCATCTCCTCCTTGTGCACCACCTCCCATTCCTGGTAGACCTTGGCCTGCGCCTCCAGTTGCTGCTTGGCCACACGGAAGGTTTGGCACTCCTCCCAGATGGGCGCAAACCGGTCGATGGTCCGGGTGCTCTGGGAGTTGGTTTCTTGGAGGGACTGCATGTCTCTCATGCTGGTTAGAATAACTACTACATTCATAAACACTCAAACACAGAATGGATGTCAGCCTTACCTTGATCCTGTCCAGCAGCACCTCTATGGCGTCTGGCACGCCCTCGTCCAGGTTCGTGTCCGAGATCTCCTTGTATGTCACGAAGTCATCATCCCCACGCTTGCGCGTCGTGTGGATGTGCTACTTGGGGAGATCCGTCCATGGCATCTTGGGGACACTTGGCACATCCTCCACCCCCTTGGGTGCTGCTGGCCTACTCAGCCCCGCCTGGTTAGGGGTGCGCTGGGGCAGACGGCATCACCCACCTCTGTGGTTGGTGGGTGGGTGTCGGAGCGGGCCTGGTGGGCGTGGCGGTCCAGCTTGCTACTTCCCTTTGCCCTACAGACTGTGCCGAGCCACGAGCCAAGGCCTATTCTATGGTCGGCTGGGGCGTGGTCTGCATGGGCGGCGGTGGCGCTGCTATGGTCGGGGGAGTCTGGCTACAAAGTAAAATATAATTTCATTCTATCCCATACAAAATGCAACCAAAGTGTAAAGGAGATGCAAGATACCCGAATAAAGAACTTACCTGGCTGTCTGTCGGTATCCTCCTCTAAACCGCGGGGCAGTTCCCCCGCCAGGAGCGCTTGGGGTCCTGCCTGTCACCCCATCATCGCGCCCGAGGACTCGCCCCTGTGCCGCGCTGGCTCCACCCATCCCGGTGGGCTGCATCAGGGGAGTTTGCCTCCTGGCCTCCTCCTGGTGTCCTAGCGACGTGGCCGCCCTGGCCTATGGTGCCGTTTCCCTGTGCGACGCAGGCGGTGGTGTTGGTGGTGGTGGTGCAGACCACCCAGCCTGCTCCAGCCGAGTGGTTGATGCAGATTCCCCCTGTTGAGGGGGAGGAGGAGGCGGCGGAACATTCCACGGTGACCTCCTTTTTGGTGTCGTGGGCGGAGGCCTTGGCTTCCTCCCCGCCTGAGGCATCTGGGCCTAACGCTTCCTGCGCTGCTCATCCAGCATCAGGAAGCCGTCATCCGATGACTCCGGGGTGGTCGGGGCACCCCTCTTCCGGATTCCCCCTCCCCGCCGTCCAGGTTTAATTTGCCCCCAGTACATAGAGAGGAGGGCCTCTTCTCCTTGGCGGCCTCTGACATGGGCCGCTTGCCGGCTGCCTGGTGCCGCTGATGGGCAGCCAGGCTTTCTTCTTCTTCTTCAGGGCTGGAGACTTCAACAGTCTCCTGCCCTGTGCTGGATCTTGTGTGGCAGCGTGTCTCGATGTGCTGTCGGTGGCCAGCCAGTGCTTCGCCCTCTGGCCATGCCTCCATTGGCATAGCCGATACAAATGCTCTCCAATCCTGCCCACATAGTTTCCAAGTGCCATTCATAGCCATTCATAGATATACAGAGCATACACAGATTCGGGATACAAACATTAGGAACTGATCAACTTACCATCGGTGGTGGTCGGCGGATGGTGTAGTGTCGATGAAATCTCGTCGGCAGTCTACCACAGGGTGCCCCAAGGTAGTGATTTGTGGTAAGGGCGCGCTAAGATGTATGATCGAGATATGAGATGCAAGACAAACAACTAGGACAACTGATGAGGACCTCAACACTGATCATACATCCAAGTCAGCCACGCCAATACTTGCTGGTCCTATTACTCGTGCGCGTGCTCGCAAACTTAATCATCAAGTGAGTTCCTTCTTGAGTTCTTGTCCATCTTGTTTAGATCTTGGAGACACGTGCACTTTTGTTTTAATTAGGAATCAAGGAGAAGACCAAGAGGGAAAAGGACTTGCGTAGGCTGGATTTAGACTGCAGCACACCTCCAATTTGTTACGGTCGCCACGGTTACATACGGAGTTGGTTTGGGATGAATCAGGACTTGTTGGAAAGCTTGTCAAGTCTATTTTCATATGGATCTGGTCTCCTACTCATATCTATCCAGAGGCAGCGTCAATAGGCCAACAACTACCGAGAGGTCTTTCTGTCAAGGGTGCTGCGCCAACTTAAATTAGCCCAATGGGCTTGTATCGTTTGGAGTCCAATAGGGACGTGTCCTAGGTTTGGAGAACAACCCAAACTCTCTTGTGGCCGTCCTCCCCATGTTTTATTCCCCATAGCCGCCACCAAGAACCCTTGGGTTTTGTTTAGGTCAAGTTTAGCCGTCGCTACTTGCTTGAAGACGCGCGTGCTGATCCAACCGCCCGTCTCCTTGTTTTCGGAACCCCACTCATAATAAGATTTAGTTTGAAACTTTCAATTACATCTTGCAATTTCAGTGCTTGTTTCCTCGTTCTTGCTAGTTCTTCGGTTGCTTGCAGGACGGGAGCCCTAGTGGCTGGTTGTCGCATCTCCACAAGATCGTGATGGCCTTTGGAAGTGGTGTATCGGTCGCTAAGGCGTGGTCTTGGAAGGCTGCAGTCGGGCCGTGAACATCATCTCCATCCACCAATCGAGTTATCTCATGCCTCTCATCGAAAGGTCGACCACAAAACCTAGCGGGATCATATAAATTGGTAATCAGAGCAAGGTTTATCGGTGAGAGACTTCCAATCCTTCGCTGTTGTTTTTGTCCTATAGTCCAGAAAAGCCAAAAAATATAGTAGATTCGTTTCCTGCAATCCAAGAACCTTTGAGCCGTGGCTAGCACTATTTGGTTAGGTCTTGTTGAGTGTTCGGTTGCATCGGATTGGTCGAGTTGCTGGTTCTAGTTTTATTCCCTTAGAGTTTCGGGTTCTTGTCACAGTTTTATCATAGCACGCACTGCCATATCCAAATCTGAGTTGAAGTTCTAATCCTATAAGGAATTGGTTATCCCTCTCTGTTGTCTGAGTCTAAGTAGAATTAGAAGTTCAGTCGGACGAGGAGTCAGTTAACATTGTGCTACAAATATCATACAAGTCACGCAGCAAAGTATTTTATATCAATACGCGTGGCTTACTCTAGAGACAGCAAAGTATCTTCTTTTTACCGGAATACCCCTGCCCTTTCAGAAAAAGTGTGTGTGGTGAATTGCTCTTTCACAATCTTCTTGCTCATATAATCAGTCTTGAGTGTCCCCTGAAAAAAAGAGAGAGATTTAAAAAAAGAAGGAAAAAAACAGAGAAAGAATCAAAGGAAAAGGGGCTGGCCTTTTTTTTTTAGTTCAGCGGATGTGTTGTGCTTTCCTTTGTGTCTAGGCTCGCGTCTCTAGCACAGTCTAGGCTAGAACCAGCACCATACCACCGGTTGAACGATCATTCAACTTGTTTTTTTAACTAACATGGTGCTAGTTCGTTCCTTGTGTCAGCCCACCTATAGCTCCACATATTCTACAGCTTGACAGGTCTTGTGCTGCGGCACCGATATACTTCATCCATTGCTGCAGACTTGTTGGTAGATGACCCCTCCTGTCGAGCAAGGTAAGAATTGGTAAGAATGTGTGTAACAAGTGGAGAGCGAGCGACTTCCTGTAGCTACATCCTAGTAGTTGTAGGACTTTTATTTCTTCACTTGGTTTCTTGTTGTCTTTGTCTTTGAACCATGTCAGGGTCTGACAAAGAAAACCGAATGGCACATTCACCTCGCACAAAGGGCATCATACAACATTTTGAAAGACAGGTGAAGCTGCACACGGAGGAACTAGATAATGACTTGCAGGTGACAAATGAGAAGCTTGGGCAGTTAGAGGGTACGCAGGTTACCACAAACAACAAGCTTACAAGTTTGGAGATGTCCGTTGCTAGTATGGACAAAAGCATTGCTGCTCTTTTAAGGCATTTTGATGACCTCCACAATGATGACAAAGACAAGCATAAGGAAGAGAAGGAGGAGGAAGAATGAGAGGATGGTAGTTATTATGAAGAATACACAGCTGATACTGAACATGATGACCGAGACACTCGTGATCGACGTCGCCTACGTCACAACCGTAGAGGTATGGGTGGCCGCCGACGACACGAGGTACACAATAATGATGATGCTTTCAGTAAGATTAAATTTAAAGTACCTCCTTTTGATGGAAAATATGACCCTGATGCATATATTACTTGGGAGATTGCCGTTGAACAAAAGTTTGCATGCCATGACTTTCCTGAGAGTACACTTGTTAGGGTTGCTACTAGCGAGTTTACGGATTTTGCTTCTGTTTGGTGGATAGAATATGGCAAGAAAAATCCTAATAACATACCTAAAACTTGGGGTGCGCTAAAACGAGCCATGAGAGCTAGATTTATTCCATCTTATTATGCCCGTGATAAGCTAAAAAAGTTGCAGCAATTAAGCCAAGGTGCTAAAAGTGTAGAAGAATACTATCAAGAATTGCAAATGGGAATGCTGCGTTGTAACTTACAGGAGGAAGAGGAATCTGCTATGGCTAGATTTTTGGGCGGGCTAAATCATGAAATCCAGGACATCCTTGAATATAAATATTATACTAACATGACCCGTTTGTTTCATCTTGCTTGTAAAGCTGAAAGGGAAGTGCAGGGACGACGTGCTAGCGCAAGGAATAATATTTCTGTAGGGAAAAATAACTCATGGTAGCAACACACGTCTACAACTCCGTCCACACGTACTCCTACACCATCATCCAGTGAGAAGACTCATGCTGCCCCACCAATTCAATTGCGAAGACAACGCAAAAGCCTGCTGCGAGTACATCATCCGTGGCATCAACAGGTAGAACAAGCAACATCCAATGTCACAGGTGCAAGGGATATGGGCATGTGATGCATGACTGTCCAAACATGTGTGTTATGATTGTTAAAGAAGATGGTGAGTGTTCGTCTGCTAGTGAATATGATGAAGATACACTTGCGTTGCTTGCGGCTGACCGTGCAGGTAGTGAGGAACACATAGAAGAACATATTACTGTAGGTGACGTGGACCACTATGAGAGCTTGATTGTACAGCGAATGCTTAGTGCACAAATGGAGAAGGCCGAGCAAAATCAGCGACACACTTTATTTCAAACCAAATGTGTCATCAAGGAGCATTCATGTAGCATGATCATTGATGGAGGTAGCTGCAACAACTTGGCAAGCAGCGATATGGTGCAGAAGCTTGCCCTCACCACCAAACCCCACCCGCATCCCTACTACATTCAGTGGCTGAACAACAGTGGTAAGGCAAAGGTAACTAGACTTGTGCGAATTAATTTTTCTGTCGGATCATACAAAGATATTGTTGAATGTGATGTTGTGCCTATGCAAGCTTGCAATATTCTGTTAGGTAGACCTTGGCAATTTGATAGAGATTCTATGCATCATGGCAGATCAAATCAATATTCTTTTCTATACCATGATCAAAAAATTGTGTTGCACCCTATGTCTCCTAAAGCTATTATGCAAACCAATGTTGCTAGGGCTGCAAGGGCACAGATCAAGAGCAATAAAAATGACAAATCTATTGTTGATAAGAAGGATGAGATAAAACTGAAAGGACGATGTATGCTTGCTACGAAATCTGATATTAATGAGTTCAATGCATCCACCTCTGTTGCTTATGCTTTGCTATGCAAGGATGTTTTGCTTTCCATTGAGGATATGCAACGTTCTTTGCCTCCTGCTATTGCTAACATTTTGCAAGAGTACTCAGATGTGTTTCCGGGGCTACCACCAATACGCGGGATTGAGCACCAAATTGATCTTATTCCTGGTGCGTCTTTGCCAAACCGTGCGCCATACAGGACAAATCCGGAAGAAACGAAGGAAATTCAGTGACAAGTGCAAGAGCTACTGGACAAAGGTTATGTGCGTGAGTCTCTTAGTCCTTGTGCTGTCCCAGTCATTTTAGTGCCTAAGAAAGATGGAACATGGCGTATGTGTGTTGATTGTAGGGCTATTAATAATATCACCATTCGATATCGACACCCTATTCCATGATTAGATGATATGCTTGATGAATTGAGTGGTGCCGTTGTGTTTTCAAAAGTTGATTTGCATAGTGGGCACCACCAGATTCGTATGAAATTGGGAGATGAATGGAAAACTGCTTTCAAAACTATGTTCAGTTTATATGAGTGGTTAGTCATGCCTTTTGGGTTAACTAATGCACCTAGTACTTTCATGAGATTAATGAACGAGGTTTTGCGTGCTTTCATTGGGCAATTTGTTGTAGTCTATTTTGATGATATACTAATTTACAGCAAATCCTTAGATGAACATCTTGATCACTTACGTGCTGTTTTTAATGCTCTACGTGATGCACGTTTATTTGGTAACCTTGAGAAGTGCACTTTCTGCACCGATCGAGTATCATTTCTTGACTATGTTGTTACTCCATAGGGAATTGAGGTTGATAAAGCCAAAATGGAAGCTATACAGGGATGGCCTGTACCCACGATGATCACACAAGTGCGAAGTTTCCTAGGACTTGCTGGTTTCTATCGCCGTTTTGTGCAGGACTTCAGCACCATTGCTGCACCTTTGAATGAGCTAACAAAGAAGGGGGTGCCCTTTTCATGGGGCAAAGCACAAGAGCTTTCTTTCCACATGCTAAAAGATAAGTTAACACATGCACCTCTGCTCCAACTCCCAGATTTTAATAAGACTTTCGAACTTGAATGTGATGCTAGTGGAATTGGATTGGGTGGTGTTTTGTTACAAGAAGGCAAACCTGTTGCATACTTTAGTGAGAAATTGAGCGGACCTCTGCTGAATTATTCTACATATGACAAGGAATTATATGCTCTAGTTCGGACGCTAGAAACATGGCAGCATTATTTGTGGCCCAAAGAATTTGTTATACATTCTGATCATGAATCATTGAAACATATTCGTAGTCAAGGAAAATTGAATCATAGACATGCAAAGTGGGTTGAATTCATTGAGTCTTTTCCTTACGTTATTAAACACAAGAAAGGGAAGGATAATATCATTGCAGATGCATTGTCTAGGAGATATACTTTGCTAAATCAACTTGATTACAAGATCTTTGGGTTAGATACAATTAAAGACCAATATGCTCATGATGCTGATTTTGAAGATGTGTTGCTGCATCGTAAAGATGGGAAATCATGGAAAAAATTCATCATCAATGATGGGTTTGTGTTTAGAGCTAACAAGCTATGCATTCCAGCTAGCTCCGTTCGCTTGCTGTAGCTGCAGGAAGCGCATGGAGGTGGTTTGATGGGGCATTTTGGAGTGAAGAAGACGAAGGACATTCTTGCTGCTCATTTCTTTTGGCCAAAGATGCGATGAGACGTGGAGAGATTTGTTGCTCGCTGCACAACATGTCAAAAGGCTAAGTCACGGTTGAATCCACACGGTTTGTATATGCCTCTTCCTATTCCTAGTGCTCCTTGGGAAGATATTTCTATGGATTTTGTGTTGGGATTGCCACGGACTAAGAAAGGGCGAGATAGTGTTTTTGTGGTTGTGGATAGATTCTCTAAAATGGCACATTTCATACCATGTCATAAAACTGATGATGCTACACACATTGCTGATTTGTTCTTTTGAGAAGTTGTTCGCTTGCATGGTGTGCCACATACAATTGTTTCTGATCGTGATGCTAAATTTCTTAGCCATTTTTGGAGAACTTTATGGGGTAAATTGGGGACTAAGCTTTTATTTTCCACCACTTGTCATCCTCAAACTGATGGTCAAACTAAAGTTGTGAATAGAACATTATCTACTATGTTAAGGGTTGTTTTAAAAAAGAATATTAAGTTGTGGGAAGATTGTTTGCCTCATATTGAGTTTGCTTATAATCGTTCGCTGCATTCTACCACAAAGATGTGTCCTTTTGAGATTGTTTATGGTTTTTTACCACATGCTCCTATTGATTTAATGCCTTTGCCCACTTCTGAAAGGTTAAATTTTGATGCTAAGCAACGTGCTCAATTGATGCTAAAACTGCATGAAACCACTAAAGAAAACATAGAGCGTATGAATGCTAAGTACAAGTTTGTGGGAGATAAAGGTCAAAGGGAATTGATTCTTGAATCGGGAGATTTGGTTTGGTTGCATTTGCGAAAGGATAGGTTTCCTGAATTGAGAAAATCAAAATTGATTCCTAGAGCTGATGGTCCTTTAAGGTGCTAGAAGGTGTTAATGAGAATGCATATAAGCTTGATCTTCCTACAGATTTTGGGGTTAGTCCCACATTTAACATTGCAGATTTGAAGCCTTATTTGGGTGAGGAAGATGAGTTTGAGTCGAGGACGACTCAAATTCAAGAAAGGGAGGATGATGAGGACATCAACACTGATCATACATCCAAGTCAGCCATGCCAATACTTGCTGGTCCTATTACTCGTGTGCGTGCTCGCAAACTTAATCATCAAGTGAATTCCTTCTTGAGTTCTTGTCCATCTTGTTTAGATCTTGGAGACACGTGCACTTTTGTTTTAATTAGGAATCAAGGAGAAGACCAAGAGGGAAAAGGACTTGCGTAGGCTGGATTCGGACTGCAGCACACCTCCAATTCGTTACGGTTGCCACGGTTACATACGGAGTCAGTTTGGGATGAATCAGGACTTGTTGGAAAGCTTGTCAAGTCTATTTTCATATGGATCTGGTCTCCTACTCATATCTGTCAAGAGGCGGTGTCAATAGGCCAACAACTACCAAGAGGTCTTTCTGTCAAGGGTGCTATGCCACCTTAAATTAGCCCAATGGGCTTGTATCGTTTGGAGTCAAATAGGGACGTGTCCTAGGTTTGGAGAACGACCCAAACTCTCTTGTGGCCGTCCTCCCCATGTTTTATTCCCCATAGCCACCACCAGGAACCCTTGGGTTTTGTTTAGGTCAAGTTTAGCCGTCGCTACTTGCTTGAAGGCGCACGTGCTGATCCAGCCGCCCGTCTCCTTGTTTTTGGAACCCCACTCATAATAAGATTCAGTTTGAAACTTTCAATTACATCTTGCAATTTTAGTACTTGTTTCCTCGTTCTTGCTAGTTCTTCGGTTGCTTGCAGGACGGGAGCCCTAGTGGCTGGTTGTCGCATTTCCACAAGATCGTGACGGCCTTTGGAAGTGGTGTATCGGTCGCTAAGGCACGGTCTTGGAAGGCTATAGTCGGGCCATGAACGTCATCTCCATCCACCAATCAAGTTATCTCATGCCTCTCATCGAAAGATTGACCACAAACCCTAGCGGGATCATATCAACAACTAGGGTTTTTCCATGTTTAGGCCGCTCGAAAGCGTGAAACCCTATGTTCTGCATCTCTACTACTGAATTGATGAGTACCAGAGTACAATGAGGTGAGATCAGATGCATTCTAGAGAGGTCCATGTCCACCTTATATATTCGGGGGACAAGGTTATATATCTAGGGTTTTCCTATGGTTGGTTACATTGCACCGTGTCCTTGGAGGACACGAAGATCTAACTAACTAAGACTCCTTGCATGCCAAGCAACCGTCAGATCACGTGCGGCTCACTGACCTGGGTGGTAGCGGACCGTGGGCTTTGTCTTATTGTCTGGCCCACTGACCAGGATGATGGTGGACCAGCCTTCGTCTTCTGGTCTGGGTCGTCTTGTACCGAGCAGCCCAAAGTCTAGCCGTAAGGGTATAGGGGGTCTATACTCCCACAGCTAGTCCTTGAGCATCATGTATCTTGGGAAATCACCGTCTTGACATGTACCAAGCAGTGAAGATGCAGACCACGTGACATCGAGCAGTGAAGATGCAGACCACATGACGTCGAGCAGTGAAGATGAGGACCACATGACGCCGAGCAGCGAAGATGCAGACCACGTGACGCCGAGCAGTGAGGGTGCTGACCACGTAGTCCCGACCAGCACTGATGCTAACTAGGTGGTGTTATCAAGGCTTCTCCCGAGCAGTTCATAAGTCTACTCCTGACCACGACTTCTGTTAAGGAAGGTGATCTGTTAAAAGATGCATAGTGTTCTAAGAAAAAAGAGAAATTCTTTTTATGTCCTGAGATGTGGGCCCACATTAACACGTGACACAAGGTATCAGTGGATGCTAACATGAACCATCTATAGAGGTAGGGGTATTGAACTAAGAATAGAAGACAGGCCCAAGTCACCGCGAGGTGACATGAGCCCACGTAGTCCCCAAGCTCGATAGAAGATAGGATATGTTGTATTGAGCTTTTTAAGAAAAAAGTCAAATTAAACTCTAACAAAGTATGATCAATGCTAAACACCCATGTCTAGATCTAGAAATATAAGATAGGCCTAAGTCACCGTGAGGTGACGTGGGCCCATGTAGTCCCTAAGCTCGATAGAAGATAGGATATGTTGTATTGAGCTTTTTAAGAAAAAAGTCAAAGAACAGCAAAAATCAAACAAAGCTAGGAGCCAAGGACTTAATATGTGTGCCAACTGTCTAATAGTCCCCAAGTGTACTCAGAACAGTACATGGGCTCGACCGGGTCGAGGATACTAGGAGCCCATGGTCCGCGAGAATCACTGGGTGGGCAGCTGTCAAGCAGTCCCCAGGTGTGCTTGAAAGGCATATGGGTTCGACCGGGCCGAGGATACCGAGAACCGATGGTTCACAAGTGGCACTGGGTGGACATCTACCAAGCAGTCCCCAGGTGTGCTTGGAAAGCATAAAGGCTCGACCGGGCCAAGGGCTCCGGGAACCCATGATTCACGAGCCGGTGAAAAACTGCTAAGCAAGCCCCAGGTGTGCTTGGAAAGCACATGGGCTCGACCGGGCTGAGGATACTGGGAACCTACAGTTCACAAGCAGCACTGGGTGCACATCTACCAAGCAGTCCCCAGGTGTGCTTGGAAAGCACATGGGCTCAATCGGGCCGAGGATACTGGGAACCGGTGGTTCACAAGCAGCACTGGGTGGACATTTACCAAGCAGTCCCCAGGTGTGCTTGGAAAGCATAAAGGCTCGACCAGGCCGAGGGCTCTGGGAACCCACGATTCACAAGCCTAGCTGGTGAAAAATGGTTAAGCAGTCCCCAGGCGTGCTTGGAAAACACATGGGCTCGACCGGGCCAAGGACACTGGAAACCCATGGTTCGCAAGCACGACTGGGTGATAAATAGTCACGCAGTCCCCAGGATGGGTCCTGCGCATGGGAAATAAATATTTGACCCACGGTAGTAGTCCCCAGATTTAACGATAAAATCTAGAACAAATTTGGAAAGAAGTATATAATTAAGAAGAAATCTTGGGATTAAATCCCGAAGCTATCGGACACATGCGCGACAACCAGGGTTAGACATGCAACCAGGCTATGTGGTGCATGACACCAAGCCAAGTGACGATGATGAGTCTTCGAGCAGCACGAGGTCGGAGATGAGGCTATGTGGTGTGTGACACCAAGCCAAGCGACAGAGGCAAGGCTGTGTGGTGCATGACACTGAGCCGAGGCAATGATGACAAGTCCCTGAGCAGTGTGTGGTCGAAGACAAGGTTATACGATGCGTGGCACCAAGCTTTGTCCCTGAAAAATAAATACGAAGAGCGGTAGTACATGATGTACAAATAATTGATCTCCGAGAGAAAATCAGCAGGCTGATGTATTTTTGATATGTAGTTGTAGAAAAAAGATGTTGACAATTAAGTTTTGCGCCCACCCTCAAAGTGGGCTAACTCTGTCGGGTGACTAGGGATGTGCTAGTGAACAATGTAGGATCGCCAGGATCACTAGGTACCTAGTACTGTTAGAGAGCAACTGCTGAATCTCCTAGTGCCATGTAGCTTGGAGCTGTAACACATTGTAAGAGGATCGAAGCAGTGCCTTGTCAAGCTGTTTTCGATGAACAAGAAACAAAGTTTAATTGTGACTTATGCAGGGTGCATGTATGACAGATTGATGCATGGATGCAAAGCTATAACAGGAAAAGAAGAGGACAAAAAACTTTATTAATTTCTCAAATAAACTTAGCTTGTCTTTGGAGACATGTCGCTGTCATGGTCGAGCAGATGGATGCAGCTCGGCCAACTTGCTTTCAGTCCGCGAATGACTCGGATGGCTTGGCATGACTTGCGTCGCTTCCGGCTTTGACAAGCACACGGAGCTATAGTCGTAGCCGATCTAGGATGGTTCGAGCGTGCATTCTTAATCCCTAGCAAAATAGCCACATATATATATGTAGATACCGGATATATACTATATATAGGATATATAGATTAGAAATTAAATAAGGAATATGGACTTACCTTTGAATGCTAGGCAGTTCAGCTCTTGCTGGACAATATTATGTACGTCTCTTGGCTTGTGTGTAAGAGTTGGACTCCGCCGCCACACGTGTGCTGGGCGGCAGCACCATGTTGGACTTGGACGTGGAGCAGAACATTGTCACGGAGCGAAGATCGACCTGCCCCTTGCATGCTTGTAGCAGATCGGTAGTTGGGCAACCCGGCGTATGGACGCCAAGTGTTCGGGTAGTGGTCGACCCGCAGCCAGATTGGATCTAGGCGGCTCAAGTAGTCGGTACGACTCATACGTCCGTGTAAACAGTGATGAACAGTGGCGAAGCCATCCTTGGTAGATCGATGTGGATTGATCTGCCAAGGAAGCTGCCGACGAGTTGCCACAGCAGACTTGTCGGCGAGGTGGTCGATGACGTTGGTGTCAAAGCGGGCTGCACCGCCACCATAGTTCTGGTGGTCATCGCTATGCCGGTGGTCGATGAACGCGCCGATGGTGAAGGTCAGCCTTGCCTCGAACTCCATGGAAGTAGGGAAGAAAAAACCATCTTGATCGTCTGCTGATCAAATCACGCACCCCCTACCTAGCGCGCCACTGTCGATGAAATCTTGTCGGCAGTCTACCACGGGGTGCCCCGAGGCAGTGATTTGCGGTGAGGGCGCGCTAAGATCTACGATCGAGATGTGAGACGCAGGACAAACAATCGAGACATCTAGGGTTTATCCAGGTTCAGGCCGCTCGTAAACATAAAACCCTACGTCCTACATCTTTGCTGCTGATTTGATGAGTACCAGAGTACAATGAGGTGAGATCAGATGCGTTCTAGGGGGGTCCTTGTCCGCCTTATATATTCAGGGGACAAGGTTATATATCTAGAGTTTTCCTATGGTCGACCGTGTCCTTAGAGGACACGAAGATCTAATTGACTAAGACTCCTTGCGTGCCAAGCAGCCTTCACATCCCATGCGGCCCGTCGACTTGGGTGGTAGCGGACCATGGGCTTCGTCTTGTCGTCTGGCCTACCGACCAAGCCTTCGTATTTTGGTCTGTGCCGTCTTGTATGGAGCAGCCCAAAGTCTAGCCGTAGGGTATAGGGGTCTATACTCCCACATGTAGGGTCATGCACGGGGCTCCTGGGGATAGCTCCTCGGATTCTTGTACTTCTCGAACAGTGTCGACATGCATCGATCCACTGCTTTCGGCGTTGAGCTTTCCTCGGTGTACCGGGACGGGTCATCCCGACCACTGTACTCATATAGCTAGTTGACATGCTCTTTGCATGGCTAGATCCAGTGTGTCAACCATGTCCTGGCCACCAGTGGCCCATTGTAGATCTCCAAGTCAATCAGCTGTAGCAGCTCTCTCACCTGGTGCATCTCATCAGCCGAGGGTGGTGCCGACCACCTCGGGTTTGTCTTTGGCACCTGGGTGATGTCACACAGCACCCTCGTCCCTTCTACATCCTGGCTCATGTAGAACCAGTGGGTGTTCGAGTGCTTGGTGGCGGATTTGTGCTTGTCGCTTAGCTAGTGCTCCCGTCCCACAGGCGCACGTAGAAGACACCCGCAATCTGGGACCCCAGATTTAGGCCCCTTCTTCCTAAGCAGGAAGAAGTGGCAGAAGAGATTGAAGTGGGGGATGCCCAGAAACATTTCACAGTATGCGATGAAGAAGGAGACCGACAGGATGAAGTTGGGATCCATATTGCAGATCAAGATCATCTAGTAAATGCACAGGTCTCATAGGAACCCATTCACTGGCTGACCCAATCTGTGACCCATGAAATCCTCAAAAATAACAATGTCCCCTTCATGGGGTCGAGGGATGTTCTCACCTCATGGCTCGCACCACACCTCTAACTGCACCGGCGGCAGCAGCCCCTCGGCGGCAGGCTCCAACAGCGTCTCCTGCATGGTGCACGATTCTTGCCACTGCGGCCCCGGTGCCACAGATTCAGACGCCTGCCCTTCCTTCTTGGCTCCTTTCTTTGCCATCTCTTCCGGTGGTATGGTGGTGGGTGCGTGGTGAGGTGACGGAAGGATTCGCGGTGGTGCCGCGGTGGATGCGCGGTGGTGGCGACAGTTGCTCAGGGTCGATTGGAGACGGAGGGCTCGAGAAAGTGGAGAGACTGGGGAGTTGAAATATATGTGACATGGAACCGCTCCCCCTGGCGGCGGACAGATATTTATAGGAATTAGGTGACGTCGCTTTGACTTCTAGGGTTGGCCCAATTGACACATGTGGACACGGCTTTTTGAACCCTAGTGGGCCATACTGGTCCCCGAGCGTGGACGTGGGCCATGGGATATTTTATTCCCCCACGCACTTTTCCCTCCTAACCTTCCCTAAGTCTGGCACGTGCCCGGTCATTTCGGGATCTAATCCCAGATTTGCACCAACTATATACATCTTTCCAAATTTGTTCTAGATTTCTTCCTAAAATCTGGGGACTAATTTCTTGGGTCAAATATTTATTTCCAATGACTGGGAACTGCGTCGTAGTTACCCGCCTAGTGGTGTTTTGGACCATGGGCTCTCGGTGCATCCAAGCTCGTTCGAGCCCGTGTCTGTCTCGAGCACACCTGGGGACTGCGTGGTAGTTACCCGCCCAGTGGTGCTTTGGACCATGGGCTCTTAGTGCGTCCTAGCCCGATTGAGCCTGTGTCTTTCTTGAGCACGCCTAGGGACTGCTTGTCACTTACCCACCCAGTGGTGCTCGATCGAGCCCATGTCTATCTCAACCACGCCTAGGGACTGTGTGGCAGTTACTCGCCTAGTGGTGCTTTGGACCATGGGCTCTCGGTGCGTCCTAGCCCGATCGAGCCCGTGTCTGTATCGAGCATGCCTGGGGACTGCGTGGCAGTTACCCGCCTAGTGGTGCTTTGGACCATAGGCTCTCGGTGGGTCCTAGCTCGATCGAGCCCGTGTCTATCTCGAGCACGCCTGGGGACTGCATGGCAGTTACCCTTCCAGTGTTGCTTTAGACCATGGGCTCTCGGTGCGTCCTAGCCTGATTGAGCCAATGTCTGTCACCAGCACGCCTGGGAGTAGTTGGCAGTTACCCGCCCAGTGGTGCTTTGGACCATGGGCTCTAGGTGCGTCCTAGCCCGATTGAGCCCGTGTGATGAGGACATCGCTTCTTCTTGTGCACCTGCTGATCCTCTCCAAGGCCCAATGACCCGAGCTCGAATGCGTCAACTACATTTACAGCTGAGCTCGTTTTTAAGCGATACTTTTCATACTTTTGAGAATAGATTACTACCTAATGATTCAATATTGCTTAGGAACAATGGAGAGGCTTCTGAAGAACTTGGACGAGGAGTTGGAGACGAGCTGGGCCAGCAAGGGCATGCAACACGAGCTGATTTCGCGTCTGTCTCGGACTGTCAGACCAGCCTAGACTAGAACTGGTCATACAGACTCATACGGACTTCGTTTTCGACGTTCTACATATGGTTGGAAAGCTAACTTCATAAGGAA
>CM041647.1:20967770-21008985 GCA_023333625.1 Bothriochloa decipiens | reverse complement strand
AGGGGTGAATTAAATATTTACATATGCCTATAAATTTATTATTAACCCAATTCCACTTGTACTTGGAGAATTATCATTTTGCAGGAATATATAAACATGTGCAAGAATTTATATTCAAAAATACACTTTTAGGAAAGTGAAAAATCAAGGAATTGGAGAGAAGCCCACCTCAGAGTCAAACTGGGCCAAGTGCACCACATGGGCACGGTCCAGGCCCACTCCACAATCGACCAACCGAATTGGGTCAGGGCGAGGCACCAACCAGGCGCGCGCGCCCCTGGCCTGGCATGCGCCCGAGCCAGGTGGCCAGGCGGGCCCAGCCTTGCCAAGGCAGTTGTGCACTTGGACATTTTTACCCCCGAACCGCCTCTGGCCACCTATAAGAAGAGGGAGAGAGCACACACCACACACACACCCAATTTGGTGCAAATCTACCTCTCTCTCTACATTTATTCTTTAGCGTAGTAGTAGTTGTTGGAGCAAGGTTAGAAGTTAGCAAGGAGGGCTTGTCTCCTGGGAAGCAAAGCTATTGTTGGTAATATTTCTATGGAGAGTTCTTCCCTATTCAAGTTCTCTACACTTAGATACATTATCGCATGTGAACTAGAGTATAGTCTTGAGCATGATATATTCAATGATTATGAACTAGACTATAGTCCATATGAGAATTTTTCATCATGCTCATACACGTTCTTCATCATTCATATGATATGCAAGAACGATGATGATGATTGGAATAGGGTAACAGTTCAATGTTCCTTCAGGTTTGCCTATGTTCTAGCTCGTAATATTTGTAATTGCGTGCTCCCTTAATCCGGTGGGTGATGCAAGAAGGACACGGCGACTTATCCTGGTTCGGGCAAAGAAGGCCCTACATCCAGCGGGGGGAGGATAGTTCGTGTTATCTTGCACCGAAGTGCTAGTACAGGGGAAAATACAAGCGGGTGTGAGGAGCATGAGGTGGGGCTTTGGCGGTCGGCCGCCTAGCTCTCGACCTTACACAAGCTCATGGTGTAGTTCTATGGTCTAAAGCCTTAGCATTTCTATGCTCTAGATCCTCTCATTTTTCCGTCCCAGGGCCTCTTTTCTAACGCCCTGGCGCCTCCTTTTATAGATGAAGGAGGGGCACAGGGGTACATGTATTTCGAGTTCGCATGACGTTGATGACGTATGACGTTGAGGCCGATTACATCGGTGCCGCTGTAGCGATGTACGTCGGTATGGGAGGTCCTGCTGCCGTCGCGTCAGGAGTTGTTGAGTCCCGCTCGAGGGTTCGTTTGTTGACATCGAGGGGCGGTGGTCGAGGTGGTCGGGTTGAAGGCATCAAGCCTCACCGGATAAGGCCGAATCCCAGGAAATGCGGGAAACGTACTGACTCATACGTCTCGAGGGGGTGCTGGACATGGCACAGTGCTCGGCATGGTGCAACAGCGAAGCACGATTCGCAGGATTCCAGGGCATGGGCGGTAAAAGCAAGATTTGACCGCCACTCCCACGACTGTTACCGTAACTATGGCCATACAGTTAGGCGGGGGTAGGTAGATTGCATTAAATGCACCCGGATCCGTACGGGAGAGTCGATAGCCGAGGGGTGCACTGTCCTCGAGGACCGCCCATTCGCCCGAACGAAGTTCCGTCTTTGAGGGCAGGCTCGTTCGGCGGGTGAAGTTACGTCCTCGAGGGCAGGCTCGTTCGCCGAGCGAAGTTCCGTCCTCGAGGGGTCGCCTGAATTTCTGGTCTGTTCGATAACCCCTTGAGCAGGCTTTGGCTTTGGGCCGTCATCATCCATTCGTGGGTCAGCCCGATATGTCTTTGCCTGCGGGCCTTCGTACGTTAGCGCAGGAGGTCACTGGAAGGTTTGGTTTGCTGATCTTGCGGGGATTAGTTCGGTAAACCTGGGGTTAAGGGTACCCATTTCCTCGGTAACGACAGTAGCCCCCGAGCCCCTGCTCGAGTGATGACACTCGGGTAGGGGGTCAGGAATTTGGAAATGGGACGTGATTCAGATTTTTTCGTGGGGGACGCACGAGCGACCCCCGCGGGGTAGCCCCCGAGGCCTCGTAGGAGTCGAAAGACTCCTCTGAGGGCTTTATTTATCTTTGGTTGAAGGGTGCTTGTCCAGTCGGGTACAGGCCTGAACTGGAGTCGCAACGCTTTACCGAGGGGAGCCCCCAGGGGATTTTTGACCCTCTTTCGTCGAGGGGTGCCAGGCACAGTCGAGCTCTCGAGCCTCGTGCGGCTGGGGCATTGCTGGCCTCAGCATTCATATCATGAGTCCTTTTGATTGGACGTGAGGCAAGAAGCGTCGGACTACCCTCGATAGGGCGAGCCGCGAAGTTCTCAGTGAGCTGGTAACAGGAAAATCCAAGTGAGAGCCCGTTCCTCGTTCGATAGAGGTCGGCAGGAGGCCCGGAGGCGGTCTCATTAAAGCAAAACGCAATGGACCTATGGATACCGATTCCATTCGATAGGTCTCGGCAGCTCGATGCCTCCCTTCGGGGTGATTCCATAAAGTCCATAGCGTTTCGCCTTGGATGCGTCCAAAGGGGTCTCGAGAGTTCATTCTCGAGCAGGGCCTCGTGTTGGCTCCCCCTTGTCACCCCTGACTCGGGTGCTTGAGGGCGACTGTCGAACCCTGATCGTGGGGCCAGCCTTTGCTCCTTCGAGGCTTAGGCCCGGAGCCCGATTTTCTGGTGCTCAAAGGCGGCCGTTGAGCCCTCACTCGAGGGCCGACCTTCGCTCCTTCGAGACCTTGAGGTAGGGCCAGAGCCCGTATTTTCTTCGGTGCTCAAGGGCGGCCGTTGAGCCCTCACTCAAGGACCGGCCTTCGCTCCCTTGAGACTTTGAGGCGGGGCTAGAGCCCGTATTTTTTTGGTGGTCAAGGGCGGCCGTTGAGCCCTCACTCGAGGACCGGCCTTCGCTCCCTTGAGACTTCGAGGCAGGGCCAGAGCCCGTATTTTTTTGGTGCTCAAGGGCGGCCGTTGAGCCCTCACTCGAGGACCGGCCTTCGCTCCCTCGAGACTTCGAGCCGTTTACCTTCTCCTGGAAGAATCCGCCGGTAAGCGACGCTTGTTTTTCTTACCTTTGGACGCGCCTTTTGAGGAGGAAGCTAAAACGATGCGGTAGTGGAGATCGTGGTGTCCAGTCGAGGATCGAGGGGGGAACGGTTAGGTAAACGCATTAATTGCGGGAAGTTACCTTTTCCCTGCCGCCGGACTCCACCCGTTGCTCTTCCCAGGTATAAAAACGGAGGGGGGCAGGTGCTGTTCACCCCTACTTTTGCCATGCTACCAAACTCCTGCTTTCCTGCACGCGTGAGGGTAAAAACTTAGAGCGAGAAGTCATGATTGGGAACCTTCCTGGCTGTCCATCTGTCGAGGAGATTCATGCTGTTGTTGCCGCCGCCGTGCCCACTGAGTAGATCTGTGCTGCCGCTGCCGCCATGGCCCCCGTCCTCTAGCCCGCCAAGCCCTGGCGCCCATCGACCGTGATGCGGCAAAGGCTGATCGAGCTGCTGAGGGAAGGACTTCTCCGTCCCATCACCGATCTGAATTGGCCGGAGTGTATTGCGCCGCCGAGGGGCGACCAAGAGCCAAACCCGCCGGAGGGCTACGTGGTGAGCTTCCTCAAGTATCATCGGCATGGGTTCGGTGTGCCCCCGAGCGAGTTCATGCGGGGGTTGATGAACTTCTATAGCATCGAGCTCCACCATTTCTCCCCCAACGCCATCTCCAATGCCGCCATCTTCGCGGCCGTCTGCGAGGGCTACCTTGGGATGGCGCCACATTGGGAGCTGTGGCTCCACCTCTATAAGGGGGAGTGGTTCGCCTCCCCGGTGGCACCAGGAGTAAGGCAAATCGTTAGAGCAGGGTGCCTCAACTTTGCGTTGAAGACTGGGAGGTCGGAGGAGCCACGCGAGTACATCCCCACCGGGTTGACGTCCAACCACTCCCGGTGGGATGAGCTGTGGTTCTACCTTCGCAACGATGGTGGCTACCTCCCGCCGTACACCGGGTGGCTTATCACCGAGCGTCCATACAACTGGCCGCACGGTGTCACGGGAGATCTTCAGCGTCGACTTCGTCCCCTTGTCGTCACGATGAAGACCCTTCGAGAGGCGGGCCTGACGGCGGGTGTGGTGGTTTCGGCCCTCCACAGTCGACGGGCGCTCCATTAGATGGAGCGCCCGCTACGGTTGGACGAGATGCTCCCCTCGGCGGCGCCCGAGGTTCTCAAGAGCTGCCGGTTGTCCGGCGAGAGGCCATCCACCACGGAAGTCATCACGCGGGTAAAGGGGATGGTGGCGGGCTCGTTCAGGGCTGAAGACGTCAACCGCCTCCCCATGCGGCTGGAGGAGGGTTGCCTCGACCTGGTGAGTGCCCCGACCCGTGCCTTTCGTGTTTTCGTCCCCCCTCCCCCCTTTTCCTTGTCCCTGTGACTAAACGTCTTTGTGTAGGGGAGAATCAACTGCCAGAGATCGTGGCCCCTGCTGAGGGAGGACGCTCCCGATCGTCAGGTAAGACGCTTCACCGCCCAGCAAGAGAGCAGAGTAAGGACGAGGAGGAGAGGAAGAAAGCCAAGAAGCTCCGGGAGCGCGAAAGGCTTGCGAAGCACCGCGCTGAGCAGAGGCGTGACGGGTTCCCGAAGGAGGAGTCTCCCTCGTCCGAGGGAGATGAAGATGATGATGATGATAGCGATGACGTTGAGGGGGTGGAGGGGCGCCTCGACCGCATCTTGTCGGGTTCCTCCCATGCTGACCACCCCTTCGTGCAGGAGGAGGGGGCGGAGCAGCGCGCCCCCCAGCCGGTGGCGTCAGCCTCGGAGCACCGGTGTGGAAAAAGGGGGCCGAGGCTTCGCCTCAAGAGGGTTCACCCCCCTCCCATCGTACTCAAGGTGGGACCCCACCCACTTCGATCCAAGAGACTCGGTCCCGGTCGTCGGCGTGGGCGGAGCAGAGCCGTGCCCAGGAGGCCCCGTCGAAGCAGGGAGGGGCGGCGACCCCACCGACGGCCCCGAGCAGCCTCAGTCCCAGGAAGAGCTCAACTTCGGGAGGGGTCTCAAAATCTGCTGGCGATTCGAGGGGGACCCAAAAGGCCTCCATCCCCTTCGGGTAAGCGTCGCTGACTCAATTTCTTTTCGTTGCGTCTTTCTTACGCAGTTTAATAAACTTTTTGCTGTCCTGCTTCCCATCCAGGCCCAAGCGCCAAATCAAGGAGGCGTCTCTTGCGCTGGCTAAGCGGCTCAAGATGGATGCAGCTGCGAGGATGGAGGCCCCGGTCACAGGTGCGACATTGAGGCCCTTGGCTCCGTGCGAAGCCAAGTGGTTGTCTTCAGCCCTCGGTGCTATGGCGCGCGGTAGGCTGACGGGTTCCACTCTTGCTGCTGGGTCGAGCGTCTCGGGGGCTGCGGCGGCGGCGACTCCAAGCGGGGGAGGACGCATGAAGGAGGGAGCACCTCCTTGTCATCGTCGCCTACGGCCCTCGAGCTCAGCCTGGCTCCAGGGGGCGGTGCCCCGACGTCAGGAGCTTCCGCTCCTGGTGGGCCGGAGGCCTCGATCCCCGCACCCAAGGCGGGAGCCCCCGAGGGCCATGAGCCGAGAGAGGAGGTAGTCATCGTGGACCTCGATGGTGAGGAGGCCACGGCCCTTCCCCCCTCGTCGGGAGAGCGGAGGCCCTGGCCGACGGGGCTACGCGAGCTCGAGGCCCCGAAGGAGCAGGAGCAGGGGGCCCTTCAAGAAGCGGAGCTGCCATGGCCGTAGCAGGAGGGGGAGAAGGAGCCGCTGGAGCGGCAGGAAGAGGAGGAGGAAACTGGGGGCCTGCCCCAGCACCAACAGGCGTAGCAGACGCCGCCGGGGGACACGGCGTCGCTGGACCCGTCAGCGCAGCAGCCGCCCGAAGCGCCAAAGACAGAGGTGACTTTCGGACTGCCCAAGCAATGGGTGTCCGTAATTACCCTGGATGAGCTGCTGGCCAAAGAAGAAATGGCGTCGAAGGCGTCGATGGTCCCGCGGCTGCTGGGGGCGCAACTGGAGGAGGCCTCAGTACCGAACCCGGTGGAAGGTGCATAAATGGTGGTCCTGCCGGCGCCACAAGTCATGGTGTTGGGGGAAGCGACGGCCTCGACACCTCCGCTGCCTCCGAAGGCACCAGAAGCAGCGTCAGGCCAGCCGTCGCAACCGTCGACGGAGTAGCCGGAGGAGACGGCGGCTTCTGGCGTGCTGAGGAGGTCGACTTCCGACCCCGGGCTGAGGGATGCCAGCGCCGTGTCGGAGTTCCGCACCCTGGCGGAGTTGGCCGTGCGTTACGGAGTCCCGCATGATGTGGTGGGCGAGATCGAGTCCTTGACGTGAACCAAGGTCAAGACAGTCCTGCCACATTGGGGCAAGGAGCGCATCGTACTCCGAGAACTCGGTGACTCCAGTGCTCCGGGGATCGCGATGGACGACCCAGCGGAAGTCAAGTCCTGGGAGGACGCCGAGCGGTCCCGGGCATGGCTGCAGCACTTGCTGAAGCTGGGCGTCGAGCTCGCCGAAGGCCTCGACCGAAACCTCGCGGTGAGTCCCTGTGTAGAACGTATGCGGTTTTTTTTGAGTTCTTTCATATGAAATGCCTCAACCCTTGACTTCTCATCCCCAAGAGGTGCGGAGGCGTTCCTACTCCAAGTCATACTTCCTCCACAAAACACACACCAGCCAGGAGGAAGTGCTTCGCCAACTCAAAGCCGGTGGCTCTGCGTAGGGCAGGGTGGCCGAAATCGAGGAGGAGCTGAAGCGGGCCAGGGAGGAGGCCACCAAAGCCAAAGAGGAGGCCGCCCGGGCGAAGGAAGACTCCGAGGCCGCTCGAGGGGAAGCCGCCCACCTCAAGGAGGAGCTCAAGCGTGCCAGGGAGGAGGCTGACGCGGCCAAGGCCGAAGCGGAGAGGGCCAGGGGCGGGAGCATCCATGCCCAGGAGCACGTCGAGCTACTCGTGGGGGAGGCTCAAAGCTCCATGGAGCGCATCCGCTCGCTCAAGGCTAATTTTGCTGAAGTCTCCACGGCACGCAACGCCCTCACTGCCTTGGTCCAGGAGGAAAAGAACCGAGCCGCTAGCCTGGAAACCCAGCTCGGGGCGATGAAGGCTACCCTCCAAGAGAAGGAGCGGGCCATCATCCTGGCTGGTGGCGCCGTCGAGACCCTCCACTGCGAGAAGACGAAGGTGACCCAGGCCTTCAAGGAGGCCCAGCGGGAGCGAGACGAGGCTCGGGGGGAGCGCGATGTCGTGCTGGGGGATCGCAACGCCCTTGAGACTCGCTGTGCTGGTGAGTTCCTTAAAAGGCTTTTGATCTTTTTTCTTCCTGTATGGGTTGTCTAATTCTTGTTTTGTGTTTCAGGCCTTAAGTCTGAGCTGCTCGCTACCCAGACCACCGCCAAGGTGTTGCAGGAGAGCCTCGCAGCGGAGGGGGCGCTTCTCGGCCGGCTCTGGGTTGCCCTCGATGGGCTCTGCGCCTCCTGGGAGGTCGGACCCATCGAGGGTACTAAAGAAGACATCTCGGGTGCCGCGCTCGTCGACCGGATCTACTACCTCGACGCCACCCTTCGCGATCGCGTGCGGGAGGCGCTTCACACCGGCGTGAAGCGGGCGCTAGCAGTGGTCTCCTCCAGCTTCGTCTTTGACATGAACATGGTCGCCCAAGGCTTCGTTCCTGATATCTCGAAGACCGACGCCGAGAATGAGGAGCGCTGCCGAGGGCTCATCAATGACGCCGAGAGGCCGGGGGGAGCGCTGGCGAAGTTATTCGAGGACGAAGTCCTCCCCCCCACGGATGAAGGGTACATCGTCGAGGAGGGCGACGACGGAGCAGGCCTATAGGGCAAGGCTGGGCAAAGTTGCCCATGTAATAAGTTAGTTTTTTGTAACTTGTATTCAACGTGGCTTCGAAAGCCTTTTTCAACATAAATGCATCTATCGTTATTCAATTTGTTGTTTTACTTTCGAGCCTTCTCTGCTTTCTTTCACCTAGACTTTGCTTTTTTGACTAAGTTTTCGACGCATGCTCGTATCCTTCGAGGGGGGAGCGAGTGGAGGTACCATAGCCCGGAGGCGTAGGAGAGCTCCCAGCTCGACAGCCCTCGACCCTCCAGGGAGTTCGAGGCATTTTCTACTTAATCGCGAAGCGTATCGAGGCGTGAGAAACAAGAGGCGCTCGAGTTCTGATCGCCTGACTTTTGCTTTCTGACTAAGTGTTCGATGCAAGCTCGTATCCATCGAGGGGGGAGCGAGTGGAGGTACCATAGCCCGGAGGCGTAGGAGAGCTCCAGCTCGACAGCCCTCGACCCCTAGGGAGTTCGAGGCGTTTTCAACTTAGTTGCGAAGCGAAAGGGAGGCGCACGAAAAAAAAGTCGTTCGTATTTTTAGGAACTTAGGGGGTTCCCCCCGTTAGCCCCTGAGGGAGGCTCAACTCTGGCGAGATAGGGTCGAGGCTACCTCTTGCATGTACAATAACAAGTTTGAACTTATAATCGAAAGTACTCCTTATATTTGTCATGCACAAATGTACAAAATATATGAGAATGTACGAGGGCATCGGTGCCCTAAGGGTAGAAATGATGTAGCTGCTCGATGTTCCATGCGTTGGTGAGGATTTTGCCTTTGTCATTAGCGAGCTTGTATGTCCCGGGCTTTAGCACCTCAGCTACGGTGTATGGGCCTTCCCATGGTGGGGTCAGCTTGTGACATCCTTTGTTGTTCTATCGTTGACGTAGGACGAGGTCTCCAACTTGGAAGTCCCTCGGGCGCACGTGCTTATCGTGGTAGCGTTGAAGTTTTTGCTGATACCTCGCGGAGTGAATTAGCGCCATGTCTTGAGCCTCCTCAAGCTGGTCGACGGTGTTTGTGAGGGCTTCTTCGTTGCTTTGCTCGTTGTATGCCTTTAGTCGAGGGGAACCATACTCGAGGTCAGTGGGGAGGACGGCCTCGGACGCATAGACCAAGAAGAATGGGGTGAAGCCCGTGGCTCAACTAGGTGTTGTCCTTAAGCTCCATAGGACCGAAGGCAGCTCCGCGGCCCATTTTTTTCATGCTTGCTGAGGCGGTTGAGGATCCTTGGCTTGAGGCCCTGCAAGATCATGCCGTTGGCATGCTCGACCTGGCCGTTAGTTCGAGGATGTGCAACCATGGACCAATTCACAAGGATGTGATGGCGATCGCAGAAATCCAAGAACTTCTTGCCGGTGAACTGTGTGCCGTTGTCAGTGATGATGATGTTTGGGACCCCGAAGCGATGGATGATATCGGTGAAGAAGTCGACCGCCCGTTCGGAGCGGATGTTGCCGATAGGCCAGGCCTCGATCCATTTGGTAAACTTGTCGATGGCAACGAGCAGGTGCATGTACCCTTTGGTCGTCCTCTAGAGAGGCCCCACAAGATCGAGCCCCCAGACCGCGAACGGCCAGGTGATGGGGATCATTTGTAGGGCGTGAGCTGGGAGATGCGTCTGCTTGGCGTAGAATTGACACCCTTTGCACGAGCGAACAATGCTCATGGCGTCGGAGACGACGGTCGGCCAGTAGAAACCCTGTCGGAAGGCATTGCCTACAAGGGTCCTTGGCGCTGCGTGATGGCCGCAAGCCCCCGAGTGTATAGCCTCGAGGAGCCTCCTACCTTCCTCGATGGTAATGCAGCACTAAAGAACGCCTGAGGGGCTTCACCTGTAGAGTTCCTTGCCAACGCCGTAGATGACGTAGGACTTGGCCCATCGCGTGATCCGTCGAGCTTCGTCCCGGTCCTCCGGAAGCTCTCCCCTAATGAGGCAATCGAGTAAAGGGGCTCACCAATCCGGTGGCAGGCTCGATGGAGGAGGAGTCCCCTGGATCTCCATAACCTGTGCCCCGGTCGAGGTCGTGGGGTGGAGCTTCGAGGGTGTAGTGCAAGCCCCCGAGCCCAAATCGATGGAGGGCTCGAAGAGGTCCCTCGAGAATACGTCCGGAGGGACTGTACCTCGATCGATGCGATTTTTGCAAGCTCATTCGCGGCTTCGTTGTATCGTCGAGCAATATGGCTAAGCTCGAGGCCGTGGAATTTGTCCTCCAACTTGCACACTTCGTTGCAGTAGGCTTCCATCTTGGAGTCGTGGCAGCTCGAGGCCTTCATCACTTGGTCGACAATCAGTTGCGAGTCGCCTCAAACATCAAGGCGTCGGACCCCGATTTCAAGAGTGATTCGTAATCCAGTGACAAGTGCTTCGTACTCCGCGATATTATTAGAAGCGGCAAAGTGGATGCGAATGACGTAACGCATGTGGACTCCGAGGGGTGAGATAAAGAGCAAGCCCGCGCCTGCTCCTATCTTCATGAGCGACCCATCAAAGTACATTGTCCACAGCTCGGCTTGGATTTGGACTGGCGGCAACTGCGTGTCGGTCCACTCAGCGATGAAATCCGCCAGCACTTGAGACTTGATGGCCTTCCACGGTGCGTAGGTGATGGTCTCGCCCATGAGCTCGACCGACCACTTGGCAATCCTTCCAGCGTCCTCCCGGTTATGGATGATCTCCCCCAAGGGGAACGAAGATACCACGGTAATCGGGTGGCTGAGGAAGTAGTGCTGGAGCTTGCGACGCGTAAGGAAGATGGCGTACAGCAGCTTCTACACCTGCGGGTAGCGGATTTTTGTTTTCGAAAGCACTTTGTTGACGAAGTAAACCGGCCACTGGAGGGGCAAAGCGCACCCTTCCTCTTGCCTCTCCACCACTATGGCCGCGCTGACCACCTGAGTGGTTACGGCGACATAGAGGAGGAGGGGCTCGGGCGGTTCAGTCGACATTGCTGGTCGAGGAGGGACGAGAATCGGGGTGGATGTCAGCTTGGCTTTGAGTTCGTCGAGGGCCTCCTCGGTCTCCGCGGTCCATGTGAATTGCTTAGATTTTTTCAAGAGGTGGTACAGAGGCATGGCCTTTTCCCCTAAATGTGAGATGAAGCGGCTGAGGGCCGCGAGGCAGCCCATGACCCTCTGCACGCCCTTGAGATCCCGAATCGGCCCCATTCGTGTGATGGCCGCCACCTTCTCGGGGTTGGCCTCGATCCCTCGCTGGGAGACGATGTATCCGAGGAGCATGCCCCGAGGCACTCCGAAGACACATTTCTCGGGGTTGAGTTTTATGTTTTTGGCTCGAAGGCACCCGAACGCGATTTCAAGGTCATGGATGAGGTTGTCCGCTCTTCTGGACTTGACCACGATGTCATCGACGTAGGCCTCGATCGTGTCGCCTATGTGTTCACCGAAGACGTGGAGCATGCACCGTTGATACATTGCCCCGGTGTTTCAAAGGCCGAAGGGCATGGTGATGTAGCAGTACATGCCAAAAGGTGTGATGAAGGAAGTCACGAGCTGGTCGGACTCTTTCATCTTGATTTGGTGGTAGCCGGAATAAGCATCGAGGAATGAGAGGGTTTCACATCCCGCGGTAGAGTCGACAATTTGATCAATGCGGGGTAAAGGAAATGGAACTTTGGGACATGCTTTGTTTAAACTAGTATAGTCAATACACATCCGCATTTTTCCATTCTTTTTCATAACTAACACGGGATTAGCTAACCATTCGGGGTGATGGACCTCCTTGATTAATCTAGCCACCAAAAGCTTGTGAACCTCCTCGCCGATGATCCTGCGCTTCTCCTCGTCGAAGCAGCGCAGGCGTATCTCCAAGGCGTGCTTGGCGACTTCCCTCGGTATGCCCAGCATATCCGAAGGACTCCACGCAAACATATCGACCTTCGCGCGGAGAAAGTCGACGAGCACGCCTTCCTATTTGCCCTCGGCGCTGATCGTTAGCACCTTCTCGCTGGGGCAGCTCGGGTCGAGGGGGACCTTCTTGGTGTCTTGTGCCGGCTCAAAGTTGCCGACGAGTCGCTTGGGATCGGGCACCTCGTCAGCGAGGTGATCGAGGGTCGCAGCTATCATGGCATTTTGCTCGACGGCCTCCCCATACTCGACGCATTCGACATTGCAGTCGTAAGCGTGCTCTTAGGAGGAGGCGACAGTGATGACGCCCTTGGGTCCTGGCATCTTGAGCTTGAGGTAGGTGTAGTTCGGGATCGCCATGAACTGCGCGTATCCCAGTCGGCCGATGATAGCGTGGTACGTTTCGTGAAACCCGACCACCTCGAAGGTGAGGGTCTCTTTCCTGAAGTTGGCGGGGGTGCCGAAGCAGACAGGAAGGTCGACACGGCCGACGGGGAGAGCCTTCTTCCCTGGCACGACGCCATGGAACCCCCCGGCGCTGGGTCAGAGTTGGCACCTCTTGACTCCCAGGAGGTCGAGGGTCTCGAGGTAGATGACGTTCAGGCTGCTGCCGCCGTCCATGAGGACCTTCGAGAGGTGGGTGTTTATGATGATCGGGTCGACGACGAGCGGATAGGCCCCGGGGTTGGGGACTCGATCCGGATGGTCATCGCGGTCGAACATGATGGGCGCGTCAGACCAGTCGAGATAGTGAGGTGTCGCGACTTGGATGGAGAAGACTTCTCGACACTCCCGCTTACGCTGTCGAGGCATGAGCTGGGTCGAGGCGCCCCCCGTAGATCATGTAGCAGTCATAGACTTCGGGGAATTTTCCGTCTTCCCCGTTGTCTCCCTCACCGCCACCTTGGTCTTTCTTGTCGTCACCTTTCTTCATGCCCACTTGCTCGAAGTGCTTTCGAAGCATGCGGCAGTCCTTAAGCTTGTGCCTTGCCCCGTCCTTGTGATAAGGGCAGGGCTCCTTAAGCATTTTGTCGAAGATGGTCTTTTGCATTTGGTTGCTGCGACAAGATCGTCTTCTGCAGCCTCACGCTTGCCTTGCTGATGTTTCTTCTTCTTGTTGTTTCTCTTCGGTCCTTTGCTCGAGCCTCCGGTGTCATCAGCTGCCGGCGCCTTTCCCTTGTCGTTCCTGTCGCTGAAGAAGGTGCTGACGGCCTCTTCGCCGGCCGTGTAATTGGCGACCACATCCATGAGCTCGTCGACGGTGTTGGGGCGGTTATGCCCCAACTCGTGGACTAGGTCCTTGCAGGTTGTACCCGCAACGAACGCTAGAATGACATTGAGATCAGAGATGTGGGGCAGTTCGGTGCAGAGCTTGGAGAATCATCGAGCAAAGTCATGGAGAGACTCCCCTGGTTTCTGCTTGTAGTTGTGCAGTTCCCAGGAGTTCCCGGGACGTACATAGGTACCTTTGAAGTTCCCCTCGAAGATTCGGTCAATCCAGCCACGAATCTGGTCAGGGGGAAGCTCCTCGAGCCACCTACGCGCAGTGTCAGACAGGAACAAGGGAAGGTGACGTATGATGGCGTGATCATCACGCGCCCCGCCCGCCTGACAAGCCAGCCGAAATTCGGCTAGCCAGAGCTCAGGATTGGTTTTGCCGTTGTATTTGACGATACTCGTGGGGGGTCAAAACATGTCGGGCAGCTGGGCGCAGCGGATCTTCCTGCTGAAGACTCGGGGACCCGGTGGCTCCGGGGCCTGTCGGTCTTCGTCGCTGTCGTAACGCCCTCCATGATGGGCGTTGTACCCTCGATCCTCGACATCCCCGTGCTTGCGTCTGCGGTTCTTGACAATGTTGAGGCGCGCGTCGTGGGGAGCGCGGTCGTCGTTGATACGTTCTCGAGTCGGCTTCTTCTTCTGTAGGGAGCTGCCCCCTGATCGACCGAGCTCTCCCTTTCGGGCCGGGAGGGCTCGACCTGCGGTTCGGAGGCTGCCCCTCGACGCCTCGAGGCTGAGCTCTCGGCTTGCTGAACAGCAGCTACTTGGAGGAGGTCCTCGACCTCACGTTGTATCCGCCGAGCTTGCGGGTTGGATGGCGCAGGCATATTGCGTAGGAGCATAGCCACCGCGACAATGTTCTGGCTTGCTCGAGGATAACGGTTTGCGGGTTGCTCGGGTCCCCCTGCCTCGTTGATCTACCGGTTGACCTCTCAGGCCCTGGCTTGGGCTCTACCGCCGGGCGGTCACTGCTCTTGCTTGAGGGTTAGCTCGAGCAGGCGCAATCGTTCCTGCTCGTCGGCGAGCTTCGCCTGCAACTCCCAAATTTGTGCCAACTGTGCGTCCTGCTCGACAGGACGGGGGCATGTCTCTCGGGGTGCGTCTAG
This sequence comes from Bothriochloa decipiens, assembly GCA_023333625.1. Taxonomy (NCBI): domain Eukaryota; kingdom Viridiplantae; phylum Streptophyta; class Magnoliopsida; order Poales; family Poaceae; genus Bothriochloa; species Bothriochloa decipiens. The sequence goes on along the minus strand of CM041647.1, from coordinate 20,994,884 downwards.
TTGTTGGTCCTCTGCTCTGGGGGGAGCACCCCCCCGTCGTAGCGGTAGCTGCCGCGGCCGCTGGATCGACGGTTTCCTGATCGGAGTTGACATCACCATCGATGTGGAGGCACTCGGGGGTAGGATCCCAATGATCAATGTCAGAGTCAGGGTCATCGCAGCAGAAGACGGGGAATTGCCCCCGTGCCTCCTCCTGCAGCTGCCGTCGGAGTGTGCCAACGGTGTACCTCCGGGGGCCGAGCACTCTTACAAAGGCCAAGCCTTCGGAGGCCGGTGTGACAGTCTCCACATCCGTCATTGTAGGAGAAGGGCGCCTGGGCGGTCCTCCAACGTGCTCATGTTGGAGTGGGTCACTGTCGAGATCGTCGTCGTGGGTTTGTTGAAGTCGAATGAAGGCCGCCACGATGCTCGAACAGCTCATGCGGGAGCGGGCTCGATCGAGCGGGGACTTCGTCGTGCTTCCTTGATAAGCGTACCATGAAGGTGGAGTCAGGGTTGCGGTGGGGTCCTGCCGGTTCGCCCTCTACCGTTGAACTCGAGTCAGACGATCCCTCGACAAGAGGTTCCTCATCTCCGGTCAGGGGTGAGGAGAAAGCGACGGGAACCATCCTCGACCCAGGTTGATGGCGATGACGGTGTCGACCGTGCCTCCTTTTGGATGTGGAAGCATGGTGGTGGGACTGGCGAGCGGCCGCCCATGAGCGTGGTGGCGTACCGCGACCTCCGTTCGGGTCACTGATCGAGAGCAGGGTCATGTCATAGCCCTGGCCGAGGGACATGAACTCTAGGCTCCCAAACCAGATCACCGTAGCACGCGGAAGTGGTGAAACAAAGTCGCCCATCCGGAAAAATGGCGGGAAATCGTTAGTGACACGCGGCTCCCCTACCTGGCGCGCCAACTGTCGGTGTTCTGACCCTCGAGGGGTTAACACCAACGAGTAATATTTGTAATTGCGTGCTCCCTTAATTCGGTGGGTGATGCAAGAAGGACACGGCGATTTATCCTGGTTCGGGCAAAGAAGGCCCTACATCCAGCGGGGGGAGGATAGTTCATGTTATCTTGCACCGAAGTGCTAGTACAGGGGAAAATACAAGCGGGTGTGAGGAGCATGAGGTGGGGCTTTGGCGGTCGGCCGCCTAGCTCTCGACCTTACACAAGCTCACGGTGTAGTTCTGTGGTCTAAAGCCTTAGCGTTCCTATGCTTTAGATCCTCTCGTTTTTTCGTCCCAGGGCCTCTTTTCTAATGCCCTAGCGCCTCCTTTTATAGATGAAGGAGGGGCACAGGGGTACATGTATTTCGAGTTCGCATGACGTTGATGACGTATGACGTTGAGGCCGATTACATCGATGCCGCTGTAGCGATGTACGTCGGTATGGGAGGTCCTGCTGCCAACACGTCAGGAGTTGTTGAGTCCCACTCGAGGGTTCGTTTGTTGACGTCGAGGGGCGGCGGTCGAGGTGGTCGGGTTGAAGGCGTCGAGCCTCACCGGATAAGGCCGAATCCCAGAAAATGCGGGAAACGTACTGACTCATACGTCTCGAGGGAGTGCTGGACATGGCACAGTGCTCGGCATGGTGCAACAGCGAAACATGATCCGCAGGATTCCAGGGCATGGGCGGTAAAAGCAAGATTTGAACGCCACTCCGGCGACTGTTTCCGTAACTGTGGCCATACGGTTAGGCGGGGGTAGGTAGATTGCATTAAATGCGCCCAGATCCGTACGAGAGAGTTGGTAGCCAAGGGGTGCACTGTCCTCGAGGACCGCCCATTCGCCCAAACGAAGTTTCGTCTTCGAGGGCAGGCTCGTTCGGCGGGTGAAGTTACGTCCTTGAGGGCAGGCTTGTTCGCCGGGCGAAGTTCCGTCCTTGAGGGGTCGCCCGAATTTCTGGTTCGTTCGGTAACCCCTCGAGCAGGCTTTGGCTTTAGGCCGTCGTCGTCCATTCGTGGGTCAGCCCGATATGTCTTTGCCTGCGGGCCTTCGTACGTTAGCGCGGGAGGTCACTGCAGGGTTTGGTTTGCTGATCTTGCGGGGTTTAGTTCGGTAAACCTGGGGTTTGGGGTACCCATTTCCTCGGTAATGACATTGGACGACCTGACGCAGCTTAGCTTGATGGAGAATATCACCGAGATCCTAAGAACTAAGGGTTTGGTGGTCAGAGCCAAAAATTGTATTGATTGTCAAGAGAGAGTTCTTACAGGTGCCAAGGCTTACATATTGATACCCTGGGCATTGACCAAGTCCTAACTTCACATGACTTGCAAATAAGGAAAAAGACTCATAAACTGCCTAAACTAGATAACTTGGGCCCTACTATTTCATCCTGTAGAGTCCTATGCTGTTATGCGTCATAAATCGTCAAACCGGGTCGAAGTCGGTGTGGCTTGCTGATCCTCCAAATAGCCGATCTCGCTTTGATTTAGCCGATTCCCCAATATTCGACTGTTACCAGCATTTTGCCAATTCTAGCAGCGCCCTCCTTAGGAAGCTCAACCCTCCGCGCTCGCTAGTCCAAATTTTGGTGCAAACACATGCCCCCAATTTTGGGATAAAAATCATTTTATTCCAAACTTCCTGACCAGAGCTCTCAGCTTCCTTCCAGGCTTTTTTAGCTTGTCATTTCTCCACAACACTGGGCTTCAACCCTAACCTGCGGAAGAACACTCTGCTCCAATGGTGGATTCAAGCCCTGAGATCCGAATGGCGACTTCAACCCTCGTTCCAGAGGTAACCGTCAAATTCTTCCTTTTTGATTCCTTGAATTTTACGTCAGCTGCCTCAGCTCGAACTTTTCTTTACCACTCCCACAAGGACTTGCTTATTCATAGTTCGCCAAGCACCTTTTATCTGGGTCCTATGGGTAATGGAGATCCAATTGACTTCATTAAGGAAGAGACCCAACAAATTCCCTTCAAGGATTCCATTGTGAGCGTCAATTCATGGAGCAACGCTTTTAGGAATTGGCCCCATATCCTAGTTGGGTGGCGGGATTGGCTTCTGAGGGTCAAAGAGAAGAAAGGCAAATTCTAGGCAGATGCAGAAATTCACCAGTGTATCACCCTTTCTCTGTCAGATATGGAGAAGAATGAACCGATGCTGATAGCCGCATCATACTTTTGGTTAAATGCTGCCAATGCTTTTATGTTTGGTCATGAGCCAATGACAATAACTCTGGCTAAGTTCCTCATGTTAACTAGATTGAAAATCACTGGCCTGGTCAACCCTTATGACTTCCTTGGCAAAGGACAGAAAACTCTAGGAAAGATTTCTAAATTTAACAACTGGCCTGCATACATCAAGCATTTTTTCCAAAACCAATGGCTCTGTTGATGAGAAAGAGCACATTGCCTTCTTGAACATGTGGCTTGAAAAATTCTTCTTTTGTGGGACTGCTCTTGGACTATCTCTGAACAACAAGGCTCTATCAGAGAAACTGGCCATAGGGAGCAAGATTTAGATGGGAAAACTGCTTCTAGGTGCCTTCTATAGCATGCTGAACAAAGTATCAGCAAAACTCTTAACAAATGAGAAGGTGGGTCTTGTTCCTGGTCCCTGGTGGTTGCTCTAACTCTGGCTGAATCTGTATATGCACAAGTTGGTGAGGCCTGATCTCAGAGGACTAAGCTTCCCTAGCTCTGATCATTTGGAAAACTCTGAGAAGCTCAAGAAGAGGGGATGCACAAATTATGGTGAAGCAGCTTCCTCTTATTCTATTGATCTTTCAAGAGGACAATTCTTCAAACTATTCTACAGTGGTTTTCCTGAAGAATCATTGCTGTGGCTACCCTATATTGAGGATCAGGACAATAATCTGCATCTGCCTGTAGATTTTAGATTTGAATCTAAAGTGCTAGATGATGCAGCCATAGTCATCCTCAACCGTTTCATTAAACCTTGTGCTCTTCCTGTAAATTTCAGACATGGCCGAAGCAAAATCCCATATGATCCTGACACATCTCCTTCTTATGAGTTTTATAACCTAAGCTTTGTAGCTCGGCAGTTCGGCCTTGGATAGCTTCCTCCTTTCCTCTTCTTTGCAAGCAGGCTCAAACCAAGAGAAATCATAAGTAATGCCTTGGAAGCAAAGAAAGTTTTTGGGCTTCGGTCAACCTTCCCAAAATACAACATCCATCAATGGGTAAAGGTTACAACTACACATGCCTCATTTGATGGATGGTGGAATGAATGGAAAGCACATCTGTTCTATGGAGTTGCTCATCCTTTATGTAAGAAATTGGACACATCTTATGAATCTAAAGGAGAGGTCAGTATCTTCCTTGCATTTACTTCTCAGCAATTCTTTCTCAGTAATAATGCTTATTTTACCAGGATGAAGATTCTGAGGCCCCTACTACTGACAGGAGGAACAGACCTATGCATTATTTGGTTCCTTGTCCAAGAACAAGAGTGGGTTCTGATGCCCCTTCCCTGAGGACTTTTATGAATACATATGCTGCCTAGCTCCAAACTCAAAAACATCAGAGGCCAATTGCTAAAGGTCCTTCAGAAGAATCCAAGAAGGTGCCGACTAGATCATCTAAGGTTTAGCTAATTCTTTTTTCTGAAATCCTTTTCTGAAACTGGCTATCATCAGTTCCCTTTTCGCAAAAAACTCAAGATGATCAATCTACTTCTAAGGTGACATCCCAGTCACCTCAAGCTCAGATGGAGGTGCTGGAGACAGAAGATGAGTCTCAAAGAGCAAAGGTAATATTTTTTACTTTCTGAATTTCCTAAGTTATTCTTTCTGACTGAAATTCTCAAACAGGGAAATAGCATTGAATCTCCTGGGATTGAACTTCTTGCTCATCAGGCCATCCTTTCTTTAAGCCAAAATCAGTTTGAAGGTAAGACTCTAAGATTTTTGCTTTTTTTCCTTTTTCATTCATCTAATGATTTTTCTTCAGGGTATGCAAATGAAACATTTAATATTGCTGATCCCCCACCATCTTCTGGGCACATGATTAATGATGAGCCAAGCCCACAAAGAACAGGTGAAGCATCATCGGCTATTCCTCAAGCCAGGGTAAGACTACCACTCCTTTAGGTAATTAAGATTTCATCCCTTTTATTGACATTTGATTGATACCAGGCCCCTTCTCCATCGCTGCCGGATTATGGCATAGACCTCTCCAAATACATTGAAGGAGAAGTCCTCTTTGCCCATCAAATCTTCTTCCTCTACCTCACCACTGAGTCAATTGAAAGAGATCATGTCTTTCCTTCAAAGTACAGCAGATCTTGTTCAGAACTCTCAGATTGTCAGCCAAGTGATTGAAGAAGTTAAGGATTTTCTTCCTTCAGAGCTTTTTGGCCCGTTCAGCAAGATTCTGCTATTAATGTTGAGGCTCCAAGAACAAAGAGGGCTCAAGAAGTCATCCAAGAGCACATCAGCCTATCAGAGAAGAAGGCTTCCAATGTGTAGAGTGTTAAGGCTTTAAGTCTTTCCATGGAGAATCTTCAGAAGGCTGGAGAAAATTTAAAGCCAGATCTTGCCACTCTTCAAACTAAAAAAGCTAAACTAGAATAGGAACTCCAAGAAGTAAATGCTGCCATTAGCCAGAAGGAATCAGCTTTGACTCCAATTGTTGATGGCTTGAATTCAAAGAGAAAGGAGTTAGCCGATTCTATTCAAGCACGCAGGCAAATCATGCAAAGCTTGAAGACTTTGTCTGCATCTTTGGATGATGAAAAGCACTACTACTCAAGTTGATTCTGCTAGGAAGAATGCCTTTGATGCACTGAAAAGTTATCCTGAATTGTAACTTAACACATTTTCGTAACAGCTTCTGAATTCTTGTTTGATGTAGCTACATTACTTTATTCAGTAATGTTATCTTCTGAATTTAGCCGATATGCTATTTTTTGATTCAGTGCTGATAGATGGATTCTTCCTTTAGTTTTAGCTGATCAGCCGACCCAATTAATTTTCCTGATGGACCAGATAAGACAAAACAAACGGTCTTTCGAGAAAACCCATTCAGAGCTGATTTGACCGGCCACTTGACTACTCATATGCACAGTACCGTAATTAATGGCAAGTTGCCAATTCGTTATCTCAAGACGTTCCCCCCGGGCTCTGAATTGGCATCCTTTGCAGTGTTTGCAAATTTAAACGCCTCTACTTCCTTCATCTTCATCCAAAAAACCCTCTTCCTCCAAGAAAAACCCCAGTCCTTGAATCAGCACCAATGGCGGGCCATGACCATGGCAAGCGTCCCCATGGTGGAGGAGGAGGTGAACTCCTACCGCGCCGTTTGTCCTCATAATAGGTAAACCAATTTTCAATTGATTCCTCTGCCTGACTCGAGATTGATTCATTGTTCATCTTTTTGTAGGATGGATGGCAAAGGCACCTCGTCTGTTGTCGCAGCTCCTCGAGGAGCTCCTATGGCTCCAGTTGCTCCTCCTCCTGCACTGGCATCGACGGCTGGCCCTGTCCTAATTGGGCTTGCCGCGGTTGAGTCTGAGGGCTCCACCACGGGGTCAGAGCATTCTGACTCCACCATGGTGTCGGCGGCCCTGTTTGATCGTATCCGTCGGGAGCGGAATGAGATGGAGGCTCATTATGATGAGACCATCAAGAAGTTGGCTCGGATGGAGAACATCCTTGCTGATTTCTAGGCCACCCTCATCACAGCCGAGAAGGAGGCCAAGACGGCCACCAGGCAGCAGACTGCTGCTGATAATCATGTCGCCAGTAAGCATCAACCCTTGATCTTCATTTTCAACAAATTCCAATGACTAATATTCTTCTTTGATTTCTTAGCCTTGATGGAGCAACTGGAGGGGCTTCAGTTGGTTGAGGATGAGGCCGCCGCCGCCGTAGATGCTCCCGGCAAGACTACCACTGAAAGGTTGGGGACTGTCCAAGATAGGGTGAATGAGGCAGTCCGCTAAGGCATCATCATCGGCTCTTCCTTCACCTTGGTTTCCGTCCAGGTCTGCACGGGCCAGGTTCTGAGTGACCAGGAAATCACCCAGTGGGTCACCGACGCCATCGTCGACTACTCTGAGCACTTCGAGGAGGCGGCTGAGAGGCTTGCCAACGCGTGCTCCACGTGTTATGTCATCGGCAGGATTCCCTAAGTAGTTTGTACTAGGATGCGACTCTTTTGTACAAACTGAATGAAGTGCTTTTGCCTTGAACAAATTATGTCTGAAATCGATCCATCGAGATCATTTGTGTCTTAATATCGTGTTTGTATTTTGTTTATTTTTTGCTCTAAAGTCGATGCGTGTCACATCAGCTATTATCAGCATCATGCTGATTTTACACTTGAGGCGATATATGAAATATCGGCTATTAGATCTAAGATCATTTCTGTCAACTTAGTTTCTACTTACAAAATAAGCCGATTGCCCCTAAATACTCCAAACCATTTTGAATCAATAGTCTAAAATATCTAGCTGCATTTGATCCAATTAGATCGGCTATTATGTCTTGGCATCTCCCGTTTAGAAAATACTTTCAGAGCCGATGGCTCGAGTCGGCTGTTGATCCTCATCGTTGATAGAGATGAAATCTTCGTAGAATTCCTTTCTAGAGAAACATTCAAAACTTTTCAAATACCAGTAGACATGATTGACAGATGAAACATTGATGGAGTCATTGGTAGGTACAACCTCAATGTCATTATCAGAATAGACTTCTTGATTTCTTAATGCCCTAAACTCAGCAGGCAAAATATACTGCATTCCAATAGGAGCCGATTTGCTTGAATTGGCTATTTGCTTGGCCTTCCAAACCTGTGCCTTCCTAGTCTTCTTAATCTTTTTGAGCTTGATTTCGGTTTTCCTCAATCGTTGAACTCTTCTCTTCTGACTTCTAGAAAGACCACCAGGGCACCATTGGTTCTCTTGCCAAACATGCTACACTTCTTGTACCTCTTCATCATAAGCATCACAACGAGCATGGATTTTGCATTTATCCACATGCCGATCCTCCATAGGTTGTCTAAGTCTTTCATGGATAGACCGACGGTTGGATTGAAATTGCTGATACCCCCTATATCTGTCACTGCATTCAGGGCAGTCTCTTTGGGTGGGCAACCTCAAGCCTTCATTCCAACAATGCCTGAAGAAAGGACAATTCCAATGTGATTCAGCTTGCTCTCTTTCATACCTTTCTTCTTCAAGCATCCTCAAGCGTTCTTGCTCTTCAAATCGTCTTCTACGGTCCTTCTCCTACTGCCTCTGCCACTTGTTAAGAAGTATACAAGATGTCACACGTGGCCTTCTTTCTACCAATGCAGATGACTCAGGTCAGTCAAATCGGCTTTTTTTGCTTCTCACGCCTTCTCTTGATCTTGCGGTATTCTTCGTCGGTGAGTTGCAATCTTGAATCGACTGATCCTGACTCTTTTGCTCTAACAGAGGTCAACACTTTGGCTTTTCCCTTTGGAAGCACCACATCAGCCATTGCAGAATCAAAGGGATTTTCATCGACCTTCATCTTGCTGTCAAAGGTCAGCTTTCCAACTTCAATGGCTTTCTGGATTTGCTTCCTGAACACATTGCACTCATTGGTGGAGTGGGTTGTTGAATTATGAGCCTTGCAATATTTCTTTCCTTTCACCTCTTCAGCACTGAGTGGTTCATGTAACACCTTGATCATACCTTTGCTCAGCAAAAAGTCAAAAATTTTATCAGCCTTTGAAGTATCAAAATCAAACTTCTCTTGTGATCTTCCCCAAGGATGGCCGATAACACACTTCTTGCTGAGGTTCCACTCAATAGCATCGACATCTCTATCTCATCATCTGACCCATCTTGAATTAGAGTCTTGTAATAGCCAGCTACATTAGCTGCCTTCTGAAATTGATTCTATTGGCGTGGAGGCTGTGCATATTCGAAACTACAACCACCCTTTGTGCAAGTGCTCCTAGATTATCAAAGTGCATGCCAACAAGCTTCTCCTTCAAGTATGGTTGCATCCCCTGGATAGCCAATTTCACAAACTGGCTGTCAGACAGGTTCAATGAAAACATAAGCTTTTCATTTGCCTAAATCTCTGAATAAAGTCAAGGCCTCACTCATTGCTCTTCATCTTAATGCTGGACAGATCATCAATGTCTTTCTCAATAGTCCCATTGAAGAAGTAGGCATGGAACTTGCTCTCTAACTCATCCCAAGTATTGATTGAATTTTTGGGCAAGGATGAGTACCAAGTGAAAGCTGGTCCCGATAGCGACAAGGCAAAGACTTGACCCTATGAATTTATTTAGTAGCAACATCACCTAACTGAGCCAGATACTTGCTTATATGCTCCATTATGCTGGTGTTATCTTCTCCAGTGAACTTGGAGAATTCTGGAATTCTATGATTGTGTGAAAGCTCTAGACGGTTGTACCATTCAGGATATGGCATGCTATATGATCTAGAATGACTCCTCTTCATGCCAAACTCCTTTTCCATCACCTCAGCAAGCTTCTTGACAAACTGATCACTAGAGTCAATAGATCCTCTAATCTTCGGGCAAGCAGGCATACCCCAATGATTGTAGCTTGACACGTTTGCAAAGCCTGCTGGTGGTTCATCATCTTCCTCCTAGACTTGAGCAGCTTCTCCTCCCATAGCTTGATTCATGTGGTAATCAACACTTCTTCTGATCTGATCAACTGAGGGAGCAATTTTTTGAGCCGAAGGTGGTATATTTGGGGTTGTACCAAAACCAGGTGGAACGCCACCCTTCGGCTGTTGTGATTGAGGAACAGCACTGCTACTTGCACCTCTGTTAGAAGTTGATGCCTTGTTTGTCTTGGAATGCTTCTGTGTCTCATCACCACCATCTATTGTCATCTTCAGATTGAAATAGGCAGGTCCAAATTGATCGATAGGAAAACCAGCAAAACCATCTTTCATAATATTGTGAAACATGTTCAGAAAGTATGCTTGATGATTTGTAATAGCTTCATTTATGTCTTGTTCAAATGATCCAACAAAAATTGCCTGTCTTCATCTTCTCCTGCAACGGTTTCACCTGCCATCAAAATTCTGGGCAATTGTTGTTTCAAGACGACCTTGCCACCATGCACTCTTCTAAAGCAATACAAGCACTTCTGCATAAGTTGATTAATAGCTTTGTCGATTGCTTGCTTTTGATCATCATCGGGTTCTTCTATGGTGACATCAAGGATGTTGTTGATGTCTAGATCAGATGAGTTTGTTGGCATTGTTGATGATTGTGGTCCCACTGGGTGTGCCAAAAAGAGTGTTGACGCAAAAATGTGACTCCTACATCAACGGGTCTCTTGCAAGCCAGATAGACCAGAGCGTGAACAGTTCTCCGATCCCCGTGACTTTCTCTAGCAGATGATCCGGTCGATCGAGTCCGAGGCATGCCAGTCAACTTGACCTGAAAATTGACAAGGAAGAAAAGAATAATCAAATTATGGAACCTGTCGGCTGTGATTCCAGACAGTTCCTCATGTATGGCTAAATAGCCGATTTGAATCAGGGCATTGACTAGAAAGTCAACAACCAACATGCATTTGATAAATAAAACATTTAGATAAACATGCATGGAATGAAGTGATCGATCATGACATGATATGATTAACAAAGACAAGAACAAGTACAAATCATTCATGATATTTATACTCTAATTAGTAAAGAATTAGCTCAAATCAGCTATCCTAATACGCACGAGAAAGCATAAAACCTTTAGCCGATTTGATCTAATCGATACAATATAATAAAATCCTAAATGCATTGCATTAATCTAGAATAAACGCTAATAGATCTACTAAACCCATGAATTTGAAATCCTCTGACTAAGTAATCGTCAGACCAAGTCTCGTCCAAGCAAGCCTAGAAAATTTACTAGTTTTAAACAGACGCATGCATGCAACGTTGTGGGTAAAGCTCTGGTGAGTCAGCTAAATTAGCCGATACCGACATTAGAACGAACTAAGTACATAAACGATACAAAACCATCTACATCCTAGAACATGCACATGTCACGAACAAGATTGATAAAATCTAGCTAATGAAAGCACAGGATTGATCATCAAGACAAAGAATAAACATAAATAAGTATTAATGACGATCGAATCTAAGAAGATATAAGACAAATCTACCAATCTTGATCAGGCAAAGATGTTGTTGTAATAAAATAAACATTAAAAATTAACAACACCGGTAACTTAATGAATCTACCAGATTTGCCATATCTTGTAGAGCCGATAACTAGCAAAGGGTAACTTAATGAATCTATTAGGTTGCCAAATGCTAATGCATAGATAAGAGGTCAAACTGGCCCTATGAAATGCTAATGCATAGATAAGAGGTCGAACCAGCCAAATCAAGCCAAAACACGAGCCCCTTGGCCATACTGATGGTCGATAGGAGGTCAAACCAGCCCTATCTAACATAAGTAAAAGCCAGACGGTACTTACAGAGAAAGCCAGAGGTCGGACGACCCAATGCAGCCTAGCTTGATAAAGAATATTGCCAAGATCCTAAGAACTAAGGGTTTGGTGGCCGGAGCCAAAAATTGTATTGATTGTTGAGAGAGAGTTCTTACAGGTGCCAATGCTTACATATTTATATCCTGGGCTTTGACCAAGTCCTAACTTGACACAACTTGCAAATAAGGAAAAAGACTCATAAACTGCCTAAACTAGATAACTTGGGCCCTACTATTCCGTCCTGTAGAGTCTTGCACTATTAATGCGTCATAAATCGTCAAACCGGGTCAGAGTCAACGTGGCTCGCTAATCCTCCAAATAGCCGATCCCGCATTGATTTAGCCAATTCCCCAATATTCGGCTGTTACCAGCATTTTGCTAATTCCAGCAGTGCCCTTCTTAGGAAGCTCAACCTTCCGCACTCGCCAGTCCAAATTTTGGTGCAAACAAGCTAACTTTTATGTTTTCTCCTGTTGTGGATGAAAACAGGATAATGCATGACTGGTTCTCTATGCCGGAAAACTTTGTTCCCAATACAGAGGGACTCCTAAGGAAGAACCGGTCTCATGCCATTTCTTCTCTCACCTCTCCGTCGACAGAAGAACCAGTGGCCGCTGCACCCTCCGCTTCAAGCGAGATGGCCCAGAAGTCACTCTGCGAGTTCTCCACCCCGGCTATTGCCAATGCGCCCACCGGGCCTGCTGTCAACATTGGGGACAAGAATTTTGAGCTTCGTACCGGGCTCATCACCATGGTGCAAGCGAGCCCATTTTGTGGGCTACCTAACGAAGATGCCAATGCTCATCTTCAGCATTTCCTGGAGCTATGCGACACGATTGTTATCAAAGATGTCGCACCTGACACCATCAGGCTTCGTCTATTTCCCTTCTCCTTGGTGGGGAAGGCGAAACAGTAGTTCTATAAGGACAAGGAAGCTGTTGATACGTGGAGCAAATGCTCCAACGCATTCCTCGTAAAATTCTTCCCCATGGGGAAAACCAATGCCCTGCGAGGGAAAATTGCCAACTTCCAGCAGACATCAATGGAACTCATACCAGAAGCATGGGAAAGGCTACAAGAGTATGTTCAAGATTGCCCCCACCACGGTATGGAGAACTGGCTGGTGCTCCAGAACTTCTACAATGGGTTAACATCCATGTCGAAGGGGCACCTCGACGCCGCTGCTGGTGGCACCTTCTTATCGCTCACCGTCGACAATGCTACGGCGTTGATCAATAAGATGGTGGAGAACCAAGCTTGGGGGGAAGAAAGAGCCCTCGCTAAAGCACAAAAGGGCATGCATACCGTAAATGAGACGGATAGGCTTTCCACAAAAATAGACCTCTTACTCAAGAAGATTGACGAACGTGTCGTTGATACGTCTGGCACCATCAACGCCATAGACACTCACATGATGTGCGAGGTCTGTCACTAGTAGAGATTTGACCTACCATGATGAAAATTCTTATGATGATTCTGTTATGGTCACCAAATAGTGGTTTCCATAACTTTTTGGTCGTTTTGGTCATTGAACTGTGACAATTTTGTTTTCCGTGACCTATTTTGGAAAGGTCAAGGGAATGGTCATGGAAACCCTAATGGAATCATCACAGAGGCATTCACGGCACTGTTCATCACTGGATTGTGATGGTTTCACGTATATCCTCAAGTTGTAACCAACACACTTCATCACTGAAACCATTTGGCTACAGGAGCCGGTGCCATTTGGCTGAGGGAGAGCCGCCTTCACTCATACCTCACTAGTACCCCCATCTGCCGTTAGTCATCGAACTCAACTGGACACTTCTCTGTCCGATGTTATGGGACCCGCCGTTACTCATCCGTTTCACCCATCGACGACTGACATGTGGGACCCGTCTGGTACCGTACTCCATTCGACGTGTGGGATGAACGTCACAGTTAGAAGGGACTCGCCACATGGGACCCAGCCACCATCCTTCGACGACTGACATATGGGACCCGTCTGGGACCGTTTTCCATCCGACGTGTGGGATCACCGTGTTAGTTAGATGGGACCTAGCCCACCACCCTTCGACGACTGACATGTGGGACCCCTGTCTGAGACCATTCTCCATCCGGTGTGAGATCGCTGTGTCAGTTAGATGGGACCCAGCCCACCACCCTTCATCGAATGACATGTGGGACCCCGTCTGGGACCATTTTCCATTCGACGTGTTGGATCAGCGTGTCAGTTAGATGGGACCCAGCCCACCACACTTCGTCGACTGCATGTAGGACCCGTTTGGGACCGTTCTGCATCCGACGTGTGGGATCAGCGTGTCAGTTGGATGGGACTAGCCACAGGGGACCCATCTCCGTTCATGTGGGGTCAACCTCCATCAACTGACATATGGGACCCTTCTGGGACCTTTCTCCATCTGACATGTGGGATCAGCATGTCAGTTAGAAGGGACCCGCCATGGGGGACCCATCTTCGTTCATGAGGGATCAACCTTTGTCGACTAACATGTGGGACCCGAGTGGGACCGTTCCCATCGAATGTGTGGACCAGAGCATCAAGTTAGATGGGACCCTTCTCTGTTCATGTGGGACCGGCCTTCTCTGACAGAGATGTCAAACTACCCTTCTTCAACCGATGTTGAATTCCCCAAAAACATTGAGTTCTCTAGGATTCAAACCCGGGACCTGGCACTAAAGACATGAAGGTCTTTGCCACTATGCTAAGCAGCTGTGTGTGCTCTCGTCCCCTTGGAACTTTTATATATTATAATCTAAGTGCATTTTATGCTCTTATATCTATATATGGGACCCTAAAAGTGGATAAGTATCTGCCCGTTGGACTTGCGGCGGAGTCAGAGGTGGCAATGGAGGATCCCCAGTGTGCTGTGGTGGCTCCGGCGTCCATTTGGAGGCAGGCGGCGAGGCTTTGCCGGTGGAGCATGGCAGCATTGAAGTCCGCGTCGCTTGTGTGCCGCGGCGAAGGCGTCAGATCTGATCCGCGTCGCTTGTGTGCCACGGCGGAGGCGTCACATCTGATTCGCAGGTCTCCTTTCTCTGCTTTTTACTGTTGGTTTCTTCATTTCTATTTTGCGTCAACATGGATCTACTACAGGACTTGGGGATTTCGCTTAGATATATCACCTTTGATGCATACCTCCATATCCCTTAATTTTACATAGATGCGGGATGGGGAATGGTTCTGGTAGTCCCTGTAGCACATGGCTATTGGATTTGTTAGGAGGCAGCAAATCAGTGCCACTAATCTTTGAGCTGCACTTGTTGCTATGCATGCTGCAGATTCGAGATGCAACCCTGCTTGCTGTGTTTTGCGGCCGTACGCGAGGGGTTTTCCACAGCTGGGCTGACTGCCACGACCAAGTTCATGGGTTCTCTGGTGCTTCATATAAAAAAGTACAGCTCCTATGAAGATGCAGTTGCTGCCTTCAACTCAAGAGCAAACAACTCTAATCCACCCTTGGCTGCTGATGATGACATCTGTCATCAAAACCCAATACCTGCTCCACCCTCTTTCTCCTACAAAAATGTTATAATAGTCGTCATGGTTATCTATGTCTGTAACATAAGGAAGAAGGTGAGCTCGTGTACTGACTGTTAGTGTGATTGTTAGACTTGATCTAGCTGAATTTGTAATGGCATTGTAATTGTTATGGTTAGACTTGATTTATCCAAAATTGTAATGGTTACAGCTCCATTACCTGCTATCCTAGTTTTTGTTATATATATCTATGTGCTGCTATTTTAAATTTTGATGAGCTCGTACCATGGAAAATGTTGATCATTGTTAAAGCTGCTTTTCTTTGGATATACGTGTGCAATAGCATTTCAACACCATGGTTCCTCGATCTGTTCTACATAATAATGCGGCGAGATTTGCTCATCGCTGTAATGTGAGAGCCAGCAGGTAGGCGAATGATTTTTTGTATCGGTGCATACTGATTGACACGACAATCAAAACTAACAAACCCATTATTATTTGTCCTACGAGGTCAATTATGTAGCGGTTCGACTTTCTACATTACCGGATATGAACTGCCAGGAGCCAACACTTGGGAAATAGGATAGTCCGGCCATTTCTCTTTTGTGTACCATGGGAAAGTTCGGCGTTATCTCTTTTGTGTACCATGGAATAGTCCTTAAATGGGCCGAGTGATAATTGGGCCATCCCCGCTAGTAAGAGACAGTCATCCACCTCGTGTGGAACATGTATAGTGGACATATATGTGATGTTACATCTTGCTCATGAGCTTCTGGAAGACGACCAGAACCAAGGATGAATAAAAAAGAAAATGTGTTGAGAATGTGAACCATGACAAGCTGGAAGTGATGTCTTTTGTGTGTATCATGGGGAAGTCCGGCGCTAACTCTTTTGTGTATCATGGGGAAGTCTGGCCATACCTCTTTTGTGTACCATGGGACAGTCCTTATATGGGCTTTGTGATAATTGGGCTATCCCCGCTCTTAAGGGACAAAGTCATGTAGATATATTGGATATACATTCCCAGAAAATGGGAAAATATCATCTGCCCATTGGACTTGCACTGGCTGGGCGGCGAAGCTAGAGGCAGCGACGGAGGATCCCCAGTGTGCTATGCTAGCTCTGGTGTCCATTTGGAGGCAGGCCGCGGGGCTGTCTCGGCGGGGCGCGTTGGCATTACCGTCTGCGTCGCTTGTGTGCCACGGCAACGACAGAGGCATTAGATCCGATCCGTAGGTCTCCTTTCTCCCCTTTTTACTATTTGTTTCATCATTTTGGTTTTGCCTCATCATGCATCTACTATAGGACTTGGGGATTTCGCTTGTGTGCCATGGCGGAGGTAGAGGCGTCAGATCTGATTCACCGGTCTCCTTTCTCCCCTTTTTATTGTTTGTTTCTTCATTTCTTTTTTGCCTCAACATGATTTTTACAGGACTTGGGGATTTCGCTTAGATATATCACCCTTTATGCATACCGCCATATCTATTAATTTTAGATAGATGCGGGACGGGGAATGGTTCTGGTAGTCCCTGTAGCACATGGCTATTGGATTTTTTAGGAGGCAGCAAATCAGTGCCACTAATCTTTAAGCTGCACGTGTGATGGTTAGACTTGATTTAGCTGCTATTCTAGTCTGAGTTGTATGTCTTTGTGCTGCTACTCTAAATTTGGATGACCTCATAACATGGAAATTGTTAATGGTTGTTAAAGTTGCAATTTGGTATAAGTTGTGCACTTCGCTGATGGATCTTTCTTGGATTATTTTCTTCTTCCTTCAGTTATCTCATAACTTTGGAAGCTGAGGCCTCTTGCCCACTGACAAAATGGAGCAAGCCCCAACAAGAGGATGGACTCATTTGCCGTCCTCCCAAATGATATCGTTCTCGACATCCTCCACCGTAGCCCTGGCCCCTCCTTGTTCCACTGCAAATTGGTCTGTCAATACTGGAAACACCGCATCAACAACTCTGACATCAATGACAAGCTTTCCCATGAGACTGTGATCAGTTTCTTCTTCCATAGGAAGAAGAACACCCAACACTTCACTAGGTTCACCGATTAACTTCCCTGCTTTGACTTCTTGCACACAGATTGTGTAGATGTCTCAGATTGCTGCAACGGCCTTGTCCTATGCCTATGGTCTTTTGCTATGGGATATCACTGGGTTGTCTGCAATCCAATCACATGGAATTATAAGGAACTATCGAAAAGCCCTCATAATCATGCCCTATCTTTGGAGGGTCATGTTCCGTTAACTGGGTTGGCTCAATTGTGTTTCGATCCATCAGTCTCCTCACATTTCCATGTCGTTGAATATTTGCAATTTGCAAAAACTTTGGAGATCTACTCGTCTAAAACTAATACATGGCTCAGTACAGAATGGGGATGGTGGAAGGGTATTCAAATAGAGCATGGTGGAACGCGAGGTGTATTTCTTAATGGTTTTCTACACAATATGGCGTACGATTGGGATAAGGCAAGGGACGAGGAAAGATCTGTATTAATTGTTGTGGAGATGGAGGGAAACACATGGAAGGAAATTGCTCCGCCTTCTGGTATTAATCATCGGCTTACCGTGCATCAATATCAGGGTCACTTGTGTGTATGTCTCGTTGATGGTCCTCACAAACAGTGCAAGTTTTCAATGTGGATCCTTGAAGACTACGGTACTAATAATTGGACATTGCGGCATACAGTCGTCCTTAACAACATTTATAGAAGCATTAATATCCGATGGGTTATGACCCACACGTTGATTACAGTTCACCCCAAATGGAATTTGGTTTTCTTAGTTGGGCATAACAGAAATCGAATCATCGCATATGACATGGATCGTAGAAAAGTTCATGTCATCCCTACCAGACTCTTTGAGTATCGTAGACATCGGATTACATAGGAAGTATGGTACCGACAGGCCTACTATCTTCCATATGTTCCCTTGTTATCCGATTCACTATAGCCATAAGTTGTAGATCTGGCAGAGGAGTCCATAAGTCGCTTGTAAGAAAGGTGGGGTCATGCTTCAAAATTGTTGTAATAGTGACCCTCTTTCTCCTTCAAAATTGTTGTAATAGTCATTGTGGTTATCTATGTCTGTAACATATGGAAGAAGCTGAGCTCGTGCACTGACTGTTAGTGTGATTGTTAGACTTGATCTAGCTGAATTTGTAATGGTATTGTAATTGTTATGGTTAGACTTGATTTACCTAAAATTGTAATGGTTACAGC
Organism: Bothriochloa decipiens; assembly: GCA_023333625.1. Classification (NCBI taxonomy): domain Eukaryota; kingdom Viridiplantae; phylum Streptophyta; class Magnoliopsida; order Poales; family Poaceae; genus Bothriochloa; species Bothriochloa decipiens. Next base: position 20,976,767 of record CM041647.1, on the reverse strand, counting down.
TCCATTAACTGCTATCCTAGTTTTTGTCATATATATTTATGTGCTGCTATTCAAAATTTTGACTAGCTCATACCATGGAAAATGTTAATGGCTGTTAAAGTTGCTTTTCTTCAGATATACGTGCGCAATAGCATTTCAACACCATGGTTCCTCAATCCGTTCTACATAACGATGCAGCGAGATTTGCTCATCGCTGCAATGTGGGAGCCTGCAGGTAGGCCAATGACTTTTTGTATCAGTGCGTACTGATTGATATGACAATCAAAACTAACAAACCCATTATTATTTGTCCTACGAGGTCAATTATATAGTGGTCGGACTTTCTACATTAGCGGATATGAATTGCCAAGAGCCAACACTTGGGACATAGGATAGTCTGGCCATTTCTCTTTTGTGTACCATGGGAAAGTACGGTGCTATCTCTTTTGTGTACCATGGGACAGTCCTTAAATGGGCCGAGTGATAATTGGGCCGTCCCCGCTAGTAAGGGAAGGTCATCCACCTCGTGTGGAACACGTATAGTGGACATATATGTGATGTTACATCTTGCTCAGGAACTTTTGGAAGACGACTAGAACCAAGGATGAAGAAAAAAGAAAATGTGTTGAGAATGTGAACCATGACAAGCTGGAAGTGATGTGAGAAAACGGGGTTTTTTGCATGCACCACTCTTTTCTGGGAGCATGTAATAAGCTGGTTTGATGTCCTTTGTTTGAACTTGGCTATAGTGCTGAAACTCCTGCCTAGTCTTGTTAGACTTCTCTAATTTAGGTGGAGAGCATAGTTGTCGATACTATCATACTCTGTCATACGCATTCAAACATAAAGAGGTCAGACTTTCTTGTGTCCAACAACATTTCCATTAATAAAACTTGCTTACGCTTGCACATCATCTATGGTTGAACTTTATATTAAATTAAACTCTGTCATGCCAAAAATTTAACCGTCAGTGAGCACTTGGTAGACTGATTGCTAGGGCTTTCAAAACAGAAGCATTCACACTTTGTCCTACGAGAGCTACGTATCACCTGTAAAGCTATAGAGTGTGCCAAGACTTGTTGACCATAATAATAATAATACAATCAAAACTGACATACCCATTACGCTTTGTCCTACGTGATCAATTATGTAGCAGTCAGACATTCTGACGTTGGCAGACATGAACTACCAGGAACTAAGACTTGGGACTTGCAAGACCAAGAGATGGGACAGTCCGACACTTTCTCTTTTGTGTGTCATGGGGAAGTCCGGCCATACCACTTTTGTCCACCATGGGACAGTCCTTATATGGGCCTTGTGATAATTGGGCTGTCCCCGCTCCTAAGGGACAAAGTCATGTGGATATATTGGATATACATCCCTAGAAAATGGGAAAATATCTGCCCATTGGACTTGCATTGGCTGGGCGACGGAGCCAGAAGCGGCGACGGAGGATCCCCGATGTGCTATGCTGGCTCCGGTGTCCTTTTGGAGGCAGGTAGTGGAGTAGGCCCCCAACAGGAGGACGGACTCATTTGCCAACCTCCCAGATGATCTCATTCTCCTGATCCTCCGCTGCATCACTGGCCCAAAAGACAACTGAAAATTTGTGTCCAGCGTTGGTACTCTGTTTCTCTTAGGACCGTCCTGCGGTCATGGATTTCTATATTATAAACTAGTATGACCCTTCGCAACACTCTCCGGCATTGAAAAATATGTGTACGCCAGACTCAATTCGAACCTATGATGAAATGAAAGTTAAAGATGAAACCAACATAACTTAAAAACCATGGTACAAACCATAACAATTTAGTAGAGAAGAAGCCATAATAACAAGGCTCATACAAAACATAAGTAAATTACAACATACCGAAGTGCACAATAACAAGGTTTATACAAATGTAAGTAAATTACATATTAATCTTTGACACCAGCACGGGTTGCCATGTACAAGGAGAAGTGCAGATCATTAATAGCATAGCCTAGACGAAAAATGATGTGGAGCAGCGTGTGGACTAGTGCACTCTCCCTTGCTTCGCAAGATCATGAGCAAGGTCTACTAGTGATGGTTAGCAGTGGTGGAGAAGGACCTCGAGCTGAGAATGAATTCCGTGTCACATGCACACGTTCCTAGAATCCTCTTGTAGTCCGTGTTAGCCCACCATACTTCCATTCAAATGGACCCAACCAAGGCATGACCTGGTTGAAAATGGCTTCAAAGCTATATGCCGCATAGGTCAAGTCATACTGGTGAAGCTGAAAAGTGTCGTTGGAAAAATAGATACATGAGAAGAAGAATGTGCACATAGACATCATATGAATAAACATAGAATGTATGTCAAGCTTTACCACATTATTATTGTTCCTTGCTGCAATGTTTGCACAAAAGCCCGCAACATCATAGATGCCCTCATTCAAAGATCAAAGCATCATGGAGGATAATGAAGGAATTTCATACCCAAGATTGGCAAGTGTCAATAGACATGCCAGCACAGCATGTTTATCCGCCATGATCTCGTAGGGCATCGGCTTGCTAATCTCCATGATTGGTACGACTATAGAAGAATTAGGCTGTCCCGGCAAACTAACTGGCATAGAAAAGGTAATTCAACTTCGAATACCTTTCTCGCCCAACACAGGACTAGGGTTGAATGTTTGAACTTGTACACTTTCCACACCAAAGTGTGAGAGTGTCTTTTCGAACTAGAGGATCGGGTCAATTGTCTAGATGATTACATTTGGAATTCATCAGATATATATAGATTAGAAAAATAATATACAAAATTTTATACAGATGACACATGTTGCTTACTATGCTTGGATACGGGTGTTCTGCATGTTCCAGGGTTGGTCAGAATCCATAGTCATGCACACCGACGACATGTGGTGGAGTTACCTATGCGGCCATGTCTTCTCTTGAATTAATGTTAGACAAAAATGATAATTTATTTTGTAATCATATCACGAGCACAATCAGATCTATACACGTCAAAATCTGCAATCATATCATGAGCACTATTTAACAAGATCAGATCTGTACGTGTCATATTTAACAAGATCAGATTTGTACGAGTCATATTTAACAAGATCAGATCTGTATGGATCAATCCAAGACTAACACACGCACACACGCACCAAATTAGGGAGTTGAAAATATAGTGACTCCACGTACCAACGGTTGCCGGCGCGATGCCTCCTTGCCGCGCCGACCGTCATCTCCGCCTCTCGCACTGTCGCCTTGTGGTGTGGTAAAGAAGATATGTTGACCTAGCGTCCGTACCGGGGTAAAGTAATAGACTAATAGATGATAGAAGATGACCGCGTGTGAGAGCCGCTCCTGAAAACCTGCCACCTGTGTATTGATTTTTCTTATGTGCCGCAGTTAGTCCTGCTCGTTTGTTTCCCTTGCCCTCGGACCTTCCGGCTCCAAAATTTTGATTTTGCTTGTTTGCACCAAATAGTCCTGACTGTTTCTTTTCTCTATCACCGGACCATCATGTAATCCAATTTTATTCTGTCTTTTTAATTTTTATTCTTTGCAATTTTTACAGCACAATGGACCAGGAATACAATACATATATAAGTTCATCGGTACATCAGTGCTACGTGGTCTTAAAATTATTACAAATGTTACAGAACAGTCTTGTTACACTGGACACAAAATTATTACAATACATATATAAGTTCATTGGTACATCAGTGCTACGCCGGACACAAATTTTCAGTTGCCTTTAGTGCTGAAACTCCTGCCTAGTCTTGTTAGACTTCTCTAATTTGGGTGGAGAGCGTAGTTGTCGATACTGTCATTGTGGCAGAACCTTCTAAATCATATGGCCCACACGCATGATTATTGTCTAAACAGACTCCAAATAACCATGACCGTGTTCCATACGACTTAAAAAGTCTGTCGGGTAAATCCCGAATCATCCACGATTCTCCGAGCAGGATCCATCGTTGTAGAGAGACATTGCAGTATTACAACAATTTGATATAAATAATATACATCGGAATAAAACAGCGGAAGACTTACAATATCATAAGTTTACAAACCTTTGAGTTTCAAATTTTTACAACCATCAGTTTAAGTTGTACGAACCATATTAGTAGTGGAGTAGCAGTAGATAACTTTATTACAAAGCCAAATGAAAAGGCCCACGAGCCAAACACCTTATTCGTCATTGCTTTCCTCGATGACTGTCATGCAGCAGGATGCAAAACACTCCTGCCCATGAGGCTCACCTACAACAAGGGTTCAACGAATCCTGAGTACAAAAGTACTCAACAAGACTGACCCGACGAAAAAGAGGAGTGGAGACTCAAGAAATGCAGGCTAGAGGGACAAGGTAAGGTCTATAGGAGATAACAAATTTTGCGGAAAAGCTTAACAGAAAGAAAAGGTTGCTTGGACTAGCTCTAATTATCAACCAACTTCATTATTGAACCTTAATCTTTGTTCAAGTTGTTACCACGATGATGAACACCGATCGAGTCTTCTTCTCCGAGAAGCAACGGCGATTCGAATCCATTTTCATACCCAGCTGGGACCTAGGTCACTGGAATACTAGAGACTTTAACTCCGACGCACCCCAGATGAACCGATATACCGAGATAACAACCGCAGCCGTATATGACCACATGGCACCCGTGAGCTCTGCGGCCCAGCGTACCGAGATACGTGGGAACTTAAACCCCACAGTAAAACACCTATGACACAGATGGGATCTTTGGCCCCACGCTAGGTCACTCCATGATATACACGGCTCCAACCATCCGTATACCACTTCATGCATGTGGATTTGTAAGTTCTCGATATCACCAGTTCTCCAACGGAAGGGACCTAGGGCATCAACAGATGGAAACACTACAGAGGGACTCCATTCCCGGTGCAAGTTCATCGTCCGGACTCGATTTATTACTAATATCAAGATTCCAACAATAAAACCAATCTCATCTTTTTCATTCTTTTAACTTTGAACATTTAAATAAATAAGCAGGGCTAAGCATTACTACTTATCTTCCAAGCAGGTAACAAGGTATAAGGAAATAAGACAGGTAATGCAATTGGGTGGGTTTTCACTCAACTCCTATTACCTAATGCAACATATCATAGCTGAAGCGATAAAACTTTTATAAATAGAATAGGGTTTGAATGCATCCGGGGCTTGCCTTGGTATTCGAGGTAGATGGTCTCGAACTCCGGATCAACTCTCGATTCCTGAATTTGCTCTTCCTTCGGATCTGGGCGACAATGTTAACTTTCTGTTAACGAAAGCTATTCGATAATTAATATGCTTTTACATGATGGAATAGTAAACATGATGTTCGATGGATGCATGATCAGATTAAGAGATCGAGTACAACTTTTCTTCATGATAAAGTTGCAAGCTAACAAAACTTTGCTTATAAAACTCATTAGGGTTAACTACGCTATTTAAGAAATTAATTAAACACATAAAATAACGTTAATTAAGCCCTAATGACATGATTGAGGTAAGCGCAAATAATTAATTAAAGTGCCAAAGGTCATTAGGGTTAATGACCCAAGGTCATCAATCAATCCCAAAGTCAAACAAACCTATAATGATTAAGCCTAACTAAAGGGGTTAATTAATTATTTAAAGGCATTAAATAAAGGCATAAAAATTAAAGTTATCAAATTAAGCCCAAATTTTTATTTTAGAAAGCTCTTAGCCTAATTAGATGGCAAAACAAATTTCAGAATTAAAAGCCAATTATTTTATTTATTAAAAATCATTGAAGGTCCATTTTTGAATTAAAAGGGCTAATTTTAAAATATGCAAAGTACTCAATTTTGGTATTTCATATTTTTCCTAGGTAGATGACATCATAAAGAACACTCACAAAAATTTTCAGAATTTTTGGAGCTATATATGAATTACTATGATTTTTCAAAGAAAATAGCATTTAAATCATTTTCTAAAAATAGAAAAAAATTGGCACAGTACTTCCGTGCTGACCGACGGCGCGCCGATGGTTGACCGGCGATGGCGGCCGACGTTCGGTACTGTTCGTAGAAATTACAGAAATGCCATCCGTTTAAAAACACAAATTACTCCAAAATTTATATAAGAACTTGAAAATCTCCAAAAATATCATTTGCATAACTTTTCAAAAGCTACACTTTTCCTTTAACTGGCATCCTCAAATTCTGTTTAGATTTTGAAATTTGGGTTCAGATTTGAAAAGGGAATAAAACCCTAGAAACAAACATTTGAAATTACTTTTGATTTTTCAATAAAACTTGAAAATCTTCAAAACTATAAAATGTTTAACTTTCCAAACCAAACTTTTTTCATATACAAAGTTTTCCAAAATTATGCATAATTTTTAAATTAGGGTTTTAAAATCAAAAGGGGACAAATATTGGAAAACTGTATTTTCAAATTCATTTGAAATTTCTTTTGGAAACTTGAAAAACTTTATATGCCAACTTTGTAGCTCTTGTCGAGATCTACAAACTATCTGTTTAGAGTATCCCCAAATTCTTTATAGATTTTGAATTAGAGAAAAGGGGGTAAAACTAGATTTTGAATTAAAGGGTTTTTTTTTAAAATAGAATTTAAACCCAATTTGGTTTCTAACTTAATTGGTTGGTTATTAGTGATCACAAACATCATCCAAGGACATTTTTAGGTCATTGACCCAATGACACCCTTGGTTGACCAAGTTGACTTTTGAAAAACTTTTTTATAGCATTTCCAATTTGAATTTAAATTTGAATTACCAGTCTTGGAGGTAAGCTTTGGAATCCAAATTCAACTCCAAATATGGAAATTATTTTTAGGGTTAGACTTAGACTTATACACTATGCTTGACACTAGTGTAAACACAGTTTACACCTCAAGTACATAGAGTATAAACTAAGCATTTGCGATGACATTCGAAATTAGGGTTTTATTATTTTATGTGACAAAACATTCCAGAAACTCAATCAACCTATGAATTGTAAACTTGTTTTAGTTGATGCACATTAAGGTTGACATAAACATGAATGCTTTGCAATGCATATGATGACATGGCATGTTTTAGTTAATATAACACCAGAGGTGTTACAGCCTATCCCCCTTAAAGAAATCTCGTCCCGAGATTTAGTCTTGAGTGAAGTAATGGAAAAGGAAATGTGTCAGGAGAACACACTTCAACTAAATTTTATAAAGGAAAGGAATTGTACCACTCACATAGTGAAGTTACAACTCGTAGAAGGGAATTATCACTTTAGATAGAAGCATAAAACTCTGGGAAGTTCTCTAAAAAGTAATCCTCTGATTCCCAAGTGGCTTCTTCCTCTGAATGTTGATTCCATTGTATCTTGTACCACTTGATTGTTCTGCTTCTAGTAACACGATCTTTCTGATCCAAAACTCGAATTGGATACTCCGAGTAAGTCAAGTCAGGTTCAAGTTCAATACCTTCAACATCAATGACTTTATCCGGTACACGGAGACACTTTTTGAATTGGGACACATGGAACACATTGTGTACAGCCGATAATTGTTCAGGTAATTGCAGACGATATGCTAATTGTCCACATCTTTCTATAATTAGAAATGGTCCAATGTATCGAGGTGCTAACTTACCCTTAACTCCATATCGGGTAACTCCTTTCATGGGTGACACCATTAGATACACGTGATCTCCCTTATTGAACCATAATGGTCAACGCCTTTGGTCCGCATAACTTTTCTGGCGAGATTGTGCCACCTTTATATTCTACCGTATCTGTTTTACTTTTGCTTCAGTTTCTTTTACCAGATCAACTCCGAAGAATCTTCTTTCTCTAGGTTCGGACCAACTTAACGGAGTTCTAGATCTGCGACCATATAATGCTTCAAATGGTGCCATTTTTATACTTTCTTGATAACTATTGTTGTAAGAGAACTCTGCTAAAGGCAAACACTCATCCCATTTTTCTGGAAAATTAAGAGCACATGCTCTCAACATATCTTCAAGTATTTGATTTAATCTTTCAGTCTGACCTCCTGTTTGTGGATTGTAGGCTGTATTGTGTAAAAGGTCAGTACCTAAAGACTTGTGTAACTGCTTCCAAAACTGAGAGACAAACTGCGTGCCTCTATTAGAAACAATGGTCTTTGGTATTCCATAAAGACTTATGATGCGCTCAAAATACAATCTGGCATATTGCGATGCTAAATTGGTACTTTGAACTGGAAGGAAATGTGCCGTTTTTGTGAGTCGATCCACTATAACCCAAATTGAATCAAAACCTTTGGTTGTCCTGGGTAGACCCATTATAAAATCCATACTGATATCTTCCCATTTCCAAGCTAGAATGGGTAAGGGTTGAAGTTCTCCTGCTAACTTCAAATGTACAGCTTTGACTTTCTGACAAGTATCACATTGAGCCACATACTTAGCAATTTCTATCTTCATCTTGGTCCACCAAAATTTCTATTTCAAATCATGATACATCTTATTACTTCCTGGATGAATAGAAAACTTTGAAAGATGCGCTTCATCAAGGATCTTTTGTCTCAACTCGGGATCTTTTGGTATAACCAGTCGATTCTTATACCATAAGACATCTGCTTCATCAATTGTGAAACAAGAAACCTTTTCTCTTCTAACTTTCTTTTTAATATGTTTAATGCCTTTATTACTTTTCTGTGCAGCAATAATTTGATCTCTGAGGGTTGTCTCAACAGCAATGTTAGACAAACTTCCTTGTTGAACCATCTCTATACCCAACTTTTCTATATCATGACATATAGAGATATCCAAAGGCTTCACTGTTAAACAATGACAATGACTTTTTTGACTAAGTGCATCAGCCACTACATTTGCTTTACCAAGATGGTAATAGATTTCCAAGTCATAATCATTGATTAACTCTAACCATCTTCTTTGCCTCATATTCAACTCATCTTGAGTGAATATATATTTCAAACTCTTGTGATCACTGTAAATATTACATTTATTACCCCATAGATAATGTCGCCATATTTTTAAGGCATGGACAACAGCTGCCAATTCCAAATC
>CM041647.1:20897667-20967760 GCA_023333625.1 Bothriochloa decipiens | reverse complement strand
TTTTAAGGCATGGACAACAGCTGCCAATTCCAAATCATGTATTGGATAATGCTCCTCATGTTTCTTCAACTGTCTAGAAGCATAAGCAATAACTCTCCCCTCTTGCATCAACACACATCCAATACCAATACCAGAAGCATCACAATAAACATCAAATGGCTTCTCAATGTTTGGCTGTGCTAGGATAGGGGCAGTAGTCATCAATTTCTTTAATTTCTGAAATGCCACTTCACAGGCAGATGACAGACAAACTTAACATTATTTTTCAACAACTCAGTTATTGGCTTTGATATCTTGGAGAAATCAGGTATGAAACGACGGTAATAACCCGCCATTCCCAGAAAACTTCGAACTTGATGCATAGTCTTTGGTGGTTCCCAATCAAGTATATCTTTTACTTTACTAGGATCAACACCACACCTTTGTCTGATAAAACATGTCCAAGAAATTTCACTTCTCTCAGCCAAAACTCACACTTACTAAACTTGGCATACAGTTGATGTTCTCTTAAACGCTACAGAACAATTCTGAGGTGTTCAGCATGTTCTTCTTCATTTTTGGAATATATCAATATGTTGTCAATAAAGACAACCACAAACTTGTCAAGTTCCGGCATGAACACTGAGTTCATCAAATACATGAAATAGGCTGGGGCATTGGTAAGTCCAAAAGACATAACCAAATATTCATAGAGGCCATACCGAGTGGTAAAAGCGGTCTTTGGAACATCTTCTGGGTGAATCTTGATTTGATGATACCCAGATCGAAGATCAATCTTAGAGAACACCTTTGCTTCTGCCAATTGATCAAAAAGCAGATCAATGCAGGGTAGAGGATACTTATTCTTGATTATGACTTCATTCAAGGGACGATAGTCCACATATAACCTCAAACTTTGATCTTTCTTTTTCACAAAGAGAGCAGGGCATCCCCAAGGTGATGAGCTAGGTTGAATAAAACCTTTATCTCGTAGCTCTTGCAATTAGGTCTTAAGCTCTGCTAACTCAGGTGGTGCCATTCGGTAAGCTCTTCTAGATATAGGAGCAATACCAGGCTTCAAATCAATTCTAAATTCCACCTTTTTATTAGGAGGTAAACCCGGTAACTCATCGGGAAATACATCAGGAAACTCACAAACCACTGGTATATCCTCAATCTCTTTTACAGATGTTGCACATATCTTTTGAACATTCCTTTTAAGTGTCGAAAGTTGGATAAGAAGTGAAGTTTTGCAATTGGGTATGTTCAATTTCACAGTTCTATTCAGGATGTCTATGACAGCACCATGCCGTTTCATCTAGTTCATACCTAGGATCACATCTATATCCTGATCCTTTAATATTATCATATCAGTGGGAAAAATGTACCCACCCAAACTTACTGGCACATCATGTACCATTTCTTTAGTACACATACGTCCCCCCGGCGATTGTATAAAGAACTGTTCTTTTGTCCCCATTATTGGAATCTCATGTGTCTTAACAAATGTACCATTAATGAATGTATGAGATGCACCAGAATCGAAAAGCAGAATTGCAAGATGATTAGCAACAGGAAACGTACCCATCATGACGGGCTCTCCTTCTGGGATTTCCCCAACTTGAGTGTAAAACACTCTACCAGACTTCCTCTCATTCTTATTATTCAACACCTTCTGATTTCCTGCCTTATGCTGATTCTGTGGTTGTGGTTGTGGTACAAAAGTCCTAGGGACATAAGAGTTATACTGCCTCGGATGCGGGCAGTTTCTTGAAAAATGACCAGGCTTACCACAGTTGTAACATGGGAAAATTGGTGGCTGGAAATTGGGATTACGAACACCAGGGGCATTCGGCTGTCATGGGTATGAAAGATTAGCAGCAGGGCGAGCGAATGCTTGTTGCTGTGCTTGATATTGTGGTGGACGATAAGACAGACGGAAATGATTCTGAGGGTAATAGATTATTTTCTGGCATTTTGGGTTGCCACTAGAAAATCCAGAGGATACACCTTTCTTCCTTTTAGTTTACAAATGCTGACGATTCTTATCTTCATAGGATATAGCAATATTTACTGCCTCATGAAAAGTGGCATTTGGGTTTCCTGTCCTCATTCTCTGAATTTTACCATTCAGACCTCTGAGGAAACACTCTTTCTTTTTACGGTCAGTACTAACATAGTCTGACGCGTATTGAGACAAGTGATTGAATTCGCCAAAATATTGCATTACCGACATATCACCTTGCCTCAGGGAAAGAAATTCTTCAAGTTTTATTGTCATTATTCCCTCAGGAATAAAATGTGCTCGAAAGGCTTCTCAAAACTCAGTCCAAGTAATACGATGGCCTTCGGGCTGAGCAGCAACAAAATTTACCCACCAAGCCCCTACAGTTCCTCTTAACTGCTGTGCTGCAAACATGGGCTTTTGATACTCTGTGCATTCGATCAGTCCAAACTTCTGCTCCATAGTGTGGAGCCAATCATCAGCCTCCATGGGTTCATCTACTCTAGTGAAAACCGGAGGACGAGTGTCTGTGAAATCCACATATGTGGTTTCATCCCTATTGTTTTGACCATGATTTCCCTGTCTGGCATTTTGATTTTGATTTTGAGCCATCATTGTGGTTGCAGTGACTAATGCTGCAACCGCATCAGCTAGAGTGGGTGGAACTAGTGGAGGATTTGGAATATCACCTCCATCCTGAGATGAACCAGCAGCGTCACGGGAACGGGTATGAGCAGGCATCTGTTAATACACAAACTACACTTTATTCACAAAACCTTATTGGATTTCATAAGGAGATATTACAAAGGTGTAACACACTTATGATACACTATTTTTATTATAACAGTCTGCACTCCGGCAAGACTTCCCACACCTACTAGGCTTTAGAAAGCAAGGAAAGGATATATTACACATCTTACTTTCCAATCTCCTTATTCATCCTTCTCAGGATCCTCTTCCTCTTCAGGATCTTCCTCTACTATCTCTGGATCTTCTTCTTCCATAACATCTTCTTCATCTTCATTCTCTATATCCATTTGGTTTTCTTCTTCTTCATCGATGACATCCTCATCGACAGATTCCAGTTCTTTAGGGTCTTCCTCTTCCTCATCCTGACCCATTACAAGACCAAGGTCATCCTGGACTGCCTGTCTTTGATATTCAGGATCCAATAAGTTATTTAACCTCACACATTCGTCATCAGCTTCCTCTGCATACTCCTCCAAATCTTCCACATAATCCTCAAGTTCTTGGATATGAATATTTGCTGCATCTTCTCATGCCCAAGCATCATTTCTTTGTTGCTTCATATGCTTTCGGGATCGCCTTAACTGAGTAATTTCGGCGGCCTCTTCAATCCTATCGGCTTCAGGCCTCTCCAACTCAGATCTAAGCCTTGTTATTTCAGCTTGGGGATCCGAATGCGGATTGCTACTACTTTCACCGATCTCGTATTTGGGAGCTAACTGATGTCGAGGTACTCCTTTTGGTGCAGTGCTCTTACGAGGTGTTTGCTTGGTAATGGCCATCCTGAAGAAAGATAGGTAACAAGAGATAAGGATAGGTAGGGAGAAATCTAAAGGTTAGCATGAAAAGGATTGATACTACTTAACCCAAACCACCTTAAAGGGGAAGTGATTAAACAGATTAGTTAAGCATGATGCATGAATGAACTTACGGTCTAAACATAAAAGAGTTGTAAAGCAACACTTACATATAAATAACTTTTATAACATAGGGCAATATAATATGCTATTCCACCACCACATTTTGTAAAATTAGAATAAAGGCCGATAGAAAGAATCATAGATAAGGAATAAGCAATTTGGACCCAAAATAGTCAAGTTAAAATTATTTGACTCAAAACTTTTGAAGTTTTCACAAAAGAATACTACAACAACTCTCCGTAACAACGAACCAGCTCTGATACCAAGCTGTGGCAGAACCTTCTAAATCATATGGCCCACACGCATGATTATTGTCTAAACAGACTCCAAATAACCATGACTGTGTTCCATACGACTTAAAAAGTCTATCGAGTAAATCCCAAATCATCCATGATTCTCCGAGCAGGATCCATCGTTGTAGATAGACATTGCAGTATTACAACAATTTGATATAAATAATATACATCGGAATAAAACAGCAGAAGACTTACAATATCATAAGTTTAAAAACCTTTGAGTTTCAAATTTTTACAACCATAAGTTTAAGTTGTACGAACCATATTAGTAGTGGAGTAGCAGTAGATAACTTTATTACAAAGCCAAATGAAAAGCTCTGCCCACGAGCCAAACACCTTATTCGTCATCGCTTTCCTCGACGATTGTCATGCAGCAGGATGCAAAACACTCCTGCCCATGAGGCTCACCTGCAACAAGGGTTCAACAAACCCTGAGTACAAAAGTACTCAACAAGACTGACCCGACGAAAAAGAGGAGTGGAGACTCAAGAAATGCAGGCTAGAGGGACAAGGTAAGCTCTGTAGGAGATAAGAAATTTTGCGGAAAAGCTTAACAGAAAGAAAAGGTTGCTTGGACTAGCTCCAATTATCAACCAACTTCATTATTGAACCTTAATCTTTGTTCAAGTTGTTACTATGATGATGAACACCGATCGAGCCGTCTTCTCCAAGAAGCAACAGCGATTCGAATCTATTTTCATACCCAGCTGGGACCTAGGTCACTGGAATACCGGAGACTTTAACTCCGATGTACCCCAGATGAACCGATATACCGGGATAACAACCGCAGCCGTATATCACCACATGGCACCCGTGAGCTCTGCGGCCCAGCGTACCGAGATACATGGGAACTTAACCCCACAGTAAAACACACTATGACACAGATGAGATCTCTGGCCCCACGCTAGGTCACTCCATGATATACACGGCTCCAACCATCCATATACCCATTACGCATGTGGATTTCTAAGTTCTCAATATCACCAGTTCACCAACGGACGGGACCTAGGGCATCAACAGACGGAAACACTACAGAGGGACTCCATTCCCGGTGCAAGTTCACCGTCCGGACTCGATTTATTACTAATATCAAGATTCCAACAATAAAACCAATCTCATCTTTTTCATTCTTTTAACTTTGAACATTTAAATAAATAAGCAAGGCTAAGCATTACTACTTATCTTCCAAGCAGGGTAACAAGGTATAAGGAAATAAGACAGGTAATGCAATTGGGTGGGTTTTCACTCAACTCCTATTACATAATGCAACATATCATAGCTGAAGCGGTAAAACTTTTATAAATAGAATAGGGTTTGAATGCATCCGGGGCTTGCCTTGGTATTCGGGGTAGATGGTCTCGAACTCTGGATCAACTCTCGATTCCTGAATCTGCTCTTCCTTCGGATCTGGGCGACAACGTTAACTCTCCGTTAACGGAAGCTATTGGATAATTAATATGCTTTTACATGATGGAATAGTAAACATTATGTTCGATGGATGCATGATCAGATTAAGAGATCGAGTACAACTTTTCTTCACGATAAAGTTGCAAGCTAACAAAACTTTGCTTATAAAACTCATTAGGGTTAACTACGCTATTTAGGAAATTAATTAAACACATAAAATAACGTTAATTAAGCCCTAATGATATGATTAAGGTAAGCGCAAATAATTAATTAAAGTGCCAAAGGTCATTAGGGTTAATGACCCAAGGTCATCAATCAATCCCAAAGTCAAACAAACCTATAATGATTAAGCTTAACTAAAGAGGTTAATTAATTATTTAAAGGCATCAAATAAAGGCATAAAAATTAAAGTTATCAAATTAAGCCCAAATTTTTACTTTAGCAAGCTCTTAGCCTAATTAGATGGCAAAACAAATTTCAGAATTAAAAGCCAATTATTTTATTTATTAAAAATCATTGAAAGTCCATTTTTCAATTAAAAGGGCTAATTTTAACATATGCAAAAAAGTACTCAATTTTGGCATTTCATATTTTTCCTAGGTAGATGACATCATAAAGAACACTCACAAAAACTTTCAGAATTTTTGGAGCTATATATGAATTACTATGATTTTTCAAAGAAAATAGCATTTAAATCATTTTCTGAAAATAGAAAAAGAAAATTGGCACAGTACTCCCGCGCTGACCGACGGCGCGCCGATGGTTGACCGGCGATGGCGATCGACGATAGGTTTTGGTACTGTTCGCAGAAATTACAGAAATGCCATCCGTTTAAAAACACAAATTACTCTAAAATTTATATAAGAACTTGAAAATATCCAAAAATATCATTTGCATAACTTTTCAAAAGCTACACTTTTCCTTTAATTGACATCTTCAAATTCTGTCTAGCTTTTGAAATTTGAATTCAGATTTGAAAAGGGAATAAAACCCTAGAAACAAACACTTGAAATTACTTTTGATTTTTCAATAAAACTTGAAAATCTTCAAAACTATGAAATATTTAACTTTCCAAACCAAACCTTTTTTAGATACAAAGTTTTCCAAAATTATGCATAATTTTTGAATTAGGGTTTTAAAATCAAAAGGGGACAAATGCTGGAAAACTGTATTTTCAAATTCATTTGAAATTTCTTTTGGAAACTTGAAAAACTTTATATACCAACTTTGTAGCTCTTGTCGAGATCTACAAACTATCTTTTTAGAGTATCCCCAAATTCTTTATAGATTTTGAATTAGAGAAAAGGGGGTAAAACTAGATTTTGAAATAAAGGGGTTTTTTTTGAAATAGAATTTAAACCCAATTTGGTTTCTAACTTAATTGGTTGGTTATTAGTGATCACAAACATCATCCAAGGACATTTTTAGGTCATTGATCCAATGACACCCTTGGTTGACCAAGTTGACTTTTGAAAAACTTTTTTTATAGCATTTCCAATTTGAATTTAAATTTGAATTACCAGTCTTGTAGGTAAGCTTTGGAATGCAAATTCAACTCCAAATATGGAAATCATTTTTAGGGTTAGACTTAGACTTATACACTATGCTTGACACTAGTGTAAACATAGTTTACACCTCAAGTACATAGAGTATAAACTAAGCATTTGCGATGACATTCGAAATTAGGGTTTTATTATTTTATGTGACAAAACATTCCAGAAACTCAATCAACCTATGAATTGTAAACTTGTTTTAGTTGATGCACATTAAGGTTGACTTAAACATGAATGCTTTGTAGTGCATATGATGACATGGCATGTTTTAGTTAATATAACACCAGCGGTGTTAGAGTCATACACTGTCATATGCGTTCAAACATAAAGAGGTCGGACTTCCTTGAGTCCAACAACATTTCCATTAATAAAACTTGCTTACCCTTGCACGTGATCTATGGTTGAACTTTATATTAAATTAAACTCTGTCATGCCACAACTACAGACTGACCAAAATCGTAACCATAAGTGAGCACTCTGCAGACTTATTGCTAAGGCTTTCAAAACAGAAGCATTCACACTTTGTCCTATGAGATCAAATGTGCAGCGGTCAGACTTTATTGTGTTCGTAGTAAAACTCAAGAGCTACGTATCACCCGTAAAGCTATAGAGTGTGGCGAGACTTGTTGACCATAATAATAATAATACAATCAAAACTAACATACCCATTACGCTTTGTCCTACGTGATCAATTATGTAGGGGTTGGACGTTCTGGCGTTGGCAGACATGAACTGCTAGGAACCAAGACTTGGGACTTGCAAGATCAAGAGATGGGACAGTCCGACCCATTCTCTTTTGTGTGTCATGGGAAAGTCCGGCCATACCACTTTTGTGTACCATGGGATAGTCCTTATATGGGCCTTTTGATAATTGGGCTGTCCCCGCTCCTAAGGGACAAACTCGTGTGGATATATTGGATGTATATCCCTAGAAAATGGGAAAATATCTGCCCATTGGACTTGCGCTGGCTGGGCGGCGGAGCTAGAGGCGGCGGCGGAGGATCCCCGGTGTGCTGTGCTGGCTCCAGTGTCCTTTTGGAGGCAGGCGGTGGGGCTTTCCTGGTGGGACGCGGTGACATTAGCGTCCACGTCGCTTGTGTGCCGTGGCAGCAGCAGAGGCATCAGATCCAATCCGCAGGTCTCCTTTCTCCCCTTTTTACTGTTTATTTCTTCATTTGGATTTTGCGTCATCATGGATCTACTATAGGACTTGGGGATTTTGCTTAGAATGAACACCTTTGATGCATACTGCCATATCCCTTAATTTTAGATAGATGCAGGACAGGGAATGGTTCTTGTAGTTGCTGTTGCACATGGCTATTGGATTTGTTATAGATGCGGGACGGGTTATGACCCAGAAGTTGATTGCAGTTCACCCCAACTGGAATTTGGTTTTCTTAGCTGGGTATAAAGGATGATGAATCATCGCATATGACATGGAAAGCAGAAAGTTCATGTCATCCCTACCAGAAGGTTTCAGTATCAGAGACAATGGGATATACCAGAAGAATAAGAAGAATACCTCCGACGAGCCTATCTTCCATATGTTCCCTTGTTATCCGATTCACTACAGCCATAAGTTGCAGATCTGGCAGAGCAGTTCATCACTTCAAACCTACGTGCCATTAGATGAGGAAAGTCGCTTGTAAGGGGTGTGTGGGGGGTGGTTCGGAGGCATGCTTGTTTATTGTAATGACTTTTGTAATTATTAGTTTTGTTTATATGAAGTTGATGTATTGATGATCGTGTGTTCCCTTGCATTTTATGTCATAGTTGTCGATACTCTATCATACTCTCATACGCGTTCAAACATAAAGGGGTCGGACTTTCTTGTGTCCAACATCATTTTCATTAATAAAACTTGTTGTAAAAATACCCTTGCACGTGATCTGTGGTTGAACTATATATTAAATTAAACTCTATCGGATCTTGCTGTGGTGAACTTGAGTGGTCATGATGAAGATGAGTACCAGTCTGGTCCACCGGTGGATCCGTGCTACATGCCGATGAGGCCTTACCTAGAACGAACCAAAAATTTTGCTACTGGGTGATCAATTATATAGCGGTCGGACGTTCTGGCGTTCATAGATATGAACTGCCAGGAGCCAAGACTTGGTGGGTTGTAAGATCAAGAGACGGGACAGTCCGACCCTTTCTCTTTTCGTGTGTCATGAGGAAGTCTGGCCATATCTCTTTTGTGTACCACGGGACAGTCCTTATATGGGCCTTGTGATAATTGGGCCGTCCCCGCTACTAAGGGACAAGTCGTGTAGAACATGTTGACCTATATCGAATATATATCCCCTGAAAATGGGAAAATATCTGCCCTTTGGACTTGCGCTAGCTAGGCGGCGGAGCTAGAGGCGGCGGCGGAAGATCCCGGGTGCCCTGTGCTGGCTTCGGTGTCCGTTTGGAGGCAGTCGGCGAGGCTTTCCCGGTGGGGAGCGGTGGCATTGGCGTCCGCATCGCTTGTGTGCCACGGCAGTGGCAGAGGCGTTAGATCTGATCCGTAGGTCTCCTTTCGCCCCATTTTACTGTTTGTTTCTTCATTTGGGTTTTGCCTCATCATGGATCTACTAAAGTACTTTGGCATTTCTCTTAGAATGAACACATTTGATGCATACCGCCATATCCCTTAATATTAGATATATGCGGGACGGTAATAGTTCTGGTAGTCCCAGTAGCTCATGGCTGCTGGACTAAATTTGTAATGGTATTGTAAGCATTGTCTCAATACATGCTATGTTGCATTGTTTAGCCGTAAGCTAAATTTGTAATGGTATTGTAAGTGTGATGGTTAGACTTCACTGATGGATCTTTGTTGCATTATTTTCTACTTCGGTGATCTCATACGTGCTATGTTGTGTTGTTTAGCCCTAAGCTGAATTTGTAGTGGTCTTGTAAGTGTGATGGTTAGACTTGATTTAGCCAAAATTATGCTGGACTAATATGGTTACAACCATAGTAATTGCTATTCTAGTTTGAGTTGTCTATGTCTATGTGCTGCTACTCTAAATTTGGATGACCTCGTAACATGAAAATTGTTAATGGCTGTTAAAGTTGCATTTCGGTATAAGTTGTGGACTTCACTAATAGATCTTTGTTGGATTATTTTCTTCTTCATTCAGTGATATCATTACTTAGGGAGTTGAGGCCTATTGCACACTGACAAGATGGAGCAGGACCCCTACTGGTGGACGGTCTCATTTTCCTGGCTCCCAGATGAGGTCCTTCTCGATATCCTCCACTGCCTCCCTAGCCCCTCCCTGTTCCGCTGCAAATTGGTCTCTCAACACTGGCAATGCCTCATCGACAAGTCCGACATATGGCCTATGTTCGAGATGAGGGAACATCTATGGTAGTTGTTGTGGATATGGAGGGAAACACATGAGGAAATTGCTATGCCCACTAGTAGTGATGAGCACACCCTGCATCATGCTCAGGGTCACTTGTGTGTATGTGTCATTGATGATCCTCGCAATCAACGTAAGTTTTCACTGATGTACTGACTGTTAGTGTGATTGTTAGACTTGATTTAGCTGAATTTGTAATGGTATTGTAAGTGTGATGGTTAGACATGATTTAGCTGAAATTGTAATGGTTATAGCTCCATTAACTACTATTCTATTTTTTATATATATCTATGTCCTGCTATTCTAAATTTTGACGAGCTCGTACCATGGAAAATGTTAATGGCTGTTAAAGCTGCTTTTTTCGGATATACATGCGTAATAGCATTTCAACCTCATGGTTCCTCGATCCATTCTGCATAATGATGCGGCGAGATTTGCTCCTCGCTGCAATGTGGGAGCTAGTAGGTAGGTGAATGATGCTTTGTAATGGTGCATACTAATTGATACGACAATCAAAACTGACAAACCCATTATTATTAATCGTACGAGGTCAATTATGTACCGGTCAGACATTCTACATAAGCAGATATCAACTACCAGGATACAACACTTGGGAATTGGGATAGTCCGGCCATTTCTCTTTCGTGTACCATTGGAAAGTTCGACGCTATCTATTTTGTGTACCATCGGATGATCCTTAAATGGGCTGAGTGATAAGTGGGCCATCCCCACTTGTAAGGGACAGTCAACCGCCTCGTGTGGAACATGTATAGTCCGGCCGTATCTCTTTTGTATACCATGGGAAAGTTTAGACGTATCTCTTTTGTGTACCATGGAAAGTATGCCTCTCGACTATTGTTGTTGCTTTACTGTCCAGCCGTTCCTCACTTGTGAAGCACCAGAAAGTCCTTCGGTATCATGTTTCTACAGTGGCGAACAGTCAATCAGAAATGTGCCAACTCATAATTGGGCTGTACACCAGCGCACACTGCTCTACAATAGCCGTCGCTCACAATTGTCTTCATTGAGCATGTCCAGACAACAAAATGCAGCAGATCTTGCCGCGGTGACCTTGAGTGGTCATGGTGAAGATGAGTACCACTCTGGTCCAAGTTCAAAACTTTGGAAATGCGTTATTGCCCAACAACAGCACGAACACCAGCTTCAACGATGTGGCATTGCATGGCTCAAACCATGTAACTAGGCTGCCAAGTCACAAGCAACCTGTTCTATTCTCCTTCCATGACACCTACCTCTGCTAAAACACATCGGTCGCCCATGGTGTGAATGTGCCGTGTCACGGCAATCCATTCCACCGTGAGTGCATCACCAGTATCGCATCCTACAAGATGAGATATACGTGTGCAATAGCATTCCAACACCATGGCTCCTCGATCCATTCTGCATTACGATGTGGCGAGATTTCCTCCTCACTGCAATGTGGGAGCCAGCAGGTAGGCGATTGATGTTTTGTATCGGTGCATACAGATTGACACGATAATCAAAACTGACAAACCCATTATTTATTTGTCCTATGAGGTCAACTATATAGCGGTCAGGCATTCTCTGTTAGCAGATATGAACTGCCACTATCCAGCCATTTCCCTTTTGTGTACCATGGGAAAGTCCGGCCATATCTCTTTTGTGTACCATCGGACAATCCTTAAATGGGCCGAGTGATAAGTGGGTCGTCCCTGCTTGTAAGGGACAGTCATCCACCTCGTGTGGAACACGTATAGTCCTTAGTTGGGCAGTCCTCGCCCGTAAGGGATAGTCATCTGCCTCGTGTAGAACATGTTGCCTGGAGTACATTATTAGATATATCCCCTGATGAAAATGGAAGAATATCTGCCCATTGGTCTTGCAGTGGCAGGGTGGGGCAGCTAGAGGCGGCGGCTAAGGATCCCTGGTGCACTGAGGGGAGTGAGGGCATCCATTTGGAGGCAGGTGGTGGATCCATGTGGGGAGTGGCGGTGGGGCATACCGGCGCGTTGCATGTCAGCGGTGAGAGGCGACTTGCACGCCGTGGGTAGCGAGTAGGTGAGACGGAGAGGAGCGGCGATGAGGAGACTGACGGGGTGGGATGGTGGATGACATCAACAGTCCTAACATCAGAGGAAGATGAGGAAGGAACCATCGACCACCAACATATTTTTAATTATATATGTACTTATATGATAAGTAGTATCTGCATTACTAGATAAGGAAAACAGACAAATATGCGTACGAACACAGAGCCTAACATAAAATAAAATAACAAAGGCCCCTAACATAAAAGAAAATATCAAGGTCTGTTAGAGCCTGTGTTTCCTGAACACGCCAGTAGACTCCGTCGACCACCGCCATCGAAGAAGACTCTATCGCCAACCACGAGCTGGAAAAGCCGCATCGCTTACAAGCTTTGGTTGCAGTCATAGTAGAAGAAGCCAATAGCGAAACTCCATCGACCGGGGCCACGCCCCAACCTTACCAGCCCCTGGATTTGAGTTCACTGACGAGGGGAAGAAGAACCAGATGCAGCCGGCCATCAACCACAAAACCCACAGAAAGTCCTGCGTCCTTCAAACAAAAGGAGGTTAGCAAGGTTGACATCAGACAAGGGAATAGACTCACCAGCCTCAGACTGTAGATAAGGGGATATGCCAGATCCCCTCCTCCCCAGCCTTCCCGATGACGCTAGAGGAATACGTCAAAGGGGCAAAGAATAGGCCACCATTCCAAAGGTTAACACGTTGAGGCTTGTTCTCCTCGACTTCCTTTGTATCATTGGAACATGTCTCAATGCCTTAACCATGGGAATAGGTGGCCTAACTGCTGGCGATGAGGAATCGATAGCAGCAGTGAGGACACTGATAGGGTGGGACGGTGGATAACATCAACTTTTTTTTGCAAAACGGTGGATAACATCAATAGTCCTAACAACAGATAAAGAAGAGGAAAATGAGAGGAACCTACTGGTTAAGGTGGCCTAACCAACGGGTCTTCTCTATTGAGGTGTCCTAACCAACAGGGCTCCTCTGATTTTTTGTCTTCAATCACTAGGGTGCCTCCTCCTCTTTCCTCCCCAATCCCTTGTCGTCAGAGGAAGAAGAGGAAAGAGAGAACAAAACTCACTGGTTGAGGTGGCCTAAACAATGGGTGTTGCTCTCCCTTTCATCTTCAACCTCTGGGGTGCCTCCTCCTCTTCTTCCTCAAACCACTCGTTAAGGGATCTGCCCCAAAATAGGTGCCCTGAGGATGGTAGATGGGAAGGTGGTAGATGACATTCAAGGCGGACATGGTCAACAACCCGCACCAGTGAGTTACCTTTAGCTGGTAGTTCAAAAAAAAGCTTTTAGTGTCTTTCATGTAGCAGTGGGAAAGCCCGGCCATATCTCATTTGTATACCATGGGACAGTCCTTATGGGTCGTGTGATAATAGGGCCATCCCCGCTCCTAAGGGAGTCATACATACTCATCGTGTGGAACATGTTGATCTCATTTGCCCTTGGACCACACAGTTGATGCATTAGGGTCTAGCATGACTGGATCCTCGCTGCAAGTGGAGCCTAAATTCAGTTGAAGCAATGCTATCAGTTTCCTAGCAGATTGATTGCTACGCCATTCCTAACAACCCTTCACAGTTGGTCCTACAAAATCAAATATGCAGCAATCAGACATTATCATCTGCAGTACTAATCAATAGCACCTCTCATCCATGACGCATAGTATGGTCTGGCAGTTTCAAATCTTGCTTCATCGTGTTCGCTTGCATTCTATGACATAGACGTCATTGATCTTTCCTATGCAGTTAGTCATGTAAACTACATATCGACACAGTAATAAGCATCACAGGAAAATAGACTTTATTGCCATCGCAGTAAATTTCAACAGCCATCTGCACTCCTCCGACGTCTACCTATGGGACCTACAGCTACTCTGATAGGCACATCAGGCCACTCAGAATCGGAACATACAAGTAGCTTTTGAACACCAGGATCTGTGTGCTGTGGTAGCTCATGAGTCCATTTTTCGGCTGGCTGTGGTGCTTTCCCAGTGGAGATCAGTGCCATTGGCGTCCGTGTTAGTAATGTGCCACGACAGAGGCATCAGATCTGATCTATGAGTATCCTTTCTCATATTTTACTGTTTGTTTCTTCATCTGGAGATTGCTTTAGCATGTATCGCCTATGGTACTAGGGGATTGCATTTGGATAACCGATGATGCATGGATGTTGGGGGTGTTAGAATGGAGTGCATATGTTTCTTTTCAGCTGAACTAGTAATGGAGGAGGCCCCCGACAAGGGGACAAACTCATTTGCCAGCCTCGTGGACGATGTTGTTGTCAAGATTCTTCGTCGCCTCCCCTCCCACTCCTTGTTTTGCTGCAAAATGGTATGTAAATCCTAGAAAAGACTCATCTCAGACCTAAAGTACCTTAAGCTGCTGCCCCAAACTATGGCTGGCTTTATCTATGACACTAATAAAGGCTATGGACACTTCACTAGCGTCACCGGTATAGAGTTATCCTTTGAATTCTTGCCCATGGACAATGTAGCTGTCAGTGATTGCTGCAAAGGCCTCATCCTATGCTGGTGCCATGTACCTGATGGATACCGCAATGTGATTTGCAATCCGACAACCCAGTGGTTCAAGGAACTACCGCCTAGTAACCATTCTGTTGGTGAGGCTCGATTGGCATTCGATCCGATAGCCTCCTTGCACTTCCATGTGATTGAATATATAGAAGAGGAGGGTGAGTGCATGGTTGTGGACATCTACTCATTTGAAACAACAACATGGATCTCTAAGGAATGTGGATGGGGGAGCGATGGTACTAATGTGACATTAGTAAGATCAACAAGTGTGTTTCTTAACAGTTGTCTGCACATGGTTGGCTACTGGGGTGTGTACTGTCACATACTTGCTATGGATATCAAGGGAAACAAATGGATAAAAATTCCTAGGCCTGATGGAATTGCTGCCTCCATACATCAAGCTCAGGGTCACTTGTGTGTGTGTACTATTAATAGGCGCACTAAGTCTCAACTTTCAGTCTGGGTCCTTGAAGACTATAATACTGATGAATGGATACTGAAGCATACTTTTAGTGCTATTAATGTATTTGGAAAGACTAATATTCAATTTGGTCATGAGGAATGGGATGAAGAGTACATACCGATTACAGTTCACCCAGAATGGAATTTGATCTTCTTTGCTGGGGAGGCAAGAACAATTATCGCGTATGACATGGACATCAGAAAAGTTCATGTCATCGCTGCACGTGTCTTTTCTTATGTTAGACGTTCGGTCCTGACAGAATTTGTCAGCAGACCTTGGTATCTTCCATATGTTCCTTTGTTCTCGGAGTCATTAGCAAAGGAGTAGTTTAAAAAAATTCCATTTGATGCATGTCACGTTGCATTTGATGTATCTTCCATACATTGGGAGTTGAGACACAAATGTTACTCTTTCCTATGTTTTAACTTTTCCTTCTGTATATTACTTTGTTATTAATGTCACAGATGTTGTTACTCTTTGCTATATATAAAGTAACCAGCATCATAGGAAAACGAGGATAAACTACGGTGTCAGATGCATTCATATATACTAGGGATCGGGCATTACGATGCTGTAACATTTCATCACCAAATGGCTCCTCTCTTCTGCATTAGGCTCAGGCAAATCTTTCTCATTGCTGCAAGGATATTCCAAGTTCAATTTGGTAATGCATTCTTGCCAAACATTGGCACGAGCACTAGCTTCAGAGAACCATGTAACTGGCTCCCTAATCACAAGCAACCCGTTGTATTCTCCTACCTCAGCACCTACCTCTGCAAAAACATATCGATCGCCCATGGCGTGAATGTGTCCTGTCACGGCAATGCATTCCACCATGAATGCATCACCGACTGGTTGAGCAGCCATTTGTCTTTACCGCATCCTATGTGATCAAGTTTACCTGGCTATTCAACACCATGGCTCCTCTATCTATTCTATGTTACTTTGTGGTGAGATTTGTTCCTCGCTGCAAGGTAGTAGCTAGCAGGTAGGTGAATTGTTCAATGTATCATGCATACTAATTGCTACGACAATGAAATCGACAAACGCATTATGATTTGTCTAACTTGTTCAATTATGTAGCGGTCAGACTTTGTTGCGTTCGCAGTCATGAACTGCCAGGAGCCAAGGCTTGGGATATCGGACTGAGCGATTTATTTGTTGTGTACCACAGGAAAGTCCAACCATATCTCTTTTGTGTACCACGGGACAGTCCTTATATGGGCCATGTGATAATTGGGTTGTTCTCGCTCCTGAGGCTCCTCCTCATGTGTAACATGTTGACCTATATATTGGATACATATCTCCTGAGTTTACTTTATTCTCTTCCGGTTGAGGGTAGAGTAATCGTTCGTACCGTAAGCGTGGTGCTTGGGCTAGGAATACTCATAGATACTCCCTGTCTGGCTAGAGTTAAGTGGTGGCAGTGGGGGGAAGTGACAGTTCCCTTGTTGTCTTTGTATTCCACCTCGCGTCAGAAGGATTGGTAGGAATAGTGAGCTGGGGTTAAGCATTCTTTGTAGTGTCTTTTCCCTAGGTATCCCCCTTTGAGCAATATTAGCACAGCTTACCATAGGTTAGAGGGAGACTGACAGAGTAATCCTCTCTACATCGCTCATATCTCGCTATCTTGTCTATAGCTCAGGGGTTAAGTATAGACTTGGGTTAGTCAGATGCACACTTTCTCCTAGCGGATAAATAAATAACGATACTCTAGAATATCTCCCGGTGAATTACTCACCGATATTCGTGCGCTTGCAGATTATTTCTCTTAGATTCTTTCATGTGCGTATCTAGTATCAACAAGCATTTCTGGCGCCGTTGCTGGGGAGAAAGATGGTCTGTTGAGATAACTTTAAGTCATGCTCAACAAGCATTTCTTTTTCCTTTCCTATCCTCTAATCAAGAGGGTAATGAACCCAAAGTCCTATCTTCTGATCAAGTAGGTAATGAACTTTTGGCTATACTTAGGGAATCTTCTATTCTTTCTATCAACTTAGGTTTAGACCTACCCTTACAAGACCCTGTTCTTCTTCAATATCTTTATATGGGTCTTGATAATATCACCTTTGGAAAAGTTTTCCTTTCTTTATCCGTTAGTGAAGTGCGGTCTGTCCTTAGACACACCCCTTGCACTAGCCTTCATGATGAAATCCTAGAGGTAGAGAAGGAATCATCCCCCAAACTAGAAGAGGAAGTTTTCATAGCCATTTTGCAAACATTCCTATCCCATGATTCGGCTATCCATCCCAAACTAGCAGTACTCTCAATTCCTCTAAGGGAAGAAATAATTTTACCCTTGGAAATTCTTTCTAATGATTTTGGGAGGAGTTTAAACTTCCCGCTTCATAAGAGATCGTTTAGTGCACATAGTTTAAATCTTCTCAAGAAGAGGTCTCTTAGAAAGCTTCTCACATCTAATCCCTTCGAAGGACAATCAGGAAGACTTAAGGATGGCATGTCAAGTGATGCCACAAAAGGAGAGCGAAGCCATCTAGAATCCACTCTTATCTTCTTCCCTTCTATGGTTACATCAGATATAAAATTCGATCTCATCTTTAAACCCATCCTTGACACTTATGAGTCATTATATGCTCTTTCTCTTGAACCTCCTGATGATCCTAAAAATCCATCTAGATATCCCACGCATGGGATTCATCAAGACCATATAGAGGATCAAGAAGAGCAACATCCATGGCTAGAGAGCATCAAAAACCTATGTGCTATTGGATGGATGGATGAGATCAATTCGAGAGGTGATCCAAGGGAATTTTTGGACATATATGCCGAGTCACCCTTGGAAGTTGAAAA
Source organism: Bothriochloa decipiens (assembly GCA_023333625.1). Classification (NCBI taxonomy): domain Eukaryota; kingdom Viridiplantae; phylum Streptophyta; class Magnoliopsida; order Poales; family Poaceae; genus Bothriochloa; species Bothriochloa decipiens. The sequence continues at coordinate 20,949,648 of CM041647.1, read as the reverse complement.
TGATGGAGACTTCAATGAGCAAGGAAGCTACTTATGCCGAGTCACCCCATCAAGTCTTTGCTCATATAAGAAATCTCCTGATTCACTTAGTCTCTCTAACATTGCCCCACATGAGATCTTCAACCCCCTTATGCTCCCTGTTACTAAAGATATTGAAAGGGTGGTTGTAGACGCATATGCTTATTATAAATATAGCAGATCTCATAGTGTTGAATCTTGAGATTAGTGCTCATAGATTGGTGTTGGAGGGGAACCACTCCACCAAATCACATCTTAAAGGTTTCCCAAGGACATGCTTAGTGTCCTAAAACAAGCACTGTTCAGACCATAGCATAAGTGTTCACCTTTTTGTGTTGCCCTTGTGATTTAAGCACAGAGTTATAATTGTAAAAATATTCCTTCGGGTATTCTTATCACTAACCTTTCCAGGCTTGGAGCAAAAAGATTGAAGGAATGACAAATAAAAGGTATGTCCAACCAATCATTATGCAACATTGAATTACTTTCATCCAATCTTGACTTTGGAAAATTCAAGCTTGGGGGATATGCTTCCATACATACATCTTTTGCCATGTTGCTTTACTATCCTGGTTGCCTCTACCTTTAAGACATGCTCAGTTTGCTATACACCAATCATGCTCTTTCATCACTGTTTGAGTAAATCTCTATAATGCTATCATGCTACCTTCATTTGCTATACTATATGTTTAGGTTTGGAGTAGTTTCATTCATCTCTTAAATGAAGTATGGTGCTTAGTTTAGGAGTGGTGATCTTACTTTCAAAGGCTTTTAAGTGTGTGCATGATTAAAATGCCCTCTTAAATCAAATTAGACGTGGTGTCTAGGTTGGTCTTTGAGCCGATAGTATGTTGTAGTAGATGGTATATTTTGTTGGACTAACCCCTGCAAGAAAATTTCCAAATCCAAATTGGGGAAGTCCTGAGATGAACTCACACTGAAGATGAAGAGAGACACAATAATTCTGCACAAGGGAGACACAATTCACTCGTAGCCAAGAAGAAGAGTGCCACAAAATATATGATCCACAATCAAAGCACTCACTCCATGGAAGTGGGTGAACAAGTTTCCATCATGCCACTTGAAGATAAAAACCATCATGGAGGACTTTGAGTTGCAGTTTTAGTTGCACCCTCTTGTCAACCACTAATTATTGGGAATCAAGAAATATTGACAAGAGAAGAGCAAGCAACTTTCTACACCCTTGCTTCCTGCATTGAGAAGCTGATGCATGACGAAGGAAGATCAACTCCTCTAGATGCTTCCATCAAGTTCTTCCTCCTCATGCTCCTATCGCTCCACACACTGGTTTGCAATCCCTAAATCACTATTGCTTTATTGAGCTAAATTCTTGATGCCTATATTTGAAACATAAGATGGGAAAATAAAATCAATCCTTTAGAAAGAAGTAATTGTGAATAATAAATGCGCTATGCTAAGTATGCTCAAGCAAGTTCTTTTGTAGCATAGAAAGTAACCTTTAGCTTTGTGACAATAATACCCTTATCATAGTTTGTATATCCCTTTGGGTATGTGTTGTCCACTAATGATTTGCAGGGATAAAATAATAGGAAGAGCTAAAGGTCCAAGCATAAATTAGGCAGAGAACAAATAATGGCATAAGGTAAGAAAGGAGTACAACAAAGGATTCAAGTTCTTCATGAACAAGACAGGTGACTAGCCAAGCAAGGAAAGCTTCCACAAGATGTTATGGCTTCAACATGCTTCAATACTAAAGGTAACATCTCTAGGTAAGAGATCATTACTTCCAAAATATCCTCTTTGATTCTGGCATGCACATAAGTAGAGAACCAAACATGCTTTGAGTTACAACCTCATTTGATCCAATCTAATTAACTCAACATATTCAGTTCTTTATGCTTGTTCCTAGCATCACAATCTTGATCTTATAACCTTTTATTCAATGATCCAAAATGTTGTGCATCATAATCTGATCTGCCAAATGTTTTAATGTTACGTGCTTGCTCATCGTTTGTTCCTATCACCCATGTTTATATTGAGCAAAACACATGAAAATCAACTTTATCTCGTTCAATGTGCTTAAGGTTAGAGTATAATAAACAAACCTTTTGGTTCTGTTGGTGTTTTCCCACCAGCAGAGCCCATGCACTTGATCTCTGCCTTGTCTATATGAGCAGGACACACCTTGAGCAAGGTTACGGAATCTTCCCCAGTTACTACAAGTGAAGGTCCTAGACCTATGAACAGGCACAGTGAGCGAAGATGCTGCCAGCTCCCAAAACTAGTACTTGACTCCAACCCGAGGTGCAACTATCATGGTCTCCACCTTTGGGACCAGATAAAGCACCTAAGGAATTAACATGGTAAGAGGTGTTGTTCGAAGGACCTAAATCACCGAACACCGTAACAAGAGGTAACTTGGTAGTTATCAACATTTCCCTTTTCAACGCTGCATGATTTTCCTTTAGCATATTTACTTTCCCTTAAATGCATGATTAGTGTGCCACTTTACCATTTCTGCATTAGAAAAATAAAATAAAAGTATGTCATGCATTGCATCTAGAAAATGCTAAGCCCCATGTGAATGAATGTATGGTGCACCCAATCACACAGTTATCCACTGTGGTGGCATAAAAATAAGTTTTCATCTTAGTTTCATTTTCTACATACCATAAAATATAAAAGAACAAAGATATTAAAGATCCTGCTAGAAGATATATGTGTTAAGAAGGTTCTAGACATCCAAGGCTTAGAGATTTATCACTAATGCTAAATTAGTTCCACAAGCTTTGCTGTCTATTTGAGCTTCACAGAATTTAAAGGATCAAGAAGAGCTAACAGGCAGAAGGACGTCTTGTTTCGTGTCAGAGTGCTGTCTTCAACAGTCAGAGTGCTATGTCAACAGCAACCATCCCTACCACTCCAGGTGAACTAGTACGCCTTCACCGTTAGTCAGCAACACCAACAGACTATGTCATCATCTAGCTTGGGGGAGAGCACCCCCCGTGTATCAAGCTAAGTATCACTAGCTTATTTTCCTATTTATATCTACATTTATCTTTTTGTTTGATATTAGATTTGCTAAGTAAAATATAGGAGAGTATGTGAAGAATTTGCCTGCTAAAATGAACCCCACATAGTAAGCTCTTATATGGAAATGATGAATAGTTGCTCTGCCATAATTCCCTTCAAGTACCTAGTTTTCAACCTCGAACACTCCTGAGTTTTGGACACAACTGTTTAGATTTGAGATTTGCTCTGAACTTGAAACTTGTAGGTAGCGAATGCTTGATCTAAGTCTAGGTAGTTGACGGATATGATATGGGAAGGTTTTGAGTTGTTGTCCATCTTGTTCCTAGAGATGCTAGAGTTTTGGAGAATTTATCTTTGAAAATCTTAAATTACTGCATGATGAGTTCCTGTATGATGAGAGTTTTAAATTCCTACCATAGCCATATACATGCTTACTAGATTAGGAAAACCCCTACACTCAATTTTGTTACTACTTGTGAGCATTGAGTGTGATCAAGATGTGTAGACCCCTATGAGCTAGTCATGCGGTTAAAATCAAGATCCACATACACTCCTCCTGTATATGAGCTGCTTCTATTCTGGAAGTATGCACCTGTATTTATTCATCCACATATGCCAAAACCCTAATTCATTATTCTCAGAGACGATCAGGTGAGAGAGGTCCCTTTGAATGGATCTCCTCCCTGGAGCTTAGCAAGAGAGGTTGAGAGAATGTAGGGTGGAGGTAGAGTTGGAGGAAGCCCGACTTGTCGGTGTCTCCTCTCTAATTGTACCTACGCGTCGGTGTTTTGATCCCCGAGGGGTTAACACCAACGAGTAATATTCGTAATCACGTGCTCCCTTAATCTGGTGGGTGATGCAAGAAGGACACGGTGATTTATCCTGGTTCGGGCAAAGAAGGCCCTACGTCCAGCGGGGGGAGGATAGTTCATGTTATCTTGCACCGAAGTGCTAGTACAGGGGAAAATAGAAGCAGGTGTGAGGAGCGTGAGCTGGAGCTTGGGCATTTTGGGCGCCTAGCTCTCTACTTTACACTGTCTCACGGTATTGTTTTGCGATCTAAAGCCTTAGCGTTTCTATGCTCTGGATCTTGTCATTCTGTCCCCCTCTTCCTAACGTCCTGGCGCCTCCTTTTATAGGTGAAGGAGGGGCACAGGAGTACATATATTTAGAGTTTGCATGGCTGGTGTTGCATGGCGTGGAGGCCGATCACGTCGGTGCTGTTGTAGTGATGTATGTCAGTATGGGAGGCCCTGCAGCCATCGCGTCGGGAGTTGTTGAAGTGCAGCCCGGAGTCATTGGAGTCCCGCTCGAGGGTTCGTCCGACGAAGTCGAGGGGCGACGGTCAAGGGCTTGGCTCGAGTCGAGGGGGTCGAGTCGAAGGGGTCGAGCCTCACCGGATAAGGTTGAATCCCGGGAAATGCAGGAAACGTGCTGATTTATGCGTCTCGAGGGGGTGCTGGATGGGGCATAGTGCTCGGCATGGCGCAACAGCGAAGTACGACCCGCGGGATTCCGAGGCATGGGCGGTAAAAGCAAGATTTGACCACCACTCCCACAACCGTTACCGTAACTATGGCCATACGATTAGGCGGGGGTAGGTAAAACGCATTAAATGCTCCCGGATCCGTACAGGACTGTCGATAGTCGAGGGGTGCACTGTCCTCAAGGGCTGCCCATTCGCGCGAACAAAGTTCCGTCCTCGAGGGCAGGCTCGTTTGTCGGGCGAAGTTCCATCCTCGAGGGGTCACCCGAATCGTACCCTCGAGTGTACAGTCCCAGTCCACTCGGTAGCCCCTCGAGCAGGCTTTGGCTTTGGGCCGTCGTAGCCCGTTCGTGGGGTCAACCCAATATGCTTTAGCCTGCGGGCCTTCGAACGTTAATCGTGGGAGGTCATTGGAGTGTTCGTGTTGCTGATTTTGCGAGGTTTAGCCCGGTAAACCAAGGGTTTGGGGTACCCATTTCCTGGGTAACGACAGTAGCCCCCGAGCCCCTGCGCGAGTAATGGCACTCGGGCAGGGGGTCAAGAATTGGAAACAGGACATGATTCGAATCTTTTCGTGGGGGGCGCACGAGCGACCCCCGCGGGGGTAGCACCCGAGGCCTCGTAGGAGTCGAAAGACTCTTATGAGGGCTTCATTTGTCTTTGGTCGAGGGGTGCTTGTCCAGTCGGGTACAGGCCTGAACTGGAGTCGTAGCGTTTTACCGAGGGGTGCGTCAGGACGCCGAGCCCCCGGGGGATTTTTGACCCTCTTTCATCGAGGGGTGCCGGGCACAGTCAAGCTCCCGAGCCTCGTGCGGCTGGGGCGTTGCCGGCCTCGGCATTCATCTCACGAGTCCTTTCGATCGGACGTGAGGTGAGAAGCGTCGAACTACCCTTGATAGGGCGAGCCGCGATGTTCTCAGTGAGCTAGTAATGGGAAGATCCAAGTGAGAGCCCATTCCTTGTTCGATAGAGGTCGGCTGGTGGCTCGGAGGCGGTCTCATTAGAGCAAAACGCTTGGGCTTACGGATACCGATTCCATTCGATAGGTCTCGGCGGCTCGATGCCTCCCTTCGAGGGGATTCCATAAAGTCCACAGCATTTCACCTTGGATGTGTCCAAAAGGGTCTTGAGAGTTCGTTCTCGAGCAAGGCCTCGTGTTGGCTCCCCTTTGGTCACCCCTGACTCGGGTGCTCGAGGGCGGCTGTCGAACCCTAATCATGGGGCCAGCCTTCGCTCCCTCGAGGCTTAGGGCCGGAGCCCAATTTTTTGGTGCTCAAGGGCGGCCATTGAACCCTCACTCTAGGGCCGGCCTTCGCTCCCTTGAGACTTTGAGGTGGGGCTAGAGCCCATTTTACCTTTCGTAGAAATCTCCGTTGGCGAGTGACGGCTCTTTTTTCTTGTCGTTGGACACGCCTTTTGAGGAGAAGGCCTTAGTGGTGCGATCGTGGTGGGCCCGAGCAACGGCTCTTTGCCAGAGGTGTGACGTGCACATCCGGTCGAGGATCGAGGGGGGAACGGTCAGGTAAGCACATTAATTGCGGGAAGTTACCTTTCCCCTGCCGTCGGACTCCGCCCGTTGTTCTTCCCGGGTATAAAAACAGAGGGGGACAGGCGCTGTTCGCCCCCACCTTTGCCATTCTCCCAAATTCCTGCTTTCCTACACGCATGAGGCTAGAAACTTAGAGCAAGAAATCACAATTGGAACCTTCCCGATCGTCCGTCCGCTGAGGAGATTCGTGTTGTTGTTGTCGCCGCCGCGTCCACCGAGCGGATCTGTGCCGCCGCTGCTGCCATGGCCCCCGTCCTCCGGCCCGCCGAACCCTGGCGCCCATCGACTGTGACACGACAAAGGCTAAACCCGCCGGAGGGCTATGTGGTGAGCTTCCTCAAATATCATCGGCATGGGTTCGGTGTACCCCCGAGCGAGTTCATGCGGGGGTTGACAAACTTCTACGGCGTCGAGCTCCAACATTTCTCCCCCAACGCCATCTCCAACGCCGCCATCTTCGCGGCCGTCTGTGAGGGCTACCTTAGGATGGCGCCACATTGGGAGCTATGGCTCCATCTTTACAAGGGGGAGTGGTTCGCCTCCCCGGTGGCACCAGGGATAAGGTGAGTTGTCAGAGCGGGCTGCCTCAACTTCATGTTGAAGACCGCAAAGTCAGAGGAGCCGCGTGAGTATATCCCCACCGGGTTGATGTCCAACCACTCCCGGTGGGACAAGCAATGGTTCTACCTTTGCAACGATGGTGGCTACCTCCCGCCGTACACCGGGTGGCTTATCACCGAGCGCCCATTCAACTGGCCGCACGGTGTCGCGGGAGATCTTCAGCATTGACTTTGTCCCCTCATCGCCGCGATGAAGGCCCTTCGAGAGGCGGGCCTGACGGCAGGTGTGGTGGTCTCGGCCTTCCACAGTCGACGGGTGCTCCCTCTGATGGAGCGCTCGCTATGGTTGGACGAGATGCTCCCCTCGGCTGCGCCCGAGGTTCTCGAGAGGTGCCGGATGTCCGGCGATAAGCCGTCCACCGCAAAAGTCATTGCATAGGTAAAGGGATGGTCGCGGGCTTGTTCAGGGCAGAAAATGTCAACCGCCTCCCCATGCGGCCGGAGGAGGGTTGCCTTGACTTGGTGAGTGCCCCGACCCGTGCCTTTCGTGTTTTCATTCCGCCCCCTTCTCTTGTCCCTGTGACTAAATGTTTTTGTGTAGGGGAGAATCGACTACCGGAGATCGAGGCCCCGCTGAGGGAGGACACTCCCGATCGTCAGGTAAGACGCTTCAACGCCCAGCAAGAAAAGTGGCATAAGGACAAAGAAGAGAAGAAGAAGGCAAAGAAGCTCCGGGAGCGCGAAAGGCTTGCGAGGCGCCGCGCTCAGCAGAGGCGCGACGGGCTCCCGGAGGAGGAGTCTCCCTCGTCCGAGGGAGATGAAGATGATGTTGATGATGACAGCGATGACGTCGAGGGGGTGGCGGGGCGCCTTGAGCTCATCTTGTCGGGTTCCTCCCATGCTGACCGCCCCTTGGTGCAGGTGGAGGCGGTGGAGGAGCGCGCCCCCCAGCCAGTGACGTCGGCCTTGGAGCGCCGGCATGGGAAAAGGTGGGCTGACGCCTCGACTCGAGGGGGTTCACCCCCCTCCCATCGTACTCGAGGCGGGACCCCACCCACTTCGACCTAGGAAACCCGGTCCCAGTCGTCGGCGCGGGCGGAGCAAAACCGTGCTCAGGAGGCCCCGTCGAAGCAGGGAGGCGTGGCGACCCCACCGATGGCCCCGAGCAGCCTCAGCCCCGGGAAGAGCTCGGCTTCGGGAGGGGTCTCGAGATCTGCTGGCGGTTCGAGGGGGACCCAAAAGGCCTCTATCCCCTTTGGGTAAGTGTTATTGATTCAATTCCTGTTCACTGCATCCTCATCGTGCAGCTTAATAAGCTTTTTGCCGCCCTGCTTCCCATCGAGGCCCAAGTGCCAAATCGAGGAGGCGTCTCTTGCGTCGCTAAGCGACTCAAGGTGGACGCAACTGTGAAGATGGAGGCCCTGGTTATAGGTACAACGTCGAGGCCCTTCGCTCCGTGGGAAGCCAAGTGGTTGTCCTCAGCCCTCGGAGCTATGGCGCGTGGTAGGCTGACAGGTTCCACTCTTGCTACAGGGTCGAGCGTCTCGAGGGCCGCGACGGGCGGCGACTCTGAGCCAGGGAGGACACATGATGGAGGCAGCGCCTCCTTGACGTCGTCGTTCGCGGTCCTCGAGCTCGGCCCAGCGTCAGGGGGCGGAGCCCCGACGTCGGGAGCTTCCGCTCCTATCCGACCGGAGGCCTCGATCCCCGCACCCAAGGTGGGAGCCCCCGAGGGCCACGAGCTGGGAGAGGAGGTAGCCGTCGTTGACATCGAGGGCGGGGAGACCATAGCCCTTCTCCCCTCGATGGGAGAGTGGAGACCCTGGCTGGCAAGGCTACACGAGCTCGAGGCCCAGAGGAAGCAGGAGCAGGGGGCCCTGGAAGAAGTAGAGCTGCCGCGGTCACAGCGGGAGGAGGACAAAAGAGCCGCGGGAGCGGCAGGAAGAGGAGCAGAAAACCGGGGGCCAGCCCCAGCATCAACAGGTGCAGCAGACGTCGCCGAGGGACACGGCGCCGCTGGACCCGCCGGTGCAGCAGCCGCCCGAGACGTCGGAGACAGAGGGAACTTCGGGACTGCCCAAGCAATGGGTGTCTGTGATCACTCTGGATGAGCTGCTGTCCGAACAGGAAACAGCGTCGAAGGCGTCGACAGTCCCGCGGCTGTCGGGGGTGCAATTGGAGGAGGCCTCGGTACCGAACCCACCGAAAGATGCGTCGATGGTGGACCTGCCGGTGCCATAGGACATGGCGTTGGGGGAAGCAACGGCCTTGACACCTCCACTGCCTCCAAAGGCGCCAGAAGCAGCGTCGAGCCAGCCGCCGCAATAATCGACGGAGCAGCCAAAGGAGATGGCGGCTTCTGGCTTGCCGAGGAGGTCGACTTCCGACCTCGAGCTGAGGGATGCTGGCGCCGCGTCGGAGCTCCACACCCCGGCAGAGTTGGCCGAGCGTTACGGCGTCCCACGTGATGTGGTGGACGAGATCGAGTCATTGGCGCGAACCAAGGTCAAGACGGTCCTTCCACATTGGGGCAAGGAGCGCATCATACTCCGGGAGCTTAGCGACTCCAGCGCTCCGGGAATCGAGATGGATGACCCAGCGGAAGTCAAGTGCTGGGAGAATGCGGAGCGGTCCCGAGCGTGGCTGTAGCACTTGCTGAAGCTGGGCGTCGTGCTCACCAAAGGCCTTGACCGGAATCTCGCGGTGAGTCCCTGTGTAGACCATATGCAGTTTTTTGAGTTCTTTCATATGGAATGCCTTAACCCTCGATTTCCTATCCCCAGGAGGTGCGGAGGCGTTCCTACTCCAAGTCAGACTTCCTCCATGAAACGCTCAACAGCCAGGAGGAAGTGCTTCACCAACTCAAAGCCGGTCACTCTGCGCAGGACAGGGTGGCCGAGATTGAGGAAGAGCTGAAGCGGACCAGGGGGAGGCCGCCAAAGACAAAGAGGAGGCCGCCCGGGTGAAGGAGGACGCCGAGGCTACTCGAGGGGAAGCCGCCCAACTCAAGAAGGAGCATAGGTGTGCCAAGGAGGAAGCTGACGCGGCCAAGGCCGAAATGGAGAGGGCCAAGGGCGAGAGCATCCGAGCCTAGGAGCGCCTTGAGCTACTCTTGGGGGAGGCTCAAAGCTCCATGGAGCGCATCCGCTCGCTCAAGGCCAATCTCGCTGAAGTCTCCACGGCGCGCAACACCCTCTCTGCCTTGGCCCAGGAGCTGGTCATTACACTCTCGCTCCATGGACGATAGTTCATCTCCCTACCGCTCCATTGCTACATCATTACACTCTCGCTCCATGGACGATAGTTCATCTCCCTTGCGCGCCATGGCTAGACCATCCCTCTCCTACTCCAGTTCCTACTCCACGGACGACATGGAAATCCTGGTCCAAGTCAGAGAGAATGAGTTCGTGGTTACGGTCATGTCCTCATCCAAGATGGTGGGTCGCTTTCTGCATGAAGTCCGTGATGACATGGAGCACCAGGCTGTCATCGTCAGTTTTGACATGGAGTTTTATGAGAAGGATCAGAGAAACATAGCCCTCATCCAGATGTGCATTGGTGATAGGTGCCTTCTCTTCTAGATAGGCATTGCCGACAGCATTCCTGATGACCTCAAGAAGTTCCTTGCAGAGGAAGGCCACATTTTCGTTGGCGTTGATCTCGCCAACGACTTCGATCGACTGCGGGATGGCCACTAGATCTAGCTTTCCAATACGGTGGAACTTTAGGCCATGGTGCCATTCATGGTCCACGACAAGGAGTGGTACAAAGTGCCAAGCCTCGCAGAGCTCACGGATATGTTGCTGGGCGTGGTCATGGTGAATAAAAAGACCAACACACGTTTTGAAGACTGGGATGACAAGATCCTGAGCGGTGACCAGATCAGGTAGGCATGCACTGATGCTACCGTGCTGTACATGATCGCGGTCATGCTGCATGATTAGTATGGCTATAATCTGCATGTCACACGGTCTCCTCTTCGTGCCAACTCCATGGACAGCGAGGGAGATGAGGAAGGTCAACAGGTACAATTGCTTTTTATGAAGGACCAGCGAACCAAGAGGATTGCTAGATGCCTAATTTGCCAAGGTACTCATGAGACGATCTAGAACTACTAGAAGCATTTCAATAATTTAGTATAGTTATGTATGCCATTGGGTTTTCACATTAATTTTTTGTTGTGTTCGCAAAATTCATCGCTTTGCATCCGCGGTGCGGGGTTGAGGAACTGGAAGTGGAATGACGTGCTAAGTCATGCTTTGGCTAAAGCTTCTTCTAACAGAGATGGCAAAGAGAAGAAAATATTACATAAGAGGCTGGTACACAAGCATGGCTTCTCTGATAAGCCAAATAGTGGTGGACATATGAAAATGGTTTCGATCGGGGTGAAAGCGTATGTAACTGGTAGTTGAAATACATGTTGTTTTTATTTTTTGTGAACTAAAATATTTCCTAGGCCTGTATCCTATCCTTGATTGAAATGCGGATAAAATAACAAAGAAACTAAAACTCACATAAACAAGTAGTCGTGGGTTGACACATTTCCTGCTCTGGTAGAGAGAGTCCACGACGTCGCCGGCCACCAACATGTTGTCTGGCGCATTAAATTCACGGAGCTGGGGACTTTCTCCGGTCATAAACATTTTCCTATTAAACAATGTGGAATATGTGGTGGTCTCTGCTTGGGAGCATACAGGGCGGTCTCCCCGCCCGAAGTTTGAATCTCTATGAAATTTTCGCTCCGCACCCGCCAACACGTTGATGTGTCTATTTTGCCCTTCCATGCTGAAAATATGTTCACCTAAGTAAAGGGCACTTATGGTATTGTACTGGCCACATAAAAGCACAAGGATGGGCTTTCTCCGGCCCCATCTCCCATTCTTGTAGCCACACCAGTCTCTCTTCCCGCTCCCATCTCCCTCTCCACTTTCAAACTTTCAAGCAGTGCCGCCCGCTGCAATGCCCACCTCGCTCCGAGTGCTAGGCACCATCGCCACAGTAGCTTGACTCCAAATCTAGATCCCCGGCCTTGGCACCCATCACCATCCAACCGAACCCTTGTCAGATCCAGATCCGGATCCCGTATCGCATAGTCAACGCCTGCCGCACCAGCTCCACGACGATGATGAGACCTCGGGGCTGGCAGCGAACACTAGCCAGTCAAAGAGGAGGAACAGGTATCGAGATCCCTTTTTATGATGTCTACTGCACTAAGGTGGTTGAACCTAAGATTATTGTAGCTGCACTTGCTGGATCAATGATCTCTGCATAAGCTATAGTTTGGCGCTTATTTGTACACCCTTGCTCTACTGTGTTGGCATTTGATATAATCGTTAGTCTTTAGTTTAATATAAGTGCCTTTGCAATCTAGATGAAGAGGAGCTACATCCTTATGACCGAGCACATAATGAAAACATCATGAGGAATCTTTTAAAGATGCAAGAACTGATACCTGTGGAGCCAAAACCTTTGTCTCCTCCAATGGAAAAAAGTCAAGCGCAAACAATAGAAACGGTGAAGATTTGGAACATATCCCTGATCCATGGGAGTTAGTTGATGGAATTTATGAGATGGAATAGATTCAGAATTAGAGGCTTAGCCAGTGCCTCTTGCATGAGGTGCTTGTTCTCTTTTGTATTGAGTTTTGAAGGTGAGGGGAGTGAGGGACCTGTGGGATGTGGGTGGGTGTGTATGTAGCAATTTAATCCTTTTCTGTTTGGATACCAATGTAATATTTACATACCACATGCTTGCTGCTAAAAGTTTGTGTCCCCAATTTCAGTATGTTGGTCCAAGAAGGCATAGACGAGGCTCTGCTAGTAGGACAAAAGGCATCGCTGATATGAATCATAGTCAAAGGACTTTGAAGCGGCCGTCGACCACACCACCATTGGAAGGGTGCCGTCAAACCCGGTCCATTAGTAGAAATAAAGAGCAGTATGGATCAACAGTAGACGAAGAGAATTCTCGGTCAGAAAGAGCCACCACACCCGCTAGTAGTGGATTCAGTCTTCATGATTTATCTGGAGACATTAATAAGGATATCGGCAGCCCTAGCTTTGCGGATGGCTGCTCTCAGACAGAAGGCCATACTGTTGCCAGAGATGAAGAGGGTCGCTATGAGCAAAGCCCCGTCTCGCTTCACCCGTAGAACAATAATGAAAGCTGCCAAGTTTGTTATTAACTTACAAAATGTCTCTCAATCGATTCACTATAGCTACTGGATATACATGTTACTGTACTTATAACAATCTGAATATGAATGTATGCTAGATGCTGGTGCCCATGCTCTAGATGGTCTCTCTGCTCATCCTACTGCCTCCCCATCTTGATCTGAATGTATGCTAGATGATGGCGCTAATGCCAGAGATGATCTCCTGGGGCATACTACCGTCAGCCCCCACACACAGAACATTTGTCCAAGTTGCGAAGGTTGGTATTAACTTACAAATGTCTATGAAGAAATTCACACTAGCGATCTGATATCCATGCTTGTTTCTTAACAATCTGAATGTATGCTAGTTGACGATACCCATGCCGTAGAAGGAGACGATCTCACTAGACAATCTGAATGTTTGCTAGTTGACGTTACCCATGCCGGAGAAGGAAACAATCTCTATTGGAAACCTTCTATATCCCCCCGACCTACAAAATAGTAATGAAAGTTCACAAGGTTGGTATCAACTTACAAATCTCTATGAAACAATCCATACTAATGATTTGATATCCATGCTTGTTTTCTAACAATTTGAATGTATCCTAGTTGATGATACCCATGTTCAGAAGGAGATGATCTGTCTGGGCAACCTCTTGTATCCCCCACCTGCAGAATGATAATGAAAGTTGTCAAGGTTGGTATCAACTTACAAATCTCTATGAAACAACTCACACTAGCGATTTGATATCCATGTTTCTTTTCTAACAATCTGAATGTATGCTAGCTGACGATGCCCATACCGGAGGAGAGACAGATAATGGAAGTTGCCAGGGTTGGTATCTACTTTCAAATGTATATCATTCAGTTTGCACAACCTAATGGATATCCATGCTGCTTTTGTAACCGTCTGAAACTGTGCAGAGCAAGAGCTGTCAACAAAGAAGGGAAAGAGGGGGAAAACTAAAGGACTTTTGCTTGAGAAATTGAACAGCTCATTGGGAGGACAGATGTTATGCATCTCTGTTGCCCAGGGGAACAGAAGGCCACTTGATCTAGTACAAGCTGCAAAGTTTGCCTCACTTGCCACATTTCAAACTTTATAGAGACATGACGGCTTGGTCTATTTCTAGAAATTTTTGGATGGGTTAGCTATATGTATTGCCAGCCTCGTTTATTGCACTGTGCCTTAAATAGCTACGTAGTTGATTTAATTTGCATTCACACTACTGCAGGCGAAGGTGGCCATCGACCAGAAGGATCTTCCAACTAGAGTAGCTTGTTGGAATGTGTTTAAGTGCGTTGTGAAGTAGGAACTCTACAGGTTGAAGCAAAAGTACTTCAATCAAGTAATGGCTGGAACAATGGCTGGAACAACCAATCGCGCCCTCCATTCCAAAGTAATTCGAACTACCAATCCAATTACAATTCGAATCAGCCTTCTTTGAAAGATCTTATTCTAGGCCAGGTGAAGATAAACAAAAATCTTACCAAAAAATTGCTTGATAATGATAAAATTTTGGAAAACATAAATAGCAAGATAGAAGGTTTATCTTCTGCTGTCAAGAACTAGCTGAGCTTTAATAAGATGATAGAAACCCAGTTAGCTCAGATAGCTGCTGCTATACTTGCTAATAATAGTTCAGGCAAGATCCCGAGGCAACCCGAGGTCTCGCTCAAATCTGTTAACATGATCTCGACAAGGCTTGGTACACCTTCATCGTGGGGTATATCTGTTCTTGACAAACTAGGTGATCCCGGCCGTTCGACGATAACGATCGCCATCGGCCCCCACACGATCGACAACGCTTATTGTGATCTCGGGGCCAGCATCAATGTAATGTCCAAAGCGACATACGACAAGATTCTGGGTGGACCCTTGTCCCCATGACTTGCAAGTACAGATGGCAGATCAATCCACCAGGCGTCCCGAGGGGCTGGCCGAGGATATAATGGTAAGAATCAAGGACGAATATGTCCCTATTGACTTTGTCATTCTTGATATGGGCGACAGCATAGCACCCCCACTGATCCTAGGAATACCCTTCCTGCACACCACCAAGGCGGCAATCTACATAGGAAAGGGGAGTATCATCCTAAACTTCAAGGACAAAGCCATAAACCTGCCCTTTAATGGTTATTATAAGAATATTAGAAAGAACCATTTGGATAGACAACCTATCACTAACGAGAAGGTATGATGGGTCAAGGCAAGGTCATCCTACCCCACATTACCCAAGATCAGCAAAGATGGGTGGGCTGACTATAAAGGGGAAGTATCAAGATATGACGAAAGATATCCCCCGTCATCCAAAAGCATCAAGGGTGAATGGGCTCTCTACTTCATGACTCTCGCATGACTTGTGAAGAGTGTGGAGAAGTTGGGCATTCAGGTGCTAATTTCCTAGAGCTGAAGGAGGATGTGAACTACCTCAACAACAACAACTACTACTATCGTCCTCAGCAAAATCAAGGCTGGAATCAACAACAGAGACCTAACTACTCAGGTAATTACCAAGGTAATAATTCTTCCTACAATAATTTTAATCAGCCGCCTTTGAGGGAGTTAGTGCTCAACCAAGGTAAGTTGATGGATAACCTGTCCAAGAAGTTAGCATCTTATGACAAAACTCTAGAAACAGCAACAATAGAATGGATAGTTTTTCCAATGCTATAAAGAATCAGCTTAGCTTCAATAAGATATTAGAATCTCAGTTGCAGTAGCTTGCCAACTTTGTTCCTTTCGCCGACCAAGGTAAGATTCTGGGGCAACCGAAAGCTTTAAAAACTGCAAATCTTGTAGACATATTTAATACAGGGAAATTCTAGAGTGACCCATCAAAAGGATCATGGGATGACCCGACTCTAACTTTCAAGAAAGGTGATCCAGGAAGACCAGTTGTCCTAATCTCCATCGGAACCACCAACTTCAATGAAGCAATCTATGATTTCGGCGCAAGCGTCAACGTCATGCCAAAGGTGATATATGAGAAACTATTCAATTGTCCTTTATTATATACAACCTTGTGCCTGCCGCTTGCAGACCAGTCACTCTACTACCCGACGGGAATCCTTGAAGATATCTGTGTATGAGTAGGAAGCTCATACGTTCCTGCAGACTTCATGGTAGTGGACATAGGAGGAGATGACAGGGCCCCCATCATTTTGGGACGACCATTCTTGAACATTGCCAACGCCATCATCTACTCCAACACTGCCAAGATCGTCTTCAACATCAAGGGCAAGCGAGAAACCTTCTTCTTCAAGAACAAGGTTTTGCAATTTTCAGCACATCCTTAGTACCCTCATGAGCTAGAAAGAGAGACTATTATCAGGAACCACAATGTCAAGATCAAGAACAAGTCCAAGAACAAGACCAATAAGAAAAAGACCCAGAAGATAGAGACAGTGAAGATGGTCACTGCAGTCCACAAAGAGCATGACCATCAGCTCAAGTCCCCACATCTTATCAAGAAGGACGATCCAGGTGTCCCGACCATTCAATGCTACATCAACAGATGCTCCTTCAACAAGGATGTTTGTGACACTAGATCAGGCATCAACATAATGGCCAAGGTGACTTATGAATTTCTTTATGGCCAAATGCCTTTGGACCCCACCTACACATAGCTACAGATGGTGGACCAGACCTTTTGCTTCATGGAAGGGATAGCCAAAGACGTCCTTGTCTAGATTGACAACCACTACATTCCCACTGACTTCCTAGTCATCGACATGGGTGAAGACGAGTATGATCCACCCATCATCCTGGGAAGACTGTTCCTCAACACTACCAAGGCCATCATCTATAGAGGAATAGGGGAAGTTCACTTACACTTTCCCTCAGAAAAGGTACGCCGTTGTTTCATGGACTATACAATCCACGATGAGCCCAAGAAGAATAGATCAAGGAGAAGGCAACGTACCTATCATTAGAATAAGAAGATCGTTGTAGATAGATGGGCTGACTATGAAGGAGAAGTATCAAGGTATGAAGACCAGTACCCTGAAGAAGAGAATGCTGCCAAAGAGATAGAAGAGGTATCACCACCAGAAGAAGAGATAGTGATCACAGAAGCTTCCATCACCATCACCAACCAAGCAAGTATGGAGACCCAAGGTAAAACCAAATTCAAATCCTGCACAAGACACAACACCAGTGGTGCCGTCTGACGCGCCCCTCAGACAATGAGCGAACAACGAGGTCCTGTTCGAAGGACTTAAAATCACCGAACAACGTGCCAAGAGGTAACTTGGTATTTATCTATACTTTCCTTTTCAGCATTGCATTCCTTTATGCATCCTTAGTTGCATCTTCACCTTTCTATTTCTGCAACATAAAAAAATAAATATGTGTGCATTGCATCTTAAAAAAGGCTAAGCCCCATGTGAATAATGTGTGGTGCAGCTGCTCACTCACTATTCATCGTGGCGGTGTAAAAATAATTTTTCAGTATGTTTACCTTTTTTCTGTCTTCATATGAAGAGCTATAAATATATAAGATCCTGTTAGAAAGTTCTAGATAACTAAGGCTTAGAGGTTTATCACTAACGCTTAATCAATTTCATAAGCTTTGTTGTCTATTTGAGCTTCACAGAATTCAAAGGATCAAGTAGAGCTAATAGGAAGAAGGACGTCCTGTCCCCTGTTGGAGTGCTGTCTCCAACAATCAAGCACTATTTTCAACAGCAACCATTCATGACACTCCAGGAGGACAAGAACGCCTTCACTGCCCGTTAGCAACATCAACAGACTATGTCAACATCTAGCTTGGGGGAGACCACCCCCGTGTATTGAGCTAAGTAATTCTCACTCGTCCTTTTACTTTTACAGCATGCTATGTTAAAACAACTAGAAAGATGAATAACCTTAGAAACCCAATAAAGTTTTTTTTGTCCTTTTTTGTTTAAGTTTGTTAGCTAAATAAAAGGAGAGCTCTTTTTGTTAAATCTGTTGCTATAAGTGAACCCCTAGAACAATCTCTTTATGGATATGATGAATAGTTGCTCTGCTTTAATTCCTCGTAAGTACCTAGTTTTCAAACTTGCGCTTTTTTGAGTTTTGGACACAACTGTTTAGACTTGAGTTTTACTCTGAGCCTAAAGCCTGTGGGTTGTGAGTGCTTGATCTAAGTCTAGGTAGTTGACGGATAAGATATGGGAAGGTTTTGAGCTGCTGTCCATCTTGCTCCTAGTGATGCTTGAGTTCTGGAGATTTTATTTGTGAAAATCTTAAATTGTACATGATGAGTTTCTTTATGATGAGAGTTCAAAATTCCTACCACAGCCATATACTCATGCTTACTAGAATAGGAAAGTCTTCCTTTTTTGTACACATATCGCTTTGTAGGCATTGAGGGTAGTAAGTTGTGTCAACCCTTAGGAGCTGGTCATGCGGTTAAAGATACTATGTGCTCTCCATCCTTTGATCTATGCTACTTCTGTCCTCAGAAGTTTGCAACCTCTTATGCTTATCATTCTACATCCACTCTGTGCTACTTCTGTTCCTGGAAGTACCACCCACTTATATACACATACCACATCCTATGCTGTTTTTATCCTGGAGACACGCACCTAAGCTGCTCCTATCCTGGGAGTACGCATCCATCCATCCATACATACATCCTATTCAGATCCACCCAGAAAATATTCTAACTCCTACACTAGGAGAGAACATCCAAAAATATATATGTCGCCATCATTGTGCAATAAAGCTCCAATGTTTCAGTTCATACTCCCTATTGTGATAGCCGTCGCATCAAGAGGATTGGTTGCTCTAAAAAAGAAGAAAAAAAGAAAGAGGACAAAAGTCCCAATGGAAAGAAAGAAAAGAAAAAGAAAGATAGCAGCCAAGTCCTCCCCTTCAAAGTTTCCAAATAAAGGGAGGTATGTTATCCCCAAGGAGCATTTGTAGAATTAGATCTTCCATCATCCATCACCCCTCTTAATCTCTTTCACTTCACCATCATTCCTATCACTCTATATATTCCCCTCATTCACATGCACATACTTGACTGTATGACTCATTCCTCTGGATCCATGGTTTAACTATGCAATATATGCAAGTAGTTTGAGTTATCTCCCCACCTATGAGCTCCACATAAGCCTTTTAGATATAGGGTGAGAGAGAGAAGGCAATCTCACTATGCCTAAGTTCCACAAATACCACATACCCTGAGAGAAGAGAGAAGGCATATCTTATACTTGCCTTGGAGAGGATCCAAAAATGCTACAAATGAGAGACTTGAAAGGGTGATACAAGGAATCTCTGAGTTTTATTTGAAAAACTTGCAAAAACTCCGGAGCAATGGTTGATCAAAGAGCGAGAAACATAGCGCTTGACTTGACTGTTCTGTCTTTCAACTGTTCAAGACCCAAACGAAGGCCATAAGCTCCATGGAAGAAGGTAATATGGGTGAGTCTTGAGTTAGAATAGTTCACTCTAATCCAGAGGAAAGTTTTTGTTTGATGGCATGTGAACTTATGAGGAGTGAAAGCATTGTAGCAACTCCTGATCCATCGCTGAGTCTATCTTTGCTCAGGGACGAGCAAAGGGTAAGCTTGGGGGAGCTTGTTGATGGTAGTTAAGTATCATTTTTAACCGTTGTCGATGTTAGGAACCCAGGGGTGTCCTAAGCCAACGAGTAAACCTATGTGTGCATAACCCGTTCGGATGGTGATGCAAGAAGAACACCGCAATTTATCCTGGTTCAGGCAAAGAAGGCCCTACGTCCAGCAGGAGGAGAAGATTTGTATTATCTTGCACCTAAGTGCTTGTACAGCGGTGAATACAAGCGAACGAGAGAATTCGAGGGGGGTCGAGTATAGGGCGAAAGAGTTATTTAGAGTCTAGGAGTCTACCTAGGCGTGTGTTTGGTTGTTCGTGAGATCATTGTCTAGAGTCGGTTCTTCATCCAATTGGGCCTCTCTGCCCCCATTGTGTATCCTGGCGTCCCCTTTTATAGGCCAAGGGGAGGCACAGGGGTACAAGTGTCCTGGTTCGATGACGCAGTGGTGACGTCGTGAGTCGTGGTGGCCAACTCGAGGCCACTATAGAGATGTGCGCTGAGCATGGCTTGTTCTGTAGTAGCATGGCTCAGAGTTGACAGGCGTCCTTCGGAGGCATGGTTGCTGACTAGCGAAAGACGTGATCCCCTACAGAGGACGTGCGAGTCCCTGTTCGGGTCACATCGGGAGTT
The DNA here is from genome assembly GCA_023333625.1 of Bothriochloa decipiens. NCBI lineage: Eukaryota > Viridiplantae > Streptophyta > Magnoliopsida > Poales > Poaceae > Bothriochloa > Bothriochloa decipiens. The sequence goes on along the minus strand of CM041647.1, from coordinate 20,929,667 downwards.
GTTGGCGCAGCTTTCGAGGTCGATGTGGGTTGACCAGAGGGCGTCGACACATACTCGAGGCCCAATCGAGGGGTAGCTTCGAGCGTAGTGGTTGAATGGATAAGATTGAACTTAGGGAATCCGATGTCGGTTGTTTGTCGTGTAGCACGTCGAAGGGGGCCTCGAGCGGCCTAACAGTGCTGAGTACGGTGTAACAGTGCCATGCAGACCGATGCACGTCCCCAGTATGGGCCGTAAAGCAGGATTCGACCGCTGTACGGACCACTGTGCAGCTACTGTAGCCATACGATTGGACGAGGTTAGGTAGTTTTGCATCAAATGCGCTGTCGGATGCACCCGGAGTTGGTGGATCGAGGAGGGGCTTGACCCTTGTCGTATCGAGGCGTCTGTCCCGCTGGGGCCTCGACACTTGACGCGGGGTCCTCCCCTCTCGAGTGATCATCAGTTGGTGACGTCAGTGACTTGTCAAGGGTTGCGGCAGAAGTTAAGTATTCTATTGTGGGTCGGCCCGGTGTGTATTTGCTGGTGGGCCCCGGTGGGTCGAGGATGTACGGTCTGGTCTTGCATGTGTTTTTTCGAGGGTCCCCGTGAGATTAATCTGAGGGTAAACTCGGGGTTCAACCAAAAACAAGGGAGGTTTAGGGTACCCCTTCTCTCGGTAACCGACAGTAGCCCCCGAGGCTTCGTATAAGTGTTGATACTTACGCGGAGGCTCAGTTAAATGGACTCGGAGTGTTGGTCATATTCCAAGGGGTGCGCACGAGCGCACCCTTCGGTTGTAGCCCCCGAGGCCTCGGGTGAGTAGAATACTCGCCCGAGGTCTTTTATTTTCGGTTTTGGTCGTGGCGTGGTCGAATGATCGAGCCCCCGGGCGGTTGGGTCCTCTTTCGTCGAGGCCACCCGGTTGCGAGTCCGCTCCTTAGCTTCTTTTCGTCGAAGCCGGTCAGGTGCGAGCTTGACTTTTTCATTCGACCCTCACAAACCCTTTCGATCGGGTAGAGGGGGAGAAGCGTTGTGCTACCCATGCTCGGGCGAGCATCAACGTCTCAGGTGAGCTGCTATCGGGAAATTCAAGTAAGAGCTCATGCCCCGTTCGATAGGGGTTGACTAGTGGCCTTGAGGCGCTCTTATTCGAGCAAAACAGTGGGTCCCGCGGATGCCAAACCCTTTCGATCAGGTTTGGTGGCTCGATGCCTCCCCTCGAGGGGATTCCGTCGTGGTCCCTTAGTTTTGCCTTAAATGTGTCCGAGGGGGCCTCAAGAATTCATTCTCGAGCAAGGGACTTGCGTCGGCACCCCTAGGTCACCCCTAACTCCGGTAGTTGAGGGCGACTGTCGAACCCTTTTTGAGGGCCAGCCTTCGCTCCCTGGAGATTTCGAGGGCCTGGGCCCGTATCTCGTGTTGTGGGAAGATCCGTCTGCGAATAACTCCTCCTGTCCATCACGTGTGCCTTTTTATGCAGAAGCCGGAGCGGCACGGTAGTGGATGATTCCTGTATGGTCGGGCAAGCGACGGCCGCCCGTTGGTCTTTGAAAAAGGAGATGAAGGGTACACCGTCGAGGAGGGCGGCGATGGAGACAGCGGAGCAGGCCTGTAGGGCAAAACTGGGCGAAGGTGCTCGTATAAATAAGTTAGTTTTTGTAACTTATATTCTGTGTGGCTTTGAGGGCCTTTAAAACATCTATGCATCTATCGTAATGCATTTGGATATTTTAAGGTCGAGCCTTCTCTGTTTTCTTTCACCTAGATTTTGCTTTTTTGACTAAGTGTTCGATGCATGCTCGTATCCCTCGAGGGGGGAGCGAGTGGAGGTACCATAGCCCTGAGGCGTAGGAGAGCTCCCAGCTCGACAGCCCTCGACCCTTAGGGAATTCGAGGTGTTTTCTACTTAGTCGTGAAGCGTATCGAGGCGTAGGAAAGAAGAGACGCTCGAGTTTCAATCACCTGACTTTTGCTTTTTGACTAAGTGTTCGACGCATGCTCGTATCCCTTGAGGGAGGGGGAGCGAGTGGGGGTACCGTAGCCCTGAGGTGTAGGAGAGCCCCAGGCTCGACAGCCCTCGACCCTTAGGGAGTTCGAGGCGTTTTCTACTTAGTTGCAAAGCAAAAGGAGACGCTCGAATTTCGAAAAATCATTCGTATTTTTTAGGAACTTAGGGGGTTTCCCCCTGTTAGCCTCGAGGGAGGCTTGACTCTGGCGAGATAGGGTCGAGGCTACGTCTTGCATGCACAATAATAAGTTTGAACTTATAATCGAAAGTACTTCTTATACTTGTCATGCGAAAATGTATGAAACATGCGAGAATGTACAAGGGTATCGATGCCCTAGGGGTAGAAACGATATAGCTGTTCGATGTTCCATGCGTTGGTGAAGGTTTTGCCCTTGTTGTTCGTGAGCTTGTACGTTCCGGGTTTCAGCACCTTAGCTATGATGAAGGGGCCTTCCCACAGTGGAGTTAACTTGTGGCAGCCCTTGTTGCTCTGTCGCCGTCATAGGACGGGGTCACCCACTTGAAGGTCCCTTTTGCGCACATGCTTGTCGTGGTAGCATCGAAGCTTCTGCATGTATCTTGCAGAGTTGAGGAGGGCCATGTTTCGAGCTTCTTCGAGTTGGTCGACGGTGTTTTTGAGGGCTTCTTCATTCGTCTGCTCGTTGTAGGTTTTTAATCGAGGGGACCCGTATTCAAGGTTGATGGGGAGGATAGCCTCAGACCCATAGACCATGAAGAACGGGGTGAATCCTGTGGCTCGACTGGGTGTTGTCCTTAGGCTCCACAGGACCGAGGGCAGCTTGATGGCCCACTTCTTACCGTATTTCTTCAGGCGGTCGTAGATTCTAGGCTTGAGCCCTTGAAGAATCATCCCATTGGCATGCTCTACCTGGCCGTTAGTTCAAGGATAAGCAACTACAGAACAATTCACACGGATGTGATGGTGATCGCAGAAGTCCAAGAACTTTTTGCTGGTGAATTGCGTGCCATTGTCAATGATGATCACGTTGGGGACCCCGAAGCGATGAATGATGATCACGTTGGGGACCGCTCGCTCGGAATGAATGTTGGTGATGGGCCAAGCCTCGATCCACTTAGTAAACTTGTCGATGGCAACGAGCAGGTGGGTGAAGCCTCTAGTTGTCCTTTTGAGGGGACCAACGAGGTCAAGCCCCCATACGGCGAGCGGCCATGTGAGGGGGATCATTTGCAAAGCATGCACAGGGAGGTGCGTCTGCTTGGCATAGAACTGGCACCCCTCACATCAGCGGACGAGGCTGATGGTGTCAGAGACGGCGGTCGGCCAGTAAAAGCCTTGTCGGAAAGCGTTCCCGACGAGGGTCCTGGGCGCAGCATGATGACCGCAAGCCCTCGAGTGTAGGTCGTTGAGTAACCTTTTGCCTTCCTCGACGTAGATGCAATGCTGCAAAACTCCGGTCGGGCTCCATTGATAGAGCTCCTTGTCTAGACCAAAGAGGATGTAGGTTTTGGCAGCTCCCCTTGAGTAAGGTATTCGAGGAAGGGCTTACGCCAATCGGCTTCATCGCTTGCTCGAGGGGTTGAAACCTCGAGGTCCATGACCTCGGCCCCGGTCTAGGGGACCTGTGTTGGTTGAGGCTCGACCCCCTTGGATGGATGTTCCTGTTCATCTGTGAAGTCAACTGATGGCTTGTAGAGATCTTTTGTGAAGACATCGGGTGGCACGGTGCCTCGGGTTGACACGATCCTTGCGAGCTCGTCCGCGGCCTCGTTGTAGCGTCGAGCAATGTGGGTTAATTCGAGGCCATAGAATTTGCCTTCCAATTTGCGGACCTCTTGTTAGTATGCTTCCATTTTAGGTTTGTGGCAGCTCGAAGCCTTCATGACTTGATCGATGACTAACTATGACTCGCCTCGGGCTTGGAGGCATTGAACCCCGAGCTTGATAGTGATGCATAGTTCAGTCACGAGGGCCTCATACTCTACGATGTTGTTCGAGGCTGCAAAGTGGAGTCAAATCACGTAACGCATGTGAACCCCGAGGGGCGAGATGAAGAGCAGGCCCGCGCCCACTCCCATCTTCATCATCGACCCATCAAAGTACATGGTCCATAGCTCGGCCTGGATCTGTGCGGGCGGTAGTTGAGCGTCGGTCCATTCAGCCATGAAATCCGCCAGCACCTGCGACTTGATGGCCTTTCGCGATGCAAAAGTGAGGGTCTCGCCCATGAGCTCGACTGCCCACTTAGTGATTCTCCCTGTGACCTCTCGATTCTAGACTATCTCCTCGAGGGGGAAGGACAAGACCATGGTTATCGGGTGGCTTAGGAAGTAATGTTGGAGTTTGCGCCGCGTAAGGACTAGAGTGTACAATAGCTTTTGAATCTGAGGGTAGCTGGCCTTGGTCTTCGAGAGTACTTCACTGACAAAGTAGACTGGCCTTTGAACAGGCAGGGTGTGCCCTTCTTCTGCCCTCTCGACCACTATGGCTGCACTGACCACCTAGGTGGTTGCGGTGACATAGACGAGGAGGGGCTCGGCCAGATGAGAGGCTAGCATAGACTTAAGCTTTGAGAGGGCTTCCTCATCTTGGAGGGTCCATTCGAAGTGCTCTGATTTCTTCAAAAGGCGATAGAGGGGCAACGCCTTTTCCCCGAGATGAGAGATGAAGCGGCTCAGGGCTGCCAGGCATCCTGTGACCCTCTGAACGCCTTTGAGGTCTCGAATGGGCCCCATCTTGAGGATCGCCGAGATTTTCTCCGGGTTGGCCTCGATGCCGCGCTGAGAGACTATGTACCATAAGAGCATGCCTCAGGGGACGCCGAAGACACACTTCTCAGGGTTCAGCCTGATGCTCTTCACCCGGAGGCATTTGAACACGGCATCGAGGTCGGAGACGAGATCTTGACTTTTTTGGTCTTGACCACGATATCATCGACATAGGCCTTGACCGTCGAGCCGATGTGTTCTCTGAAAACGTGGAGCATGCACCGCTGGTATGTTGCCCCAGTGTTTCGAAGGCCGAAGGGCATAGTAACATAGCAGTACATGCCAAAGGGGGTGATGAAGGAACTCGCGAGCTGGTTGGACTCCTTCATCCGGATCTGGTGGTAGCCAGAATAGGCGTCGAGAAAGGGGAGGGTCTCATATCCCGTCGTCGAGTCAACGATTTGATCGATGCGTGGCAAGGGAAATGGGACTTTAGGACATGCTTTATTCAAGCCGGTGTAATCTACACACATCCTATATTTCCCATTTTTATTTTTGACTATTACAGGGCTAGCTAACCACTCGGGATGGTGGACCTCCTTGATAAATCTGGCCGCCAAGAGCTTGTTGACTTCTTTTCCAATGATCCTGTGCTTCGCCTCATCGAAGCGGCGCAGGCGTTGCTTCACCGGCTTAGACTCGGGGTGGATCTCCAAGGCATGCTCGGTGACTTCCCTCGGTATGCCTGGCATATCCGAGGGACTCCACGCAAACATGTCAGCGTTCGCGCGGAGAAAGTCGACGAGCACTGCTTCCTATTTGGCATCGAGGGAGGTGCTGATGAGCAGCACCTTCCCCTTGGAGCAACTTGGGTGGAGAGGGATCTTCTTCGTGTCCTTGGCAGGCTCGAAGCTGCCGGCATGTCACTTGGGTTCGTGGATCTCGTCAGCGAGGGCCTCGAGAGTGGCTGCAAGCATCGCTGACTCCTCGAGGGCTTCCGCGTGTTCGACGCACTCGACGTCGCAGTCGTATGCGTGCTCGAAGGAGGGGCCAACGGTGATGATGCTGTTGGGGCCCGGCATCTTGAGCTTGAGGTAAGTGTAGTTGGGAACTGCCATGAACTTGGCATAGCCCGGTCGTCCATTGATCATGTGGTACGTGCCTCGAAATGGGACTACCTCGAACATGAGGGTCTCCTTTCGAAAGTTTGCGGGAGTACCAAAATACACTGGCAAGTCGATGCATCCGATGGGAATAGCCCTTTTCCCTGGGACGACGCCATGGAAGCCCCCAGTGCTAGGTTTTAGCTTTTTCGTCAGGATTCTGAGAAGATCGAGGGTCTCGGAGTAGATGATGTTGAGGCTGCAGCCTCCGTCCATCAAGACCTTGGAGAAGCGGGTGTTGATGATGACAGGGTCGACAACAAGCGGGTAGAGCCTCGATTTTGGGATGTGGTCTGGATGGTCATCATGGTCGTACGTGATAGCCGTCTCGGACCAGTCCAAGAATCGGGGGGTGGCGACTCGAGTGGAGAATACCTCTCGACGCTCCCTCTTACGCTGTCGAGGGGTGAGCCGGGCGGTAGGTCCCCTGTAGATCATGTAGCAGTCCTACACACGGGGAATCCATCATCCTTATCATTGTTCTTGTCATCGGGCTCTTCCTTTTCTCCTCCTTTCCTCGAACCGTACCCTCGAAATGCCTTTTGAGCATCCGGCAGTTTTCGAGGGTGTGGTTGGCCTGGCCCTTGTGATATGGGCATGGTTTCTTGAGCATCTCGTCGAAGAGGGCCTTTTCGGGAGGGCCTCGAGGCTTCTTGCGCTCGACAGCCACCACGAGGTCGTCGTCGGGGGCGTCTTCGCGCTTGCCTCATAGGTTCTTCTTCTTCTTGCCCCCTTTCTTGCCGCCCTGGTTCGAACCCTCGGGGTTGGCCACCTTGGCTTGCGTTTGGCCTTTGCCATCATCGAAGAAGGCACCGACGGCCTCTTCTCCAGCAGCAAAGTTGGCCACGATGTCCATCAATTCATCGGCGGTCTTTGGGGAAGCATGCCCGAGCTCCCGGACCAGTTCCTTGCAGGTGGTCCCGGCAATGAAAGCCAGGATCACCTCTTCGTCGGTGACGTGGGGAAGCTCAGTGCGCTGCTTGGAGAAGTGTTGAGTAAAATCACGGAGGGATTCCCCGGGCTTCTATCTACAGCCTCAGAGTTCCCACCTGTTGCCCGAACACACATAGGTGCCCTTGAAGTTCCCCTCGAAAACCCTGACCAGGTCGGACCAGTCATAGATTTGGTTAGGGGGAAGCTCCTCGAGCCACCGTCATGTGGTGTCAGAGAGAAAGAGTGGGAGTTGTCGAATGATGGTGCTATCGTCGCGGGCCTCACCAAGCTGGCACGCCAGCTTGAAGTTGGCAAGCCAGAGCTCAGGCTTTGTCTCGCCGTCGTATTTGATGAGACTTGTCAGGGGTCTGAAGGGGCTAGGCAGCGACGTGCTATGAATCGCACGGTTGAAGGCTCGAGGTCTCAGCGGATCTCGATGTCGGTCCTCGTCGCTGTCATAGCATCCGCCCCGATGAGCATTGTAGCCTCGCGCCTCGGCGTCACCGCTCTTGTGTCTGCGGTGTTCGTTGATGTTGTGACGCGCATCACGGGGCTCGCGGTTGTCACGAACGCGATCATGGGCTGGGACCGCCCCCTTCGAATGGGGGGAGTCTACCGGCTAGGTCGAGGCCTGCCTCTCATGCTGCGAGGGTTCATGGTGTTGCCCTGAGGCCGCACCTCAACGCCTCGAGGCAGAACTCTTGGCCTGCTGGATGGCGGCCACCTCGAGAAGGCCCTGGATCTCCTGTCAGACTCGTTGGGCTTCAGGATTCGAGGGGGCCAGCATGTTGTGGAGAAGCATGGTTGCGACGACGACATTCTGACTAGCTCAATTGAAGGCGGGACGTGCAACCGTATCGGCACCCACAATTTGCCGCTGTACTTGCCATGCTCGGGCCCGAGCCCCTCCGCCTGGGGAATTCCGATTGTCTTGCTTGAGGGTACGCTCGAGCTGGCGCAGTCGCTCTTTGTCTTCGTCGAGTTTGGCTTGAAGCTCCCGGACCTGCGCGAGCTAGGTGACGCGGGCGCCCTGCGAATCGCACGGATCATTGGTCGTGGCAGGGGGCCCTTCCTCCTATCTCGCCAGGAGGAGGGGTCCACCTGTTGCAGCCGGTGGTGTGGACGTCTCTGCAGGACCGGCGTTGTCGTTGCCTAACACGGCGACTATGTCGACATGGAAACACTCTCGTGTGGGATCATAGTAGCTGGAATCATAGTCAGAGTCGAAGTAGAGTGAGTAAGGCATGATGGTCCGCCCATATTGTTCTACTTCCAGCCACTGTCGAAGCGTGCGAGGGCAGGCACCACGTGGGCGAGGGTTAATCGAGGCACTCGGGGGCCAGTACCGGTAACTCTCGGCATGCTGCTCTGCGTAGGGGGGTCCAGTCTGTTCCCTATCCGCTCTGAAACCCGAGCGCACGATAGTGGAGTATGTTGAAGCGGCATTGTCGAGCCCAAACGGCAGTGCCGGTCGGACGGCAAACTGCTCATGGGGCAAGAGAGCCGTAGACGTGAGGGGCGCGTTCGCCTGCGGAGAAGCGTTCAACCCTGGCGAGCACTGCCCCACTTTGGGCCTTATGCATAGTCGTGGGAGGCTCCTGGCCAGAGAGCTCAAGTCATCTATTGAAGACGAAGAGGATGTGACGACCGTGGTCGCACGGCGGCGCCACCCGCCCTGTGATCCACGTCCCCTTCTTGATTGGGAAGCATAGTGGCGAGGGCGACACGGGGCTCCTCGCGGAGTCCCTGAAGCGCCCCCGCTTGGGTGCCCGGTTGAGAGCAGGACCATGTCATGGCTCGTGCCGAGCGACAGGAACTCCAAACTCCCAAACCAAATCACCGAGCTGAAAGGGAGCGATGATACAAAATCCGCCATCCGAACGAAGTGGTCTAACACACATAGGCCCCTACCTGGCGCGCCAACGGTCGACGTTAGGAACCCGAGGGTGTCCTAAGCCAACGAGTAAACGTATGTGTGTGTAACCCGTTTGGATGGTGATGCAAGAAGAACACAACGATTTATCCTGGTTCGGGCAAAGAAGGCCCTACGTCCAGAGGGGGGAGAAGATTTGTATTATCTTGCACCTAAGTGCTTGTACAGGGGTGAATACAAGCGAAGGAGAGAATTCTAGGGGGGTCGTGTATAGGGCGAAAGAGTTATTCAGAATCTAGGAGTCTACCTAGGCGTGTGTTCGGTTGTTCATGAGATTGTTGTCTGGAGTTGGTTCTTCGTCCAATTGGGCCTCTCTCCCCCCGTTGTGTATCCTGGCGTCCCCTTTTATAGGCCAAGGGGAGGCACAGGGGTACAAGTGTCCTGGTTCGATGACGCAGTGGTGATGTCACGGGTCATGGTGGCCAACTCGAGGCCACTGTAGAGACGTGCGCTGAGCATGGCTTGTTCTGTAGTAGCATGGCTTGGAGTTGACAGGCGTCCTTCGGAGGCGTGGTTGCTGACTGGCAAAAGACACGATCCTCTATAGAGGACGTGCGAGTCCCTATTGGGGTCGCATCGGGAGTTGTTGGCGCAGCTTTCGAGGTCGATGTGGGTTGACCAGAGGGCGTCGACACATACTCAAGGCCTGATCGAGGGGTAGCCTCGAGCGTAGTGGTCGAACGGATAAGATTGAACTTAGGGAATCCGATGTCGGTTGTTTGTTGCGTAGCACGTCGAAGGGGGCCTCGAGCGGCCTAACAGTGCTGAGTACAGTGTAACAGTGCCGTGCAACCGATGCACGTCCCCAGTATGGGCGGTAAAGCGAGATTCGACCACTATACGGACCACTGTGCGGCTACTGTAGCCATACGATTGGACGAGGTTAGGTAGTTTTGCATCAAATGCACTGTCGGATGCACCCTTAGTTGGTGGATCGAGGAGGGGCTCGACCCTTGTCGTATCGAGGCGTCTGTCCCGCCGGGGCCTCGACACTTGACGCGGGGTCCTCCCCTCTCGAGTGATCATCAGTTGGTGACGTCAGTGACTTGTCGAGGGTTGCGGCAGAAGTTAAGTATTCTATTATGGGTCGGCCCGGTGTGTATTTGCCGGTGGGCCCCGGTGGGTCGAGGATGTACGGTCTGGTCTTGCATGTGTTTTTTGAGGGTCCCCATGAGATTAATCTGAGGGTAAACTTGGGGTTCAACCAAAAACAAGGGAGGTTTAGGGTACCCCTTCTCTCGGTAACCGACAACCGTCAACATAGCCTAAGAAAGGGATAATATATAAGTACCATCTAGTTATAGAGGTTACACTAATAGAATTCCATGAGTTTTGGTGATTGTTTATTTCTACAGGGGGTTATCAGAAAAGAACCAAAAGAGGTCCACATGTCAGGTTTACATAGAGAGAATACCCTGTCCAACAACTCAAGAATACTCTAGAAGACTAGAGAAGGCGACCCTATGGAGCTAGACCCACCTGGCAAAGCCAAGTGGGCGGGCGCCCATGCCACCTGGCGGCCACCTATCCAGGTGGCCCAATCAGGGCCAACCTCACGGATCCTGCCTCCACCTCACGGGCCAACCTGGAGGATCAATATGAAGCGTCCATTCAAGTCAATTTGATCCAAGGGCTGCGGTGCATCCTAAGGGGATATATAAACAGGGCCCCTGGCCCCTGAGAAACCCTAATTCATTATCAAATTCATTCTCTAGAATTCAGAGAAGCCTAGAGCCACCATCTCAATTAGAGCTCCATAGTTTAGTAGCATAGCTACATTGGAATAGATCTAGAAGGAGTCAAGCATAGCTTGGAGTCCGGATCTGTCATTGTTCTTGGTAATTTCTTGTATTTCATCATCATATTCATCTTTGTTCTTGCTACTATGAATTGTGCTTTATTCTATTCTAATATATCAGATATGACTTTGCTCTACTTGTTTATGTTCTCAATTATATTGTTCTTAGTTTACTTTGATTATATGCTTAGCATAATTGGTTTAGAATTATGTTTATGCATCAAATCGTATAGCGCTTGCTCATTACATCAATGGGTGAGTCATAAATATTGTGTAGGTGTGGTGCCTAGGCTGTATTTATCTATGATTGCACCCTATATTTTGGATCGCGAGGTAGATCACGGGAGTGACAGTCCCATTGAGTCCTCTGTAGTCCTCCTCCCGAGTATAGGACTAGTAGAACACCACTATTACATGGAAGTGATTGCTCTGTTCCTGATCTTTCATGGTAATATCACTATGCATAGATGTAACCTTTTCCCGTCATGATTGTTATGTGTTCTTGCACTAATCATTGTATGCTTTGGCTTTATAGTTAGAATACTTTGTATTTATTCTTGTAGATTGTCCTAGTCCATGCCAGTGTTATAAACTTAGAGTACTCTATTGAGATGTTTATCCTTATTTTATATGGCTATGTGCTCTTGTTTATCTTTATCATTTATTATTCATATTTATCTTATTATTTTATGTGACACTTACCCTGTATGAGAAGATAGATAAAGACATGGTTAAGTTCTTCATTAGCACATGCATGCTCATTGCTCATATATATATCCAGAAGCATCCCTTCCCAGTGGTAAAATATAAATAATGATACCTGGATTACTCCCTATTAAAATGCTACAACGGTATTATCTGTGCGCTTGTGAATCCCTTCTTCATTCTATACAAAAGCCTATGCATTTAATACCAGCTCCTCTAGCGCCATGCTGGGGATGACGACCTAGCTTATGTGGTGTTAGAGGTGTCAACAGTCGAGTAAAAACCTTTACGTCTAGTCAGCGTGAGCCTGTTGTGTTGTATTGATTAGTATGAGGGATTGTGTAGTTCGCGTTGTTACAAGGGGTACCCACAGCTGCCTTATATAGGGTGAGACTGACTGTGGGTTCTTCGATTCCTAGTCGGATTCCAGGAACGAGTCCTAAACCTAGTTGTTTTGTACTTTTCCTTATTACAATCCTTCTAGGATATGGTAGTTCTCACATCGTGTTACTCTCTGTTCTTCTCGAATCCAGCGGTAGGTTGTTCCATCCTCTGTCCGTATTCTATCTTCTTGGGGAACCTCCGGTATCCCCCATCGACAAGCCCCAAGCGTTCCAGGATTTGGAACTCGGAAGCCGGGTTACTTTAAGGATAAATCTTGGGATGCTCTTTCTTCTGTTTGCTTCTTGTCTTAACTTTTGGGTGAGTGCAATTTTGAGAAAAAATTGCACTCACTGAGTGCAGCCCCCAAGCCTCTTGCTTTTTGGTACAAAAGGCTGGAGGGTCTAGTCGTAGCCTTCATCTTCTGGTTGTCGCCTTTTCACGGAGTGCAAATTTTGAGGAATTTGCACTCAGTGAGTGTAGCCCCCGAGCCTCTTGCTTTATGGTACAAAATGCTGGAGGGTCTTGTGTGGAGTTTTAAAAAGTGCCTTTGGTGGAGGGTACTCCTACAGCCCCCGAGCCTTTTCTGGGTTCTTTTTATTGCTGAAGAACGCAGGAAAGGGTTTCAGAGTTCCTGGTTGTTATTCTTCAGTACTGTACTTTTTTGGTAGCTGAGTGCTTTTATTGCTCTTGTACTTTTGGGATATACTGTTTAATATGCTTTCACTATCTTGTAGTGACTTCTACTATTGATCCGTGAACCTGGTAGGTGCTCTTGATGGCTTTGTTCTGCATGCCTGCTCACCTTGTCGGCAGTGGGGTGTCCGCGTGTGCTTGTTAGGTTGTTTCAATGACTACTCTTGCTTTATTTCACTTTTTCTTCTGTAGACTTGGTCTTCATGTGCCCGTCTTTTGCCTATAAATATAGCTGGCTGTTGCTTGCTGCTTCATCGGTCGCTTGTAGTCTTCTTGAGTTCCCTCTTTCTTCCTTCTTGATTTTATAGTCTTCTTACGCCGTAGCTTCCTTCTTATATGGCCATGGAATTGTTGGTCGGCGAGCTTGATGAGCCCCAGGGTTTGTTCTATGCTTTTTCTTAGCGAATGGTGTAGGTCATGTGATAGGGACTAGTAGCAGGTTAGTCCCTGGGTGGAATCACTTTGTCGAAGGTGTCGGGGCGAATGATGTAGGGCTTGTGATGTACTTGGCGCTTCTTATGCTGCCTCATCTTCCAGTGCCCTTCACCCTTCCTCTTGCTGCCTTTTTCTTGGTGGTTCACGAGTTGTTTAAGTTGTTCATGTCTTGTATGGCATGGGTTTACCTCCTATTCCTTCTCTGCGGTGTTGTTTTGATGTTATGACGCAGGTCAGCTCGTGTTGGGAGTTCTATCCAAGTTCTTTGGGAGCCACGGAGAATGAAGATGTGATCTTTGCTCTTGTGAACTTGGTGCTCTTGCCATTCTCAGTGACCTTAGATGCGGGTTTGCTACGGCAAACTTGTTTCTCGGGTTGTTGTCCTGCTTGTCAACATCGAATCTTGGTAGAGGTTTAACAACCTCAGATTTTACTGGGTTCTTTGCTGATATTTTGTGGCCGACCAGGACTGTATTGACGTAGTCCTAAATTTCACTAGGCTCCTAGCAGCTCTATTGTAGATGGATTTCTGTATCTTTGTAAAAGGTCCTTTTCTATGAGATCTTTGTATCTTCTTGTAACCTGTTTATAAAACTCAATGTCTTCCTAATTACTGAAATGAAGAGATATCTATCTTGTTTTGTCCCTAATGATTATGCATGTTGTTTGCTGATTGGTATATGTGTCTTATGAATGTGACTGTGCCGAGATACGCTTCTTCTTGTTTGTGAGTTCTTCTGCCTTGTCTTTTTGTGATGTATGGTACGCTCTGGCTTGCCTTCTGCAAGTTCTTCTTTAATGACTTCAGAAGGTTTTAGGTTGGTTTGGTAGGATATCATCAGTTCTCTTTCTTCTTTTGTCCTGACAAGTTGCTGCTATTATCGCGTTCTTTTCTCTTGACTCCTTCGTGGAATGAAATCTTGTCCCAGATACTCTGTTTTCTGCCCGTTCGAGAGTCGTTGTTTACCATTATTACCATTGGTGCTTATCCGTTGTGGTGCTGTCAATTTTCTTTGGGTGATCGTTGGCCCATTGGGTCCGTTTTGATGGGTTGGCCCTTATAAGTATTTGGTCTCTAATTTTCTTCTTGTACATTCTTGCCTTTGCTGTCCGTATTCTTGATTTCCTCACTTCTGCGCCCTTCTGTTGAGTCAAGAAAAAGCCTTTAGCTCGTCTGTCGCTTGATTCCTTGGGTCCCTTTGTGCAATTAATGGGTCGAAAGATGTCGAAGACCAAGCTTGCCAAGGTAGATTCGGATTGGATTATCTTTTGATTGCCCATTGGGTTTTTCTGATGGGTTTTTGTGTTGCAGGGTGCTTGGCCGGCGCTGGTGATGACCTCGGCGGATCTAGAGGAACTAGTGGGGCCGGGCCTGCTACAAGAGCAGGGGGCTTCTGGTTATGTTCTTCCTGGTGATCATCTGGTCCCCACCCCTTCGTCGAACCAGATGGTTCTTTTTGTTGCTTTTGTGGCTGCGGGGCTCTACTTCCCCCGTCCACTTTCTTGCTTGAATTTCTTCAATTCTTTGGTCTTCATCTCTTTCATCTTGATCCCAATGGAATTCTTTATCTCTCTGGTTTTGTGCATTTGTGTGAAGCGTACCTCGGGGTTCCCCCAATCTTCTTTTGTTTTAGCATTTCTTTTGCCTCAAGTTGAATCCGAGGTCTACGCCCTATGGTTGCTACTCGATTCGAGTCCTCTTGGGTCTTGGTGCCGAGATTCTTTCTTTCCGCTTCTTCCAGGATGTTGTTTGGGTTGACAAGTGGTTCTATGTCCCTAAACCTTCTAAATGCTTTTATTCTAATCTTTCTCTGGTTCCAGAAGTTACCAGCTTCTAGGATCAAGATTTCTCTGATGCCGAGTTAAAACCCATTGAGCCCCTGCTTGTTCGTGCTAATTATGTTACGGCGAGGGGTCTTACGGGACTTAGTGTAGTGGCCAGCTTCTTTTGCTACTTTGTGCAACCTCTTATGCAGAGGGATACTCTGGGTTTCGAATATAACAGAGTCAATGATTCTTCCCGGATCATTGCTGGTGTTGAGTTGGATGATGAGGGGTTGTAGCTGCATATGAAGACAATTCTTAGTAACGTTCCTTGTATTCCTCCTCAATTTGAAGAATATTCTGCCATCAACCCTCCTCTATCGGTACGTATTTGCTTTTTTGTTTAATTTTGTTCTTGTGGGAGTTATTTTTCCCTTGTTGAATTGATTATCATGCTATCTTGCTCGCAGGGGTTTGGTCATGACTTTGTCATCCATTCTTCTACTGCTGAGGGGGTTGATTTAGCTGGATCCTCTGCTTAGGTGGGTTCTGCTTCCTAAAAATGGTCTGCTTCTGCTGACTCTGGCTTTATTTTTAGTGTTCATGAAGGTGGCTTTGAGACTGTGCCATATATACCTCATCCCAAGATTGTTGAAATGCTTCTTGACTCTAGTCGTAGGAGTTCTTCTCATGCTCCAATTATGAGGACTAATTCTGCTGCCTCCAGTTCTCTTTCAGATTTTAGGTGACATGGTTGTAAGTGTGGTTGATGTTCAGCTCTTTTCATGCTTTTTTGTTATCTTTTGTTGATCCACTTGTTTTGTAGGTGATATTAATGATCCCCTGAATGAATCTAAGGGTCATGAGGAAGTGCAGGTTCCTTCTACTTGTCAGCAGTGAGTGTTTTAGCTTCTCCTTTTGCTTCCTATGTAGGTTTTTGTCTTTATGTTGACACCTTTTCTTTTTTTTGTAGTCCGATTGAGGGTTCCGGGACTTCTTCCTCTATTTCTCCTTCTTTGGCTGTGCACATGTCTTCATTGGAGCAATCATTTGCTATTGTTTCTCCTCCTATCATGCCTAGGAGGGGCATGGGTTCTTTTATGATCTCACCAAGGTATTCATTGAAATTTTTGGATTCTGCCCTTTATCTCTTTTTTTTATTTCATCTATTCTTCCGCTGTAGGCCTGTTGCTACTGATTTGCTGGGTTCATTTGGTGGCGTAGCTTTTGTCCGAGTCCCTGTATTTGAGTCGCGTGCTCAAAGTTCTTTTTCTGGTAAGTTGTGAGTGGATTTGTTTGACTTGACTTGTTAGTTTATTTTGCTCAAGTTGCGTGTCTTGGGTTAGTAGGTCCACACAACAACCATCCTCATCATCTTGAGCTGCTAAAAGCATACTTTGAAGAATTCTCTTCCAAATTTGGAAGTGTAGTGAATGTGAGTGTCTTGTTTCTTGTTTTTTCTGTTGCTTCTTGTTCATCATCTTTTCTTTGATTCTTGATCTTCTTCTGTCTCTATTCCAGGACCTTCTTTCTAGTTCTTCTAAAACTATGGTGACTTCTTCCAATGTCGCTGGTGTTGAGCAGGTTCGAAAAGAGCTTGTTCAGGTGCAGACGGAGCTTGAACTGGAGTGTGGGCAGCGTCAGGCTGCAGAGAGTGCTCACCAATCTCAACTGGCTATGGAACATCATCCTAGGGAGGAGGCGTTGAAATCTGCTATTGACGAGGTTCAGGTCTTGAAGGCCCAGGTCGCAGGTACTTAATTATCCTTGTGGGCTGTTTTTCTTCTGTTGGTTCCTTTTTCTGAAGTTTGTTCTTTTTCCTTTGTAGCCTTTGATGATGAGCGGTGCTGATGGCATGAGGACTCAGAGGCAATGAAGGAAACACTCAGGACTTCTGAGAACTAGTCTCAGCTAGTAAGAGAGTTGCATTCCCAATATGAAGAAGCAGATCGAATGTTGGCTTTGGCTCGCGAGTTCCGGCGAGATGCTGATAGAGATGTTTCTCAGGCTCTGAAGACTGTCCAGGATCTTCAGGGCCAACTTGTTGTTGCCAATGCTCACCTCCAGTCTTTGTGGGGAGCTGTGTCCTACCTCTTGTCTTTCATTGGAAAAGAAGGGGATGAGGCCCTTTATGGAGACATGGCTGCTTACGCTCCTCTGATTCCATCGAGGTTCTATACCTTTATGAGGGAGGGCTTTCAACGGTGTGTGAGCAACATCCTATGCCATGTCCGAGTTCTTACCCCTGTGGCTGATTTGGAGCGGATGGTTGCCCCTGAACTGTCGTTGGAATTCCTGATGCAGGTTAGTGAGCAAGAAGCCGCGGTTTCCCCTCTTGTTAATCAGATTGTTGATAGGCTGAATTTGGGTCCTGATCCAGCTGCTCCTACGCCATGAGTGCATTTTTTAATAACTTTGTGAAATGGTTGGAGAACTTCTGGGCCATAGTTGCCCTTTTTTGGATGTTGCTGTGCTTGTTTCATGCCGTCTTTTTGAAATTATTTGGATGTATTTTTGTTGCATGAGCTTTGTCTCGTCTTCTGAATTCTTGTCTTTTCTGCGAAGTTTTGTGTTTCTAATTCTTGCTTTTAGATCAACTTTTGCTAAGTTGTGCGGGCCTTATCCTGACTTTAGAGGTCTTCTTCTAAGAAGATGTGTGGATATCATTCTGATTTTAAGCAACCCAGATGGGCTGTGCGGGCCTGTTCCCGACTTTGACAGTTCTTGAGTAACTGTGCAGGTATGTTCCCGACTTTGAATGACTTTTGATAAGTTGTGCAGGCCTGATCCTGACTTTTAGAAATCCTTTAGCAAATTGTGCAGGTTTTATTCCTGATTTTTGGTGACTTTAGATAGAGTATGCAGGTGAGAACCTGACTTTGGATCTCCTTGATAAACTTGTGTGGGTGAGAACCTGATTTTTCGGTAATCTTGGTAAAATATAACTTCGATAAAATGTGCGGGTTAGAACCCGACTTTAGACATCCTTGGTAAAAATGTGCTGGTGAAGACCCGACTTTAGATATCCTTGATAAAATGTGCTGGTGAAGACCCAACTTTAGATATCCTTGATAAAATGTGCGGGTGAGAACCCGACTTTATATAACCTTGATATGGTGTGCGGGTGAGAACCCGACTTTGGATAACCTTGATGAAATTTGTGGGTTAGAACCCAACTTTAGATATCCTTAGTAAGCTTGATGAATCCTTGTTGGAATTTGTGGGTTAGAACCCAATTTTAGATATCCTTAATAGGCTTGATGAATCCTTGATGGAATTTGCGGGTTACAACCCAACTTTAGATATCCTTAGTAAGCTTGATGAATCTTTGACAAAATTTATGGGTTAGAACCCAACTTTGAGCAACTTTGAGTAAGTTGTGCGGGCCTGATCCCAACTTTAGAAGTACTTCTTGTTTGTTTGAGTCTGAACTTGTATGGTCTTGAGTTAGCCCGAGTTGTTTTTGCGACTACTTGCTGGTTGGATTTTGGCTGTTTGAGCCGTCGTTGACTTGAAGTTGTGCTGGCTTCATAGCGCAGCGTAGTTGGAGTTTGAGCCTAAACTTGAATGGTCCTGAGTTCAGTCCAGTGATTGTGTTCTGCATCATGTCACAGGAGGGGGTGGGGAGTCAAAGAACCTGGACCGACACGTGGTGCCCTGATCCTGCTGTTCGAAGCGAAAAGGTTTTGACTCCTGAACCAGCACTAAGTGCCCGGGTTGAACTACATTCTTTATTCACAGTGAGGAAAGAACTTTTTGGTTGTGAATCTGGCATGAGAGCTTGTATTCATCCTGGAAAGGCCCGAGTGGACCGACACGTGGTGCCCTAATCAAACTCGGTGCTCTGCACGCAGGGCAGGCAAGATGGGGAGCCAAGATCCTGGACCGACACGAGTGCCCTGATCCCGCTGTTGCGAATAGGTCTAGACTCTTGAACCAGCACTAGGTGCCAGGGTTCAACTGCATTCTCAATTTGCAGTACTCTCTGATCATGAAATGACACAAGTGCCCTGAATCACCCCAGAGAGGCCCAATCCTGGACCGACATGGAGTGCCCTGATCCAGCCCGGAGCCGCACGCCAGGTAGCAGGCCTAGCCATGGAGCGGTACTAAGACTCTAGTCCATGGAGGCACGCTATGAGATTATCCCATAACGCAGTTTCTTGGTGAGGCGTTGGATGCCTGTTGCCCTCGACTAAACAAGTGAGGCGAGTTGTTTCTGAAGCCCATATTATTTCTTATTGCATCACCATTGGTTCTTTTACAACTCTTTTAGTTAGTTGTAGAATCTTCTAAATTGGCTGATGCGCCATGTGTTCTTCAAGGGGATTTCTTCTTCTATCATTAGCTCGTAGGTTCCTGGACTGGTTGCTCTTCTTACTTTAAAAGGTCCCTCCCATGGGCTCATGAGTTTGTGTCTTCCATCTTTCTTTTGGATAAGTCATAGAACTGAATCTCCAGGCTTGAGTGTTCATGGTTGTGTGCTTTTATCATAGTGTCTTCTCAATCCTTGTTGATATCTTGCATTTTGTAGTATTGCGCATTCTCTGACTTCTTCTAGAGTGTCAATTTCGAGTCGCCTTATCTCCTCAGCTTCTCCTTCTTCATATTGTTCTATCTTTGGTGAGTTCCATATGAGGTCGGCTGGTAGTATTGCATCTGATCCATAGACTAGAAAGAACGGTGAATACAAAGTTGATCTGCTGATCTCGGTTCTTAGGCCCCAGACTACCTTTGGTATTTCATCAATCCATTTGGCTCCATAATCCACTAGTTCTTCATATAATCTTGGTTTTAATCCTTGTAAAATCAACCCGTTTGCTCTTTCAACTTGTCCATTTGCTTGTGGGTGGGAGAAAGAGGCGAAATCTATGCTTATTCCATAGTCTGTTGCCCAAGATGTGAACTCCTTTGCGGTGAAAGGTGACCCTAAATCTGTTATGATTCTGTTGGGTATGCTGAACCGAAACATGATGCTTTGTATGAACTCGATTGCTTTTTTTGCACTGTATTTGACCAATGGTTTGTATTCTATCCACTTGGTAAACTTGTCGATGGCGACGAAGATATATTTGAATCCTCCAGTTGATCTTTTTGGTGGTCTGACTTGATCTAGACCCCAACAGGAAAAGGCCATGATGGTGGTATGCATATCAGATTGTGTGCCGGGACGTGTTGCTGTCTTGCGAACATTTGGCACTTCTTGCACTTTTGATGAATTCTTCTACATCCTTCATTACAGTGGGCCAATAGTATGCCATCCTAAAAGCTTTGCCTACTAAAGTTCTTGAAGCTGCATGATTGCTATAGCATCCTGCATGTATTTCTTCAATGATGTTGATTCCTCTTCCTCTTGGAACACATTTGAGTAAAACTCCTGATGACGCTGCTCTTCTGTAAAGCTTGTCTCCAACTAATACGTAATTCTTGCTCTTACGTATCAGTTGGGTTCTTTGCGTCTTGTCTTCTGGTAATGTCTTATTCTTGATGTAATCTATGAACTATTGCATCCAATCTTCATAAACTACCAAGACTTGTCTTGTTGTAGGATCTTGATCTGTCTCCATTGGGTCATCTTTGTTTGCTCTGGGAAGTTGTGTTTCATGGAGGGTTCTGTTAGTTCTTCTACAAAGATTTCAGGAGGTACCTTTGCCCTGTCGGAACCCAATTTTGCCAATGTGTCTACTGCTACATTTGAGTCTCTTAGGACATGATGAATCTCTAGACCTTGGAAATTTTTCTCTAGTTTTCTGACTTCTGCACAATAAGCTCCCATGTTGTCTTTTGTGCTTCCCATTCTTTGTTGACTTGATTGATAACAACTGCTGAATCTCCATAGACCATCAATCGTTTGATTGCCAAAGAGTGTGCTACCCTTAACCGATGGATGAGTGCTTCATATTCTGCTTCGTTGTTTGTGGCTTGCCATAAGATTTGTAAGACGTACTTGAGTTGTTTTTGTTCTGGTGATATGAACAGGATGCCGGTGCCGGTGCCTCCTAGTTTGAGTGATCTATCAAAGTACATCCTCCAATGATCTATGATAGGTTCAGGTTCTTTTAAGGTAACTTCTGTCCATTCTACTAAGAAATCACTGAGTGCTTGGGACTTGATGGCTTTCTTTGATTGAAACTCAATGTTTAGGGCTCCCATGGCCCATTTAGAAATTCTTCCTGTTGAGTCCCGATTCCTCAAGATATCTGATAGCGGGAACTCGATGATTACTGTGATCTTGTATTCTTGGAAATAGTGCCTGAGTTTTCTTGATGATATTAGGATTGCATAGAGTAGCTCTGTATGTGAGGATATCTGACTTTTGATTCTGTTAGAACTTTGCTAACGTAATAGACTGGCCTTTGCACTTTGTAAACATGGCCGGGTTCTTCTCTTTCAACCACAACCGCTGTGTTGATGACGTTCTTTGTTGCTGAGATGTAGAGGAGCATGTCTCCCTTTTATTTGGAAGTACTAATACGGGTGATAAGGCCAGGTAATGCTCGAGTTTTTGAAAGGCCTCCTCAGCTTCTTCTGTCCACTCAAACTTCCCTGTCTTCTTTAACAGTTTGAAGAATGGAATGCCATTTTCTCTTAGGGTGATATTAATCTGTTGAGTGCTGCCATACATCCGATCAACTTTTGGACATCCTTGATCCTTTTGGGTGGCTCCATGTCCAAAATTGCTTTGATTTGCTTTGTGCTTGCTTCAATTCCCCTATTGCTGACTAAAAAAACCTAGTAATTGCCCTGTGGGTACTCCGAAGACGCATTTGTTGGGGTTGAGCTTCCACTCCACTTTTTTAAGTTGGTGAAGGTTTCTTGTATATCCTCTATCAGTGCGCCGGGTTCATTAGTCTTGACTACGACATCATCCACATAGGCTTCAGTGTTTCTTCTGATTTGAGATCACCTAGAGTTGTTTGGATTTCCTACTAGTAGGTTGCTCCTGCATTCTTCAAGACAAATGGCATTGATACGTAGCAATGTTGACACCTCTAACACCACATAAGCTAGGTTGTCATCCCCAGCATGGCGCCAGAGGTGCTGGTATTAAATGCATATGCTTTTATAGAGAATGAAGAAGGGATCCGCAAGCGCATAGATAATACCGATGTAGCATTTTAACTAGGAGTAATCTAGGTATCGTTATTTATATTTTACCACTGGGAAGGGATGCTTCTGGTTATATATATATGAGCAATGAGCATGCATGTGCTAATGGAGAACTTAACCATGTCTTTATCTATCTTCTCATACTTAAGTGTCACATAAAATAATAAGATAAATATGAATGATAAATGATAAAGATAAATAAGAGCACATAGCCACATAAAATAAGGATAAATATCTCAATAGACTACTCTAAGTTTATAACACTAGCATGGACTAGGACAATCTACAAGAATAAATCCAAAGTATTCTAATGATAAAGCCAAAGCATACTGTGGCAGAACCTCCTAAATCATATGGCCCACATGCATGATTATTGTCTAAACAGACTCCAAATAACCATGACTGTGTTCCATACGACTTAAAAAGTCTGTCGGGTAAATTCCGAATCATCCACGATTCTCCGAGCAGGATCAATCATTGTAGAGAGACATTGCAGTATTACAACTGTTTCATATAAATAAAATACCACGGAGTAAAACAGCGGAAGACTTACAATAACATACATTTACAAACTCTGAGTTTCAAATATTTACAAAGATAGGTTTAAATTATACAAACCATAATATTAGTGGAGTAGCATTGGATTACAATATTACACAAAAGCTCCGCCCAAGAGCTGAACATCTTTATTCGTCGTCGCTTTCCTCGACGACTGTCATGCAGCAGGATGCATAACACTCCTGCCCATGCAGCTCACCTGCAACAGGGGGTTCAACAAACCCTGAGTACAACAGTACTCAACAAGACTAACCCGATGAAAAAGAAGGGTAGAGACTTAAGAGATGCAGGCTAGAGGGACAAGGTACGGTTTGTAGTAGATAAGAAATTTTGCAGAAAAGCTTTACAAAAGGCAAGGTTGCTTGGACTACTTCCAATTACTAACCAACTTCATTATTGATCCTTAAATTTTTGTTTAGGTTGTTACTACGATGATGAACAACGATCGAGTCTTCTTCTCCGAGAAGCAACGGCGATTCGAAACCATTTTCATACCCAGCTGGGACCTAGCCGACTGAGCATACCGGAGACTTTAACTCCGAAGCACCCCAGATACACCGATATACTGGGATAACAACCTCAGCCGTATATCACCACATGATACACGTGAGCTCTTCGGCCCAGCGTACCGAGATACATGGGAACTTAAACCCCATAGTAAAACACACTATGACACAGACGGGATTCTCTGGCCCCACGCTAGGTCACTCCATGGCATACACGGCTACAACCATCCGTATACCACTTCATGCATGTGGATTTCTAAATTCTCGATATCATCCAGTTCACCAACGGATGGGACCTAGGGCATCAACAGACGAGAACACTACAGAGGGACTCCATTCCCAGTGCAAGTTCGCCGTCCGGACTCGATTTATTACTAATATCAAGATTTCAACAATAAAACCCAATCTCATCTTTTTCATTCTTTTTCTTTGAACAATTAAATAAATAAGCAGGGCTAAGCATTACTACTCATCTTCCAAGTGGGTAACAAGGATTAAGGAAATAAGACAGGTAATGCAATTTGTGGGTTTTCACTCAACTCCTATCACTTAATGCATCATATCAGAGCTGAAGCGGTAAAACTTTTATAAATAGAATAAGGTTTAAATGTATCCGGGGCTTGCCTTGATGTTCGGGGTAGACGGTCTCGAAATCTGGATCAACTCCTGATTCTTGAATCTGCTCGTCCTTCAGATCTGAGTGATACGTTAACTCTCCGTTAACGGAAACTACTCGATAATTAATATGCTTTACATGATGGAATAATAAACATGATGCTCGATGGATGCGTGATCAGATTAAGGAATCGAGTATAACTTTTCCGTACGATAAAGTTGCAAGCTAACAAAACTTCGCTCATATAAATCATTAGGGTTAACTACGTCATTTTTATAATTAATTAAACACATAAAATAACGTTAATTAAGCCCTAGTGATATGATTAAGATAAGCGCAAACAATTAATTAAAGTGCCAAAGGTCATTAGGGTTAATGACCTAAGGTCATTAATCAATCCCAAAGCCAAACAACTCCTATAATGATTAAGTTAAACTAAAGGGGTTAATTAATTATTTAAAAGCATTGAATAAAGGCATAAAAATTTAAAGTTGTCAAATTAAGCCCAAAATTTTATTTTAGAATTCTCTTAGTCTAATTAGATGGCAAAACAAATTTTAGAATTAAAAACTAATTATTTTAATTATTAAAAATCATTGAAGGTCCATTTTTCAATTAAAATGGCTAATTTTAACATATGCAAAAGGTACTCAATTTTGGCATTTCATATTTTTTCTAGGTAGATGACATCATAAGGAACATTCACAAAAATTTTCATAATTTTTGGAGCTATATATGATTTACTATGAATTTTCAAAGAAAATAGCATTTAAATCATTTTCTGAAAATGGAAAAAAGAAAATCAGCACAGTAACCCCGCGCTGACCGACGGCCGTGCGGCGGTTGACCGCCGATTCCTCGCCGTCGGTGAGGTCTTCGGCGACATGGTCTGGTCCATCAGACTCAGCACAACACGGGGAGTCCAACGAGCTAGCTAACGACGCTCGAGGGCCCGCAGGCTAAGGCATGCCGGGCTAACTCACGGACGAGCTATGACGGCTCGAAGCCAAGGCTTGCTCGAGGGACTACTGAGCGGATAAGGATTGTACACTCGAGGGTGCAATTCGGGCATCCTCTCGAAGATGGAACTTTGCTCGGGCGAATGGACCAGACTCGAAGACGAAACTTCCCCCAGCGAACGAGCCTCCCCTCGAGGACGGAACTCCGCCCGACGAACGAGCCTCCCCTCGAGAACAGTGCACACCTCGACTCGACCCCTTCGAGAACAGTGCAACCCTTGACTACCCCTCGAGAACAGTGCAACCCTCGACTACCCCTCGAGAACAGTGCACCCCTCGACTACCCCTCGAGAACAGTGCACCCCTCGACTTCATCGGCCGAGCCCTCGAGCAGGACTCCGACGACTCCGGACTGCGCTTCAACAACTCCTGATGCGAAATGGATGAAATTGATGACACGGATAGACGCAGGAGCTCACCATGGCGCTGATGCGCGCGTTAATAGAGGTCCGGAGTGGCTGGGTTGAGCTGCAGTCAAAGGCGGTGATGGCGGCGGCGACGCTCCGATGGCACGACGGCGTCACGGCGACCTCCGGTAATGTGCTGCTCAAACCAAGGTGCACATCAGACGCAGGATAACACGGAGAGCACGATTAAGGGGTCGAAAGTAAAATATTTTCACCTCCGGCGATGGCAAATGGCGAAGATGGCGGCGACGGCGCGACTGACCGGCCGCGGGTAAGAAGACTGCGTGCAGGCAGCTTGGGCGATGAAAGAAAACACGGACTGGCCCAAAAGGACCGTGAGGAAGTTGCGGAGCTTTGGGCAAGAGCAATTGGATAGAGGTTGAGCGTCGACGGCGAATTTCGGCGGCGGAGCGAGGTCGTCGGCGACGGTGGCGGGAGGAAGAAAGGAAAAGAACGACGTCGTCCGATCGGTATTTATAGCTAGAAGCCGATGAAGGAGCAGGTGACACGACGATGGTGAAGTTTCTCGCGTCCGAAAACGCTCGGGCGGCCGGGAAGGCGCGGCGGTGGGCGGCGGCGCACGATGTGAAGCCGGCCATGGCGTTCGCCGATAGGGTTAGGTGCTGTTTGGATTATTTATAGAATTGCCACGGTTCAAAATACAAATTACTTCAAAATTTGTATAAGAACTTGAAAATCTCCAAAAACATCATTTGCATAACTTTTCAAGAGCTACACTTTTCCTTTAATGGGCATCTTCAAATTCTGTTTAGATTTTGAAATTTGAATTCAGATTTGAAAAGGGGATTAACCCTAGAAATAAGTATCTGAAATTACTTTTGATTTTTCAATAAAACTTAAAAATCTTCAAAACTATGAAATGTTGAGTTTGTCAAACCAAACATTTTTCATATACAAGGTTTTCTCAGATGATGCATAATGTTTAAATTATAACTTTAAAATCAAAAGGGGATAAGTGCTGGAAACTATATTTTCAAATTAATTTGAAATTCCTTTTGGAAACTTGAAAAACTTTGTATACCAATTTTGTATCTCTTGTCAAGATCTACAAACTATCTTTTTAGAGTATCTTCAAATTCCTTATAGAATTTGAATTAGAGAAAAGGGGATAAAACTAGGGTTGGAAATAATGGGTTTTTGAAATGGAGTTTAAACTCAATTTGGTTTCTAACTTAATTTGTTGGTTATTAGTGAGCACAAACATCATCCAAGGACATTTTTAGGTCATCAACCCAATGACACCCTTGGTTGACCAAGTTGACTTTTGAAAAAAAAACTTTTTATAGCATTTCCAATTTGACTTTAAATTTGAATTGCCAGGCTTAAAAATAAGCTTTGGAATCCAAATAAATTTCAAATATGGAAATCATTTTTTAGGGTTGGACTTCAATTTATACACTATGCTTGACACTAATGTAAACACAGTTTACACCTCAAGTACATAGAGTATAAATTAAGCATTTGCGATGGCATTCGAAAATAGGGTTTTATTATTTCATGTGACAAACATTACAGAAACTCAATCAACCTATGAAATGTAAACTTGTTTTAGTTAATGCACATTAAGGTTGACTTAAACATGGATGCTTTGCAGTGCATATGATGACATGGCATGTTTTAGTTAATTTAACACCAGAGGTGTTACACATACAATGATTAGTGCAAGAACACTTAACAATCATGGCGGGAAAAGGTTACATCTACGCATAGTGATATTACCATGAAAGATCAGGAACAGAGCAATCACTTCCATGTAATAGTGGTGTTCTACAAGTCCTATACTCGGGAGGAGGACTACAGAGTACTCAACGGGACTGTCACTCCCGTGATCTACCGCATGATCTGGAATGTAGGGTGCAATCATAGATAAATACAGCCTAGGCATGATGCCTACACAATATTTATCACTCACCCATCGATCTAATGAGCAAGCGCTATATGATCCTATGCATAAACATAATTCTAAACCAACTATGCTAAGCATATAATCAAAGTAAACTAAGAACAATATAATTGAGAACATAAACAAGTAGAGCAAAGTCATATCTGATATATTAGAATAGAATAAAGTACTATTCATAATAGCAAGAACAAAGATGAATATGATGATGGAATACAAGAAATTACCAAGAATGATGACAGATCCGGACTCCAAGCTAGGCTTGACTCCTTCTAGATCTATTCCTATGTAGCTATGCTACTAAACTGTGGAGCTCTAATTGAGATGGTGGCTCTAGGCTTCTCTGAATTCTAGAGAATGAATTTGATAATGAATTCTTGAATGAATTAGGGCTTCTCTAGGGGCCAGGGGCCCTGTTTATATAGCCCCCTAGGATGCA
The DNA here is from genome assembly GCA_023333625.1 of Bothriochloa decipiens. Lineage (NCBI taxonomy): Eukaryota > Viridiplantae > Streptophyta > Magnoliopsida > Poales > Poaceae > Bothriochloa > Bothriochloa decipiens. Next base: position 20,902,605 of record CM041647.1, on the reverse strand, counting down.
CCATAGCCCTTGGATCAAACCAACTTGAATGGACGCTTCATATTGATCCTCAAGGTTGGTGGGGGCAGGATCCGCGAGGTTGGCCCTGATTGGGCCACCTGGCTGGGCGGCCGCCCAGGTGGCATGGGCGCCTGCCCACCTGGCCTTGGCTCTGCCAGGTGGGTCCAGCTTCCTAGGGTCACCTTCTCGAGTCTTCTATTTTTGAGTTGTTGGACGGGGTATTCTCTCTGTGTAAACCTGACATGTGGACACCTTTTGGTTCTTTTTTGATAACCCCCTGCAGAAATAGACAATCACCAAAACTCATGGAATTCTATTAATGTAACCCCTATAACTAGATGGTACTTATATATTATCCCTTTCTCAGGCTATGTTGATGGTTAAAAATGATACTTACCTACCATCAACAAGCAATAAGCCCCGAATGGTGTTACGAAGGATGTCTTGCTTTGATCTTCTTTTCTGAGGGACATTTGATGGTAGCTAGAATAGCAATCAAGAAAAGAGAGTAAGGATGCCCCTGCTATTGAATCTATCACCTGATTGATTCTTGGAGGACCGTATGGGTCTTTAGTGCAATGTCTGTTGAGGTTGGTGTAGTCAATACACATGCGCCAATCCGTGGAGTTCTTCTCTACGAGTATCGGGTTGGCCAACCAATCTGGGTTGATTATTTCTTGATGAATCCTACAACTAGGAGTTTTGTGAGTTCTTTCTTGATAGCTGCCTTTTTATCGGGTGCAAATCTTCTTAGTTTCTACTTAATGGGTTTTGAGCCCTTGTTAACATCAATGATATGCTCAACCAAGTCTCTCAGAACTCGTGGCATGTCGGCTAGCTTCTAGGCAAAGATATCTTTGTTGTCCCTAAGAAACTTGGTGAGCACGACTTCCTATTTGGGGTCGAGTTCTGCGCTGATGGTCATCGTCTTCACGGGATCACCAGTTTCTAAGTCGATCTTCTTTGTCTTCACTTCTGTTGTGGTGCTAAAGATTTTGCTTGTCTTCTTTATAGGGATTTTAGTTTCTTGCAGATTCATTGTTGCTGCAATCATGGCAATCTCTCTTCTTACTTGTTCACCTTGTAATTTTTCTGCAATCTAGATGGCTTGTACGTCACAATCATACGCTTTCTGAAGGTCTCCTTGTAGTGATAGTATTCCCTTAGATGTAGGAATTTTGAGGAGTAGATATGGGTAGTGTGGGACAGCCATATATTTGGTTAGTGCTGGTCTTCCCAAGATGGCATGATAACATGATTCAAAGTCTGCTACTTCAAACTTGATGAATTTTGTTCTATATTTTTCCTTGGTGCCAAACGTAACCGGTAGTGTGATCTGCCTAAGCGGTATTGCTACAGTTTCGGGTACTATGCCATAGGAAGGAGTATTTGTTGGAGTGATCATGCCTTCGAAGTCAAAATTCATCTTCTTTAGTGTTGCAGTGAATATGATGTCTAGGCCAGTTCCTCCATCGATCAATACTTTGGGAACTATGATTTCGGCGATTGTTGGCACTCTTACTAGTGGATAACAACCTGCATTGGATGCGCTTGTCCATTGATCTTCTCTTGTAAATTTGATTTGCTATTCTAACCAATTGAGGTATCTTGGGACAGCTGGCTTTGTTGCCATTATTGCCCTGTCTGCCAGCTTCTATTGTTGCTTATTTTTGGCTCCTGGAACTCCTGAGAATATTACATAGAGTTGTTTCTGTGGTTTCTGGAAATCTCCTTCGGGCTTCTTTTCTTCCTTTTTGGGTTCAATCATGTTCATGCCTTGATCATTGTTATACCTTTCTTGCTTTTGGTATCGGCTATTGAAATTGTTGCAAACTTTGAGTTTATGCCCTGATCTAGGATGCAGGGGGCAGTTCATCTCTTCAAAATTCACCTATTGTCTCTGCTTTATTCTTTCTTTCTCCTGCAGGGATAGGTTCTGGTAATTGTTGGTTCTTTTATTTGCCATTGCCATCGTGTTTTCTTGCCTTGGCATTTTATCGTTGTTCCTGTAATCGTTGCTTCTATAGTCAGGTCTTCCCCTTCTATCGTTGTTGTCCCTATTGCTGGGAAATTTTATGTTCATTTTTTCTTCAGATGATATGATTTTTTCAACAGCTCGCTTGAACTCTTCATTGGTTTTTGGAGCTTCACTGTTGAATTCTTTGAATTGCCACCTTGTATTAATTTCGTTCCTAAAAGCGTCGATAACTTCCCTATCTGTGATCTCATGAACCTGAGCTCTTGCTTCGCTGAATCTCCTATAGTATTCCCTGAGTGATTCACCTTTCTTTTGGGTGATTCCTTGTAGTTCTTCTACTGTCATTGGGTGTATGATTATTCCTACAAAATGACTGCAGAATTGTTTTTGCAAGTCGCTCTAGTACTTGATTGATCCTACGGGTAGTTTGTCGAACCATTGTAGTGGCATGGCTTCTAGTGCCATCAGAAAGAATAATGCTTTTAGGTCTTCATCTCCTCCAGCCAACTCGATAGATTGAGAATAAACTCGGAGCCATTGTTTAGGTTCTTCTTTCCCATTATACTTGGAGTGATTTGCTGGCTTGAACTTGTGAGGGAGTTTCATCTCTTGTAGTCTTCGGGCAAAGCATGGGAATTTGTCATAGTTTTCCTTCTTGTCGTGGTCTAGCGATGGTGACCTTCTTGGTTCTCTATATCATGACCTGCACTCTGATTCTCCACAACCTTCTTCTTTGTCCATTACCCTACTCATCTCTAGCCTTCTTTGAGGTAAAGGTGGTCGAGTTCTTTCTGGCTTCTGTAGCTGAGGATGTTCATTGCAGCTCTCTTCTAGCCCTAGCCTGGAAACAATTGGCTTGAGGGGTTGTTCTAAATGGTGGTTAGGCACAACGGGTTGTTCAATCTGACGTGCTCCATTTGGGATTTTCTCTACTTCTTGATCTTTTTCTTGGGTGGCTTCTTTTTCTTTCTGTGCTCTCTTCAATGATTCTAGCTGCTTAGCGACTTCTTCAATCTTCTTCTGTTCATCAACTTCTTGTGCTTGTTTTTGAGCTTTCAGCTTGTTGTAATTTAGATGATCCATCTTGTATTTGGACCATGCTTGCTTCTTGCACTTTGCCTTGCTCCTTCTGCTTGCTCGGTGCCAGTTCTTGGCCAATCTTGCTTGCTTTTGTTCATCATCTTCTTCTTCTTCAGCATTGTCACCTTTGGATATGTCGCCTTTCGATTCATCTGATGAGCGTACTTCTGGTGCCTTGGGAGAGGCGGGAAGTTCAACTATATTCGCTATACAGATAGTTCTTCTCTTCAATTTCTTCAAAATTTTGATAGGTTCTTCCTCCTCAGACTCTGTGCTATTGAGGGACAGACTAGCGATCACTTTGCCTTCCTGAAAAGGTAATTCTTAAGGGTAAAAGTGGGAATGGTCTTCTGTAGTAGAGAAAGTAAAGCTAGTGTGTCATGAAGTTCTTCGTAGCTGATGTCAACTTCTTTCGTTCCTTGGTTGGTTCATAATACTTCACAATCTTCCTTGCTTCTTTCTGCTGGTACGGAGTAATCAACCTAGCAGACGAGTTCTTCTTCTCCTTTCTGTGGATTAAACACTTCTGGCCGTTGCGTGACCTCCTCAGGTATTCTTGTATAATGGACGTTGAATTGTGCAGCCCGTATGGGAACAAGCTGGGGATCTTGATGAATGTCTTTGAGCTGGAGACGGTGTTGAGGTTCTTCTTGGAGTTGGTCTCGTGACCTTCTTTTTCTTGATTAAGGTTTGATTCCTTCTCGATCTTGTGGACGGCCTCCCAGTCCTCATCCGACTTGGCATCAAAAATTTCTTCCTTTGAATACTTGAAAGAGCTGTAGTCGGAGACGGCCTTTGAATCTACTTCTGAATCAGTTTTGAGATCTTCCGCTTCCTGACGCGGATCCGAAGCCGAAAGTTTTGCCAGCTTCCCGACGAGTCTTGATTCTTCCGTATCATCGAGCTTGATGTCGTCGAGGTTGGATTTCTCGGCCAAACGGCTTTGGAGCTTGCCTTCACTGCTTGCCTCGCAAATCCATGACCCAAAGATGAAGGTTGTTCCCGTTGTGAAACTCATGTCGAAGGTGAGCTCCGTCGAACTCTTGGTGTGCAATCCACTGAAAGCCCCTACCTAGCGCGCCAGCTGTCGATGTTTTATCACCGATAGCCCACCACCGGGGTACCTGGCATGGTGTTTTGTTTGGAAGAGCATAGCGGACTATGGAACTCGGTGGTTGTGGCAACAAGCTAGACAAGACAGACGATTTTATACTAGTTTGGGCCCTCGACTTACGCCGAGTAAAAACCTTTACGTCCAGTCGGCGTGAGTCTGTTGCGTTGTATTGAGTACGAGGGATTGTGTAGTTTGTGTTGTTACAAGGGGTACCCACTGTAGCCTTATATAGGGCGAGACTGACTGCAGGTTCTTTGATTCCTAGTTGGATTCCAGGAACGAGTCCTAAAACTAGTTGTTTCATACACTTTTCTTATACAATCCTTCCAGGATATGGTAGTTCTCACGTCGTGTTACTCTGTGTTCTTCTCAAATCCAACGGTAGGTTCTTCGATCCTCTGTCTGTATTCTGTCTTCTTGGGGAACCTCCAATATCCCCCATTGACACCGTCATCCCCATCCACATCGGAACTTATAATTTTGAAGAAGCTATCTATGATCTGGGAGCAAGTGTCAACATTATGCCTAAGGTAATATATGAGAAGATTCATGGTAATCCTTTATTGTACACAACCATGTTTTTGCAGCTTGCAGATCAATCACTATGCTACCCCAACAGAATCCTTGAAGATTTTCTCGTAGGAGTTGGACACTCATCTCTAGTCCTAGATTTTGTGGTGATAGAAACAGGAGGAGATGAAAGAGCACCAATTATTTTAGGAAGGCCATTCCTCAGCTCAGCTAAAGCCATCATCTACGCTAATAG
>CM041647.1:20887339-20897657 GCA_023333625.1 Bothriochloa decipiens | reverse complement strand
GGAAGGCCATTCCTCAGCTCAGCTAAAGCCATCATCTACGCTAATAGCGCCAAGATCTATTTCACCATAGGGGAGAAAAAGGAAAGATTCAACTTTAAGAATTGTATGAACACCAATAGGGTTCATCCTCAACAACCATACAATTACTTGAATGTTGACAAGACCACGGAAGAAAAGAAGAACAAAGCCCCAACAAAGAAGAACAAGATTCAAGAAAGGAAGGCTCAAATCCAGAAGAATGCCAATACTTGGGAAGGTATATTACCCACTCCGAAGAACAACAACAAGAAGGGAAAAGCAAAGCCACCTGTTCAAGAACCAGTTTGGATGTTCAACACTATTGAAGCACCCCATGATGCTGCTCTTTTCTCAATAAGTTTTGAAGATCCAAGAGTACCTACCATAGATTGCATGATTAGGGAGAGTACCTTCTACAAGACGTTCTATGACATTGGCTCAAGTGTCAACATAATGTCTACGGTAGCGTATAAATATTTATATCAAGATACACCTTTGCACCCAACATATTTGCAGCTACAGCTCGCGGATCAATCATTCCAATTTCTGGAAGGAATAGCCAAGGACGTTGTCGTCAATATCAGGGATCACGAGGTTGTTGCCGACTTCATGGTTTTGGACATGGGAGGAGAAGATGATGTTCACCTCATCCTAGGAAGACCGTTCCTCTACACCACCAACGCAATCATCTACAAGCAAGGAGAGATTGACTTCCACTTTCCTGAGAAAAAGGTGCGTTGTTACTTTAATAATTATATTTCTTATGAGAAGCCCAAGAAGAACAGGAATAGAAGGCAACGCTCTCAACGCCAAAGAAATCAAGCCATCAAGGAAGAAGGAACCAATCAAGAGGATAAAGTAACTGAAGAAATAGCTGCTTTAGAGATTCATGAAGAAGATCCAAGAACAAGGAAGGTGTGGAAGAAGAAAGAGACAACACCAACAACCACCACCATCCAAGTGTTGGAAATATTAGAAAGCAAACTAGAAGAAGAGAAGTCTCTTGGTGATCATTGGAAACAAGCAGTTCTGAAGGGATTGGTTTGAATGGATCAAGAACTTCAGGCGTCACCTGAAACAAAAGTACAAGAATCAAAGGAGGATTCCGTCCCCTTAGACACCTCCTCAAGAACTTGAACTGGAAAGGTCCGGTTCGACGGACCGAAAACTCCGAACCTTCGCCAAAAGGTAAATATGGTAATTATCTGCATATTTAATTCCTGCATAGTTATATGCATATTAATTTCCTTGCATAAGTATTTTCTTTATCATGTTTACTTTAGCATCCTTGCATTAGAAAAAGAAAATAAAAATATTGTTGCATCATCTTATTGCATCTAAAAAATCAGAAAAATATAAAAACTTTAAGCCCCATGTAAATCTTTGTTTACTGTGGTGGCACAAAAATAAAGTTTTACTTTTGCATACATAAAACTAAAATCCCAAAAATATTGAAAGAAAAGTTCTGGAAAGTTCTAGGCAACCAAGGAAGGTTTATTTTTGCTAACACTTAATCAATTCCACAAGCTTTGTTTTCTATTTGAGCTCAACAGGATTTGAAGGACTCATTGATATCTACATCAACCTTTGAGCAATCCAACAAGATGAAGAATGTCTCTGTTGTCAAGCTGAACGACTATGTCAACATCTAGCTTGGGGGAGAGCATCCTCCGTGTATCTAGCTAAGTATTATTATCTATTATATTATTAGAGTTTGTTATTTTTTAGAAATAAATAAAAAGATGCATAATTAATAAAAACAAAATAAAGAGTTGTGCCTACTTAAAATATTTACTATTAGTTACTTTTAATAAATAGAGAGAGAATAAACAAGTGTAACCTGTCTTAAAATAATGGAGCTTTGGGAAATTTTTGTATGCTTGGAAATGATGATAGTTGCTTTTGCCATAATCCTTTTGAAGTATTTTACATTTAAACTTGCACTCTCCTGAGTTTTGGATAAGATTGTTTAGATATGAAGATTTACTCTGAACCTAAGATTTGTGGATGACAAATGCTTGATCTAAGTCTAGGTGATTGGGGAGTGTGATATAAGATGGTTTGAGCTGTTGTTCTCTATATTCTAAGTGATACTAGAGTTACTAGAGTCTTGGTTATTTATTTTGAAAACTTATAATTACCACATGATGAGATCCTGTATGATGAGAGTTTGAATTCCTACCATAGCTATATATACATGCTTGAATAGAATAGCAAAGATTTCCTTACTAATTTTGGCTGCTTGTATGCATTGAGTTTGGTCTAGACATGTCGATCCTTAGGAACTTGTCATGCGGTTAAAATCAAGATTTACACACACTTTGCACCCCTTGCTACTTCTACCCTGGAAGTACGCACCACCATATAATCCCATTTAGATCTACCTCAAAAATTTGTTCTGCTCCTACACTAGGAGTGAACATCCAAAAATATCATACCCATAGGTTTTTCCTTATTTCTTTCCATGCTCCACATTTGCTCCAAAGTTATCCATGTCATGGGTTCCACAAGTTATTCAAGATTGTTAAAAAAAAGAAAGAAAAAAAGAAAAGAGAAAAAAAGAGAAGAAGAATAAAGAAAAAAGAGAGAGAGAAAGAAAAGGAAAGAAAGTGTTGCAAGAATCAAAGTTGTCTATCAAAGTTTCAAGTGCTCAAGATCCTTAGAATTTTTCGAACTTCAACAAGTTATCTTTTGCAAAGGAGCAATGTTTTCACCCTTTCTACCTCCCACAAATATTCTCTGCCACTTTGATTATACCTTTGAAACCACACATGCATATCTTGATTTGATTGTATGCCAAGGATCTTTGGATTTTATCCTCTAGATCCATGTGTTAGACTAGGCAACATATGTATTACAAGTAAGCTTTCTCCTATTCCACCTATGAACTCCAGATATTTTTACTAGTTTAGGGTAAGGAAGAAAGAAGGCATGATGCTACTATGCCTAAGTCCACAAATACCACATATACTAGAGGATAGAAGGCAAATCATCATTATTGCCTGGGTGAGAATCTATAAATACCATAAATGAGAGACCTGAAAGGATCATACATAGGATCTCTGAGTTCTATTTCAAAAACTTTACCAAAACCCCAGGATAAAGGTTGACCAAAGAGTATAGGGAATAGTTCTTGACTTGATTGTTCTACTCTTCAATTGCTCAAGACCCAAGAGAAGGCTATCAGCTCCATGGTCAAAGGTAATATGGGTAAGTTAGAAGATCAAAATAATTATAAGCCAAGGTAGAGTTCTTGTTTAACATATGAGTATTTCTAAGGTGTGAAAATATTATTGCAACTTCTGATCCAACTTCATACATAGTCTATGCTAAGGGACTAGCAAAAGGTAAGCTTGGGGGAACTTGTTGACACTAATTAGCTCACATTTTTTACCGTCAACTAAGCCAAGATAATGCCCTAACAAAAGGATAAAGTAAGATAGTAGGGATTTATTCTAACGAGTTCCACGAGTTGTGTTGCTCCCATTTGTTTTACATAATTCATCATAAAAGTATCTCAAATAAGGAATTTGAGCACACCATTGTGAAGAGCTCATTGAGACGATCAAGACGGACAAATCATTTGGTATATTTGGAACACCAGAGAGAAAGTTCTCGATAGTTGCAACTCGAAAGACTCTAGAAGGCCTTAGAAATCATCATCATCACAAGTCCAGGGACTAAACCGATGGAATTCCATAGCTCTGTGAAATAACATTTTCTAGGGACTTATCCAGAAGCTGGGAAAAGAAAGAATCCATCCACACCATGACTCGTTGTGCAATCAGATTGGAAAGAGGCATTAGAAGGACGTAGAAGACTCCAGAAGGCATGAGATCGAAGGGGAGCCCGGAGTCTGTCAGGTGGGGCCGGCCAGCTTGGGCCCACATGGAGGCAACCTCCCCTTCGCGTGACAGCCTCCAACCGACCTCTACCTTGCATCTTGACCATTGTTTCAAGTTGGTTTGATAAAAGGGCCACGGTTCATCCCACCGGGCTATGTAAGCAAGGGCAGACCCCCCTAAAGGCATCATCACATCATAATCAATCATTCAACTCTTTAAGTTCAGGATGGTCCCTCGAAAGGACAACCTAGAGCATCCACCATCTAGGGCTTAGATATAATATAAGAATAGGAATTAGAGAAGGCAAGCGGGAGCTTGGACTTCGGATCTAGTCATAAGGAGGATTGGTAACATCTTGTAACTCTCTCTTGTATTCCTAGTATTAATCTATTTGTGTTTTTGTTTATTATGTTTATCTTCTAGTTCATCTCTGTGTTCTTCGTGTTCATCTAGTTCATCGTCTAATTGTCTAGTTCATCATGTTCTTGTTCTAGTTCTTGTTCTTGTTTATGTTTATGTTCCTCACCATGACTTGTTATAATATTAGATTCATAATTATAATGCTTATTGCCTATATTGGTTATATGTCTAGTTTAGTTGGAGTAGTTTGGTATTTATACTCATGCTTGTATAGCATTCATCCTGAAGTACAAGGGGTGGGTGGTAGAGTTAATGTAGGCGTAGTGCCTAGGTTAAACCTATCTGCGAGTGCACTTATGTTCCGGGCCATGTGGTAGACCACGAAGGTGACTATTATAGCTTCGTTGAGTCCTCTGGAGTCCACTCCCCGAATGTAAGACTTAGTAAGGCCGTAGTTGCGTGGGTGATGTCTTGCTATGTTCATGACCCACCTTTGGCAATGTCTCTTGAGTATGGATAGTAGATTATTTTGACCATGATAGCTAGATGTAATTGCACTAACTGATGTAGCTTAATAACCTATAGTAATAATCAACCCTAGGGGGTTATATATCTCTAATCCAAGTTCTTTCTAGAATCATGCTATTGACGGTAGTTAACTCATGTTTTTAACCGTCAACTAAACATAAAAATGGACCTATATGCAAACACCTGGTAGATATAGGGTGATCACTAATAGAATTCCATGAGTTTTGGTGATTGTCTATTTGTGCAAGGGGTTATCAAAAAAGAACCAAAAGAGGTCCACATGTCAGGTTTACATAGAGAGAATACCATGTCCAGCAACTCAGGAACAATCTAGAAGACTCGAGAAGGTAACCCTGCAAAGCTGGGCCTCCTTGGCAGCACCCAGTGGGTGGTCACCCAGGCCACGTGGGCAGCCGCCCGGCCATCTGGACCAATTAGCTTCAACCTCACAGATCCTGCCTCCATCGACTTTGAGGATGAATATTAGCCGTCTATTTAGGTTGGTTTGATCCAAGGGCTGTGGTGCATCCTAGAGGGCTATATAACCAGGGCCCCTAGCCCCCAAAGAAGAGAGTTCAGAAACCCTAATTCATATTTTCCAGAGAGAGAACTAGCTAAGGGAGGGATCCCTTCAATGGATCCTTCTCTCTAGGGTTAGCATCAAGAGAGATTGAGAGAGTATAGGGTGGAGGTAGAATTGGAGGAAGCCCGGCCTGTCGGTGTCTCTACTCTAGTTGTATCTACGAGATCAAGTCTCCTAACCCGAGGCTTGGTTCTAGGATCATTCAGCAATTCGACGTCTAATACTAGTAATTTTATTATTCTTATTGTTCTTTGGTTTACAAGTTTACTTTAATCGCTTCACGTAGGGAATAGAGTAATCGTTCGTAGCGTAAGTGTGGTGCTTGGGCTAGGAATACTCGTAGATACTCCTTGTCTGGCCGGAGTTAAGTGGTAGCAGTGGGGGAAGTGACAGTTCCCTTGTTGCCTTTGTAGTCCACCTCCTATCAGAAGGATTGGTAGGAATAGTGGGCCGGGGTTAAAGCATTCTCTATGGTGTCTTTTTCCCTAGGTATCCGCCCTTTGAATAATATTAGTACCGCTTACCATAGGTTAGAGGGAGACTGATAGAGTAATCCTCTCTATATCGCTTAATTCTCGCTATCTTGTAGTGTAGCCCAGGGGTAGTAGTTAAGACGGGGTTAGTCTTTAGCACGTTTTCTCCTTGCGGATAAACAAATACGATACTCAGGATTTACCTCCCGGGTGAAGTGCTCACCGATATCTATGTGTTTGCAGATCCTATCTTATCTTTCGTGTGCATAACCAATATCAACACATGCCTAAGAAGGAAAATGCTTGGTGGAACCTCCTTTGGATTCTGTTGAATTATTATCTTTACTTATTTACTATGATATGATTGATCCCTATTTTGAGTTGATCTAGTAGAACTCTTATCACAAGTGTAAGTTATAGCTTTATTCTTAATACCTCCATCCTGCCTTCCTAGTGGTGAATTATAAATAATGATATCTGGAACTAACCTAGGTGAAATGCTACAACTAGAATATTTATCTGTGCGCTTGCGGATACCTTATTTATATTTTATGTTAACTGCGCAGAAACAATATTACCAACATTTCTTACATCGTGTTAGGGATGACAACTTAACTTAAGCAGTGTAAAAGATGTCAACAAGGTTATCATAGGACCACGTGTTAGGTCCCTGTTCAGCCACATGTCACTTTCTTATTGGCACAGGTTTCGTGTTGCTATTTGCCCACATGTCTGCGCCTCACTGGACCATCTATCGATTTTTTATTTGTCCACGTGGCTATTTGACATTCAACCAGTTGTCACTTTTACATCAGTCCACGTTTGGCTTACTGATTGGGACACGTGGCGAGATGATTTCCCTCCACGCGTTAGGTATTTAGGAGCCCACGCGTCGAGGCCTGGTCATTATACGTGTAGACCACCAGTTCGGCCATGTGTCAAGCTTTTATTTAACCACGTTCGCTGCCCCGGTTCATCCACAGAGGAAATTCAGTTTGTCACCAAAGTAATTCCAAAGCGTCATATAAACCATTTCAAAAACGTCACATAAACCAATTAACATCACATGTTAGCAGCAAGCCACTGCCAGTGTTTCAACAGAAATGTCTAGACATCAAACCAGAACACACCGGCACACAAGTGCACACATCAAACCACAAATGTTTACAGCATCAAGGCCACTAAAGCAGAAGACCTATAGTTAATTACCAGAAGATTTTGATGCCAACAATTCATCACAAAACTTCTTCTACTCTTCATGCCGTCCCCTGTATTCCTCAAACTCCATCTCAGTCTTCTTTGCTTTCCTCTTCAGTTCATCCAGTTGCTCAACAAGGCCAGCACAACTTACCTGTTCCTCAAAAATCTATTGTTGAAGGACCCTCTTCGCCAGTGTCTCCATCATGGTGACCCTGCCTGGATACCAGCATTCTTCAGAAAAGGGATGTTGCGGATGTGTTCCTGTGACTCATTCAGAAAAGGGACCTTGCAAACAACATCAGCACTAGCCATTGCTTCCTTCCCTTCACCAACACGGGCTACTAGCAGGCTTTCCATAGCTACCTGTGAATGTTCATACATTGAACATTAGGTTATAGATAGTGCTAGAGGACTTCAATTGAAAACACTAGACATTGATTCATAACTAATGCATAGGTCTTCCTCAACATTCTGCTGATAGAGAATACATAAGCATAATGCATTTGTAGAGATCAGCCTAGATCCAACAGAGATTAGATAATCGCAATGTAGAGGTACCATATAGATTGGGATAGACTTGCAAATTTCAAGGAAAGAAAATCAAGGTGCTTACAACAGTTTCTCTTGCATCATCGCTAAGGCCTTTTCTCTTACTGGTATGGAACCGCTTGATGACTTCCATAGCATTAACATCTCCATCAGGTCCACCAATTTGTTCAACGAGTCCTTGATCATCATATTGTTCATCTACTCCCTGGGGTCGTCGGGTGGCCTTCCTCTTGTTCTCCATCTATTCACTTTGCACGTGAGTTTTAGTTTATATTTACAAAAAGTACCAATAACAATACAACAACCATCTCTTACTAGTTCATTGAGGCCAACAATATGGGATCGAGACCCTATAGTCTGGTGGTACTTCACTTTTGCATGATTTTTCTTGTTCTGTACAGATACTTCCTGTAACGACATCTGTGTTAGACCGCAGCACATGTAGACAAAAGGAAGACTAGATAGGAAATCGCTGAGTTCACACACCTTGCTCTTAACACTAGACCAAGCTTGGACAAGGCCTTTCCACTGCTTATCATTCATGGACTGGAGAGGAGAGCTTGTCACGATCTCATCAACATTTATTGAAGTACAATTTCTTCAACCTGTAGCGTCCTACCTCAGAACACACTGAAACACACTCCAGCAAGCTTCTCTTGTTGGTAAATGGTGCCGGTCAAAGGCGAGATTTGTCTGCATCAGTGTGAATGCAGATTAAATCAGTAACTGAGTTGCTCATGGCATGGTGCAATGTAAAGAAGGGATACCGATACATACAGACTGTAACAACCCTAAAATTACAAACACTGAAAATCACAACTAACAAATTTTTTTCTAAAATAACCTATGGTTGGTGATTGTCATGTAGGAAGACATCCAATAGTTGCACAAGTAGCACCAATGTTAGTTGAAGAATTGCATTTTAATCCATAAGTATGAGTTGCTTCCTATTTGATTTTATGTGATGTTTAATAAAATCAAGCAACCTTTTTATCACATGTGTATATATGTGTATATACATATGCTACTAACCTTGGACATGGACTCCACATGCCATGAGACACTAGAGGACGCTAGATCCTGGTTTGGTTGGAATGGTGGCATGGAAAAGATATACAAAAGGGAAAAGAGAAAAGGAGAAAATAGAAAAGGGGAAAGCAGCCTGAGCAGCAGCAGCAGTCCAACAAAGTCTTCCAGGCCAGCCTGTATCACATGCACCCACACTGGCCCAGCTCGGCTTGCAAGGCCACCCACCAACAAGCAGTCGACCCACTTCCCTTCCTTTCCTGCCGGCCCGTTTCCACCTTGCGGCCTAATCTGCAAAACAGCCTAGCAAAGCCGACCCAACGGGCCGCCAGCCTCGCTTGCTCTCCCCACGCCCCCGCGGCCCAAAGGCCGAGTGGCCCAACACAGCTCCACCCGCGTCCCCTCTATCGATGATGCATGGGGCCCAATTGTCAGCATCGACCTCCATCCTTTTCTGGCCACCCGCCGGTCACGTCCTTCGCACCAAAAATGGCATGGTGTAGCTCCGCAGTTCACCCGCGCCCATACCTGCATTGATGCACACCATGTGCTCCACCGCATGGCGCGCTCGGCCGAGCCCTAACCCTAAGTCGTAGCCGTGCACGGCCGCCCGATGGCCATCTTCCATCAGCGCCATTCATGGCCAGCATGGCCGCTGCCATTGCACTATAAAGGGGAGCGCTGAACCCGTTAGGGTTTCCTTGTGTCGCAGCTGCCTTGGCAATGCAGCACCACCACCGCTCACCAGACCAAGGAGGAGTTGGAAAGGTAGGAGAAGAAGAAGGCGAGGAGGAGGAGCTCAACGCTGCAGCAGAGCACCGCGAGCGCCGCCACCGTTGTTGTAGTCTGCATGCCTGAGAAGAAGGACTCGGTGGCCTGAGCATCCACACCGAGTGGAGCTACCCTGTTCTGCTACATCTTCCCCACGCTGTTGCTTTTTTGCCTCCGCTTCATCACGCAACCATGCCACCATTGACCACAGCTCGGTGAGTTGTTGGCGGTCCTTAGCGACAATTTTATACCACCAATAATAACTCAAAAAGGGGTGAATTAAATATTTACTAGCACATATACTTTTGCTATTAACCCAATTCCACTTGTACTTGGAGAATTATTATTTTTGCAGGAACATACAATAAGTACAAGAAATTCCATTCAAAAATGCGCTTTTGAGGAAGCGTAAAATCAAGGGATTGGGAAAAGGTCCACTACGGGACCAAACTGGGCTGAGTGCACCATGCCACCATGGCCCAGAACAATGCATGAACCCAAGAAGTGAAAGCCCAAAACCCAATCCAACTCCAACTCGGGCTGCAGGAGCAGGCCTAAGTATTTTGGCCATAACTCACTCATCCGGACTCCATTTTGGGCAATGCACCAGGCGTTGGAAAGCTAACGATGAGGCCGATGCTGTAAAAGATGAGGCCCAGTTGAGCCAAAAGTCTGGCACACCCCAGTGGAGGGGCGTGCGCCCCTCCTAGGTGTCCATTCGGGCCCATCCTTGGCGAGGCAGTTCGTCCTTTCCCTGTGGAGGTCAGGCGGTGCTGCACTCGTACAAGGAAGGTGGGAAACCGATGTTGTGAGGTTGGTTTGGAGCTTTCCATGTGGGGAGGAGTATGTCCACTCTCCAAAGGCACCTCCCACCTATAAATAGAGGCCCTCTCTACCTTTGTAAGACACACCTGATGATGGTAGTTAAGTACTATTTTTTTAACCGTCAACATAACATGAGAAAG
>CM041647.1:20653810-20887329 GCA_023333625.1 Bothriochloa decipiens | reverse complement strand
GACGGGCCTTAACTACCAATTTTGATCGTCATTATTGCATCAAAATTAGAACAACAAACAATACAAGTAGTGATTTATGTTTATAATTCACCTAGTTCCACTTGTACTTGGAGTTTATATTTGTATGCAGGAAAAGTACCAAAGATAAGTGCAAATGGACCAAATGGAAGCAATGGAACATGGCAGGGCCAACAACCCAGCCAGGGCCAGGGCGCCCACCCTGGACTCAGGGCACCCACCCTAACTCAGGGCGCCCACCCTAGCCGTGCCACCAAACCGACCCAGCCACGTCACCAATCTGCGACAACAACATCCCATGTCTCCCAACTGTCAAAACCAAGTCAGTTTGATCCAAGGGCACTCGATGAAAGTCACTTGGATTCATGGGCCCATTGTCATACACCCAAGGAGGCTAAGTCAGTTGGAACCAACTCCAAACTGACTTATCTCACATGCAACCGACTTGGGGGAGTGAGCCATCACCGTTGGATTGAAGGTCGGTGTGACTAGACGGTGTGTCGAGGGCGTCCACCCTAGCCAGGGCGCTCACCTTGGACCCAAGGCGCCCACCCCCGAGGCCAGAGCTACCGACTTCTAGAGCACTATAAATAGGTCCCCTATCCTTCATTTGTAACACACACCAAGAGAAGCTCTATCTCTACTTTTCATTATATAGTTGTAGTAGTAGTCTTAGTGGGAGCTCTGCTTGGAGTCTGAAGAAGTCTTTAGGAGTCTGGTATAGTTTTGTACCTCTCTTCTAATACTTTCCTTATTGTAATAAAGAATTACTTTCTATTCAAGTACTTTTAAAAGTATGATTAGTATTGTTGTCTCGCATCTTTGCATGGGATCTCTGCTCTCTTGAGTGCTCTAGTTATTCTAGGTGACTAGAGAAGTAATCAATAGTGTAGACATGTTGTCTAGACTATGGGTTACCTAAGATTGCACCCAACCCCACGGATAGCTGTGGTAGCCCCAGGTGGTGATAGCCCTGGCGGTCGACGTATTCCACCACGTTCGGGTTGGTGCTTGTAGGACGGTAGTCGGAGCTTTGTGGTCCCTCTTCTATATGAGACTGTGATTGGTGTTCTGATGTCCCAAAGTGTTATTGTGTGTGATCATTATGTTTAACCCATGCTGGTTCATAGGTAAAGTTATGCTTGCTTAGAAGTAACTTAAGACTCCAATGTTGCTCTTCACTTAGCTACTCTATCATTTGCTTATTCATGAGAAGAACCACTTTTGTGTCACCCTATCCTTTTATCGTATATCATTTACCCCCACTCTAGTCTAGTCGGTATACTAGCTAGTAGACATATGATGGTTAACTATCACTATCTTTAACCTTGCTTCATTGTGGATATATACGATACCCTAGAATAATCTTGGGTGAAAGCTACAATAGTATCCATGCGCTTGCGTATTTATCTATTTGCGTTAACATATACCAACTGGCTTTCTGGTGTCATTGCTAGGAATTACAAACCTAGTAGTGACGCTAAGAAATGCCAACAAGCTTTCTGGCGCCGTTGCCGGGGAAGCAATGGGCATAAACATTTTGGTAGTTACCTTGATGTCTACTAATCTAGTCTATCACTAGCTTTTGTGGGTATAAAAAATATCACGGGCCCAGGGTGCCTGATCATTCTTGAACAATCAAACCACTACCCTGCCATCGCGTAGATAGGTATGTGTGCACACTAGTTCTGCTCAAATGGAGAAAAGGTTGCCCTCAAGCTGTAAGAAAATCATCATATGTGTGATGGAGCGACTACATTACTCACAATTCAATCGTAAATTGTAAGTGATGAGTTGATCATGGTATGAGAGAACCAACCTAAAAACATTTTATTTATTCTAGTTTCAGTTTCACCACTGCATGTTTGTTAGTTTCATCATATGTCTAGTGCTTTCTTTGGGTGGTTCCTAGTCTTTGAGCTGTATTCAGGCGCCATGCCTAGTCTAGGTCGATGGCAATTTTATTGTCATCTATCTATTCGATGCTTTTAGTCTAGCTGCGTAGTAGGTAGATGTTAAATGGGGCCATCTCGAATCATATGTCGGCTTTGCTAGTCGGTATGATTGTCTGATGGAGCACACTACGGGAAAAAGCTAAAGACTAGATTTGCATACATATCACTCACTTAATTCCTTTTTCAAACCATGGCATATTTTTTTAAAAAAAATAGATACATCCATCCCATTTGCATTACCTTGCATATAAAAAACTTTGGTTCTCTGATTCATCATCAATGGTCACAAATCCATTTGAATCAATCTCATGTTTATCATTCACATAATACCCTTATCCATGTAA
Source organism: Bothriochloa decipiens (assembly GCA_023333625.1). Taxonomy (NCBI): domain Eukaryota; kingdom Viridiplantae; phylum Streptophyta; class Magnoliopsida; order Poales; family Poaceae; genus Bothriochloa; species Bothriochloa decipiens. The sequence continues at coordinate 20,885,012 of CM041647.1, read as the reverse complement.
GTATGCTTTAGTTTGGAAGTACTGCACATACTTCCATAGGCGTTTAAATTAAGCGTGGTGCTTAGGTTAAATAGCCTACCTTAATCAAATTAAACATGGTGTTAGTTTGATTATTGAACTAAAACTACTTGTGTAGACATTGGTTGTATATTAGGACTAACCCTACAGGAAATTGACAATTTGAGCAGGTAAAGTCTTTGAGATAAAGTCAATGGAGAAGTCATGCTCAATTGACTTAAACAATGAGCCCTTGCCGACAGGTAAATCGATATGTATCCCATATTTAATTCTTGCATAATGTTTTAGTTCATGCATGTTTAGTTTCCAATAAAATTGCTTTCCTTTCATGCATAATAAATTAGAAAACCATTTCTTATGTTAAAAAAATTCTTGCATTAGTTCTTAGCATAATAAGCTTGCAACCATTCTCCTAAAAAGAACACCGTTAAAAAAACAATGAGGGAAAGAATTTGCTCTAAAATAAATTCCCTTTGGTGTCTGTGCTCACTAAATGTTTCAAGATTAAAAAGAACAAGGGGAATGCATGTCCATAAATTTGATTCTTGCTCTTCAACCTATTTTTCAAAATAAAAAGCAAACATAAGTTGTTCTTTCTTTTTTGTTCTCACTTAAGCATAAATCATATACAAACAAATTTGTAAAAGTGGGAACGAATGCACCTTGTAGAAAATTTTATCCTTCGGGTATGTTTTTCACTAAACCTTGCAGGTTGAACACAAACATGAGGGATCAAAATAACAAGGTGGAAACAACTTGAGCAAGTCCTAGTGTGGGGGAGGCCGCACGATTCTTATCTATCATCTTTCCGCCTCCACCATTTTGGCATGCTGGTTTGCACCCCCTCTGCCCACTCTTGGTTTTTCATCATAAGTTTGATATGTTGAAAATGCTACAAGTAAAAATCAAACTTAAAATCTTGCCTTGTTCTCATCATTTTGATGTGTTGGAATGTTTCATATATACTAAAATCAAACTTAAAAGTGAGACAAGACTTTGCCAACTTATCAACGTGACTTTAAAAAGGTTGGCTGGCATAAACTTTATTCCTAGTGCATATACTCTGTACCTGTGGCCATATATATTAGGAAAAGCATGTCAACTAAGTTGTTGTGAAGTGAGATATAGTAGACTAAAGGAATCTTATATTTCTATGTAAGCTCTTGGAGATTTCTATTTTCATAAAAACATCAAAACCAATAGCCTCACTTCTCCTCAGTGGTGATAAATTCCTACCAGAGCCAAATACATATTCTCTAGAAGCATATGATAACAACACAAAGAGCTGCTTGAGTGTTTTGAGCTTTGTCAAGCCTTGTTGATTTGGGTAGAGAAACTTGTCATGCTTTTTGATCAAGCTCATGCACCCATTTGCTACTTCTACATTAGAAGTATGCAACCTGCTGCATTTCAGACACATGTCTATACCCCCTCTAGCTATCTTTTACCATCAAGAGAGAGGCATGGGCTACAAAAAAAGGGCTCCAAAAAAATTGAAGAAGCAAAAGATCCATAGTAAAAAAAAGAGGGATGCAATCCCCAAATGATAAATGATACAGTGGAAGTATCAATACCTGCTATGAAAAAAATAGCCATGCTCTCAAAGAAGCTAGAGGGATGGTTCTCAAGGAGTGCCACCAAATACCACATATCTTGATCATTTTGTATGACATGTTTCTCCTTGTGATCCGGGTGTTTGACTTAGCAATATATTTGATTCAAGTATGCGATGCTTTCATCTCCCTACCTACAAACTACACATAAGCCTATTAGAAGTAGGAAGAAAGGCAAAACAACAATGCCTTGGTGAGGATATATATACCGTTGAGAGACTTGAGAGTGCCATATGAGGTGAAGTATGAGCTATGCTTTTGTTTTCAAAAAATCATAAAAACTCCAAGTATTCTTCATGGGGATAGTGATGACTTGATGTCAAGCTGTTCCACTTGTCAACCACTCAAGGCGACGTGGTAGCCACTTCAAAATCCACATGTATGAGGAATGACATGGAATATCTATTATGCTAGCATCATATCTTTTGAAGTCTTACTTCATAAATGGTTGCACCTGAATCTATATATTCCTACTTTGCTTGGGACGAGAAAAGGTTTAGTGTGGGGGAGCTTGTTGATGGGCCTTAACTACCCATTTTGATCATTATTATTGCATCAAAATGAGAATAAAAAACAATACAAATAATGATTTATGTTTATAATTCACCTACTTCCACTTGTACTTGGAGTTTATATTTGTATGCAGAAAAGTACCAAAAATAAGTGCAAATGGACCAAATGGAAGCAATGGAATGTGGTAGGGCCAACAACCCAGCCAGGGCCAGGGCGCCCACCCTGGACTCAGGGCGCCCACCCTGGCCGTGCCACCAAACAGACCCATCCACATCACCAATCTGCAACAACAACATCCCACGTCTCCTAACCATCAAAACCATGTCGGTTTTATCCAAGGGCGCTCGATGGATGTCACTTGGATTCATGGGCCCATTGACATACACCCAAGGAGGCTAAGTCGGTTGGAACCGACTCCAAACCGACTTATCTCACATGCAACCAACTTGGGGGAGTGAGCCACCACTATTGGATCAAAGGTCGGTGCGACTGGATGGTGTGTCCAGGGCGCACACCCTGGCCAGGGCGCCCACCCTAGCCAGGGCGCCACCCTAGACCCAAGGCGCCCACCCCCGAGGCCAGAGCTACCGACTTCCAGAGCACTATAAATACATTCCCCATCCTTCATTTGTAACACACACCAAGAGAAGCTCTCTCTACTCTTCATTATGTAGTTTTAGTAGTAGTCTTAGTGGGAGCTCTGCTCGGAGTCTAGAAAAGTCTTCAAGAGTCTGGTATAGCTTTGTACCTCTTGTAATACTTTCCTTATTGCAATAAAGAATTACTTTCTATGCAAGTACTTTTACAAGTCTTTTAATTTAAGTACTAGTCTTGTTTCATGCCTTAGTTGTTTATCTAAGTATGGTTAGTATTGTTGTCTCGCATCTTTGCATGGGATCTATGCTCTCTTGAGTGCTCTAGTTATTCTAGGTGGCTAGAGTAGTAATCAATAATGTAGATATGGTGTCTAGACTATGGGTTACCGAAGATTGCACCCAACCCCACGGATAGCTGTGGTAGCCCCAGGTGGTGACAGCCCTGACAGCCGACGTATGCCACCATGTTAGGGTTGGTTCTTGTAGGATGATAGTCGGAGCTTCCCGGTCCCTCTTCTCATATGAGACTATGACTGGTGTTCTGATGTCTCAAAGTGTTATTGTGTGTGATCACTATGTTTAAGCCATGCTAGTTCAGAGCTAAAATTATGCATGCTTAGAAGTAACTGAAGACTCCAATTTTGCTCTTCACTTAGCTACTCTATCATTTGCTTATTCATGAGAAGAAACTCTTGTGTGTCACCCTATCCTTTTATCATATATCATTTACCCCCACTCTAGTCTAGTTGGTATACTAGATAGTAGACATATGATGGTTAACTATCACTATCTTTAAGCTTGCTTTCCTGTGGATAAATACGATACCCTAGAATACTCTTGGGTGAAAGCTACAATGGTATCTGTGCGCTTGTGGATTTATCTGTTTGTGTTAAAACCAATTGGCTTTCTGGTGTCATTGCTAGGAATTACAAACCAAGTAGTGACGCTAAGAAATGCCAACAAGGGGTTACACTAACTGAATTCCATGAGTTTTGGTGATTGTCTATTTCTGCAGGGGGTTATCAGAAAAGAACCAAAAGAGGTCCACATGTCAGGTTTACATAGAGAGAATACCCCATCCAGCAACTCAAGAATATTTTAGAAGACTCGAGGAGGCACCCCTGGAATCCTGGCCCACTTGGCAGCCAGGCAGGGGCGGCCGCCCAAGCCACGTGGCGGCCGCCCAGGCACCTCCACCAATCAGGTGCGAGCACACGGATCCTGCCTCCACCGACCTTGAGGATCAATCTTAGCCACCTATTCAAGTCAGTTTGATCCAAGGGCTGCGGTTCATCCTAGGGGGCTATATAAACAGAGCCCCTGGCCCCTGGAGAAACCCTAATTCATTCTCAAGATCATTTGGAAAATTCCAGAGAAGCCCTAGAGCCACCATCTCAATTAGAGCTCCATACTTTAGTAGCATAGCTACATAGGAATAGATCTAGAAGGAGTCAAGCCTCGCTTGGAGTCCAGATCTGTCATCGTTCTTGGTAACTTCTTATACTTTCTTGCATATTCATTATTTTTCTTGCTACTATGAATAGTACTTTATTCTATTCTAATATATCAGATGTGACTTTGCTCTATTTGCTTATGTTCTTAATTATATTGTTCTTAGTTTACTTTGATTATATGCTTAGCATAGTTGGTTTAGAATTATATTTATGCATAGGATCGTATAGCGCTTGCTCATTAGATTGATGGGTGAGTGATAAATATTGTGTAGGCGTGGTGCCTAGACCATATTTATCTGCGATTGCACCCTATATTCCAGATCGTGAGGTAGATCGCGGGAGTGACAGTCCCGTTGAGTCCTTCATAGTCCTCCTCCCGAGTATAGGACTAGTAGAACACCACTATTATAGGGAAGTGATTGCTCTGTCCTTCATCTTCCTTGATAATATCATTGTGCATAGATATAACCTTTTCCCGTGTAATTTCCCTAATCATTGTATGCTTTGACTTTATAGTTAGAATAACTTAGGATTTATTCTTGTAGATCATCCTAATCCATGCTAGTGTTATAAACTTAGAGTACTCTATTGACATGATTGTCATTAATTTATGTGGCTATGTGCTCTCATTTCCTTTAGTATTTACCATGCATTTATCATATATATCATTATTTTATGTGACACTTACCCTGTATGAGAAGATAGATAACCACATGGTTAAGCTCTCCATACAACATGCAGTGCTCATTGCTCATTATCCTATAAAGCATTCCCTTCCCAGTGGTAAAAATATAAATAATGATACCAAGATTACTCCCAGTTAAAATGCTACAATGGTATTTTTTCTGTGCGCTTGTGAAACCCTTTGTTTTCTAGATGCACCTAAGAAATATCAACAACACCACACAAGAGCCTCTCTCCCTCACTTGTATCTTTAGGATGTAGTCATAGTAGTAGCTTAGTTGGAGCAAGGCAAGCTTCATTGGAGAGCTTGAACCTTTGGGAGCAATCTCGGTATGAATACATTCAGAGTTCCCTTTTGTTCTTGCCCTTATTCTATCAATTTAGTTTTCTTGAATTAGAGCTAAGTTCTTATGCGCATAGAACTTTATGCTTAATCTATCATACTTACATGCTTAGACCTAGAGCTATATTGAGGTGGTGGGATCTTTTCTAATTTAGTCTTGGTCAAAGTTGGTTTGTGGGATCGATGCCGTCCTTGTGGCGGATGCTCTAGTAGAAGGAGCCCGAGAACGGGTATGCCTTGATATCACGCTAGAGTAGTGGTTGACAGCTTAGACGTGGTGTCTAGGCTTGAGGTTGCCATCGGTTGCACCTTTCTCGTATGATTGAGGTGGTAGGCGACGGGGAGTGACCTTGTCCCATCTGTCCTTTGGAATCCCCCACATCTAGGTTTAGAGTAGAACTGTAGGCCAGCAACGCTTGGCAGACCAGGTGTTATCCAGTGTCCAAAGTAGACCAGCGGCGGCCAGGCTAACTTACCTTAGAATCTGTTGACACCTCTAACAGCACATAAGCTAGGTTGTCATCCCTAGCATGGCGCCAGAGGTGCTGGTATTAAATGCATATGCTTTTGTAGAGAATGAAGAAGGGATTCGCAAGCGCACAGATAATACCGATGTAGCATTTTAACTAGGAGTAATCCAGGTATTGTTATTTGTATTTTACCACTAGGAAGGGATGCTTCTGGATATATATATGAGCAATGAGCATGCATGTGCTAATGGAGAACTTAACCATGTCTTTATCTATCTTCTCATACAGGGTAAGTGTCACATAAAATAATAAGATAAATATGAATGATAAATGATAAAGATAAATGAGAGCACATAGCCATATAAAATAAGGATAAACATCTCAATAGAGTACCCTAAGTTTATAACACTAGTATGGACTAGGACGATCTATAAGAATAAATTCAAAGTATTCTAACTATAAAGCCAAAGCATACAATGATTAGTGCAAGAACACTTAACATTTATGGGGGAAAAGGTTACATCTATACATAGTGATATTACCATGAAAGATCAGGAACAGAGCAATCACTTCCATGTAATAGTGGTGTTCTACTAGTCCTATACTTGGGAGGAGGACTACAGAGGACTCAACGGGACTGTCTGATGTCAACCCGCTAGGGTTTGGGGATGATCTTTCGATGAGAGGCGTGAGATAACTTGATTGGTGGATGGAGATGATGTTCACGGCCCGACTACAGCCTTCAAGACTGTGCCTTAGCGACCGATACACCACTTTCAAAGGCCGTCATGATCTTGTGGAGCGTGACAACCAGCCACTAGGGCAACCATCCTACAAGCAATCGAAGAACTAGCAAGAACGAGGAAACAAGCACGGAATTGGCAAGATCAAATTGAAGGTTTCAAACTGAATCTTATTATGAGTGGGGTTCCGAAGACAAGGAGATGGGCGGCTGGATCAGCACATGCACCTACAAGCAAGTAGCGATGGCTAAACTTGATGTAAACAAAACCCAATCTATTTGTAGCAGCTATGGAGGTATAAGAGAGGGTAGAGGATGACCATGTCCTGGCAGGAGTCATCCCACAACCCTAGGACATGCCCCAATTGGGCCCCACTTGATACATGGCCCATCGGGCAACAATCAGGTGACACCGAGGACAGAAAAAAACCTCTCGGTGTTATTTGCATCATTCCTCTGACTCTGAGAAGATATCAACATGAGACTGGATCCATATGAAAGTAGACTTGATAAGCTTTCCATCAAGTATCAAAATGTCCCAATTGGAGTCCGTATGAAGCTGTGGTGACCCACACAAGTCGGGGTCCTTCTGCAGTCCGAATCCAACTCCCAAATCATGTTGGGTTTGGACTCTTGCTTTCCTTGCTCTAGAAGCGACGTGGTAGCCTGATGGAGGACATTGTGGACACATGGGCTTGATCCCCAATCACCTTTGTTAAGGTACCATGCTTCCCAAATGCAATAAACCCTTGAGCTGGTGTTGCCTCGCATTCTGAATGCAGTCGCACCTTCCCTTGTTGATCCTCTCCATCATTCCTGAGCAACACAAAAGTGCACTTGTCTCCATTGTCTAAATATGATGGACGAGAGTTTAAGATTGAACTTACTTGATGGTTGAGTTGACGAGCACGAGCATGAGTAAGAGGACCAGCAATAGGTACTGGTGTTGGCGTGGACGGCGTGGATGTATGGTTGGTGTTGATGTCCTTATCACTGTCACTCCCATGATCTACCTCACGAACTGGAAAATAGGGTGCAATCGTAGATAAATACAGTCTAGGCACCACGCCTACACAACAATTATCACTCACCCATCTATCTAATGAGCAAGCGCTATACGATTCTATGCATAAACATGATTCTAAACTAACTATGCTAAGCATATAATTAAAGTAAACTAAGAATAATATAATTGAGAACATAAACAAGTAGAGCAAAGTCATATCTAATATATTAGAATAGAATAAAGTACTATTCATAGTAGCAACAACAAAGATGAATATGATGATGAAATACAAGAAATTACCAAGAACGATGATAGATCCGGACTCTAAGCTAGGCTTGACTCCTTCTAGATCTATTCCTATGTAGCTATGCTACTAAACCATGGAGCTCTAATTGAGATGGTGGCTCTAGGCTTCTCTGAATTCTCGAGAATGAATTTGATAATGAATTCTTGAATGAATTAGGGTTTCTCCAAGGGCCCTATTTATATAGCCCCCTAGGATGCACCATAGCCCTTGGATCAAACTGACTTGAATGGACGCTTCATATTGATCCTCAAGGTCGATGGAGGCAGGATCTGCGAGGTTGGCCCTAATTGGGCGACCTGGCTGGGCGGCCGCCCAGGTGGCATGGGCGCCCGCCCACCTGGCTCTGCCAGGTGGGTCTAGCTCCGTAGGGTCTCTTTCTTGAGTCTTTTAGAGTATTCTTAAGTTGTTGGACGGGGTATTATCTCTATATAAACCTGACATGTGGACCTCTTTTGGTTCTTTTCCGATAACCCCCTACAGAAATAGATAATCACCAAAACTCGTGGAACTCTATTAGTGTAACCCCTATAACTAGATGGTACTTATATATTATCCCTTTCTCAGACTATGTTGACGGTTAAAAATGATACTTAACTACCGTCAACAGAATCCCTAACCCTATATGAAGACATGTATTTGCATGATCTGCTATCTTAACATAACTATCTAGGAATTCCTGCTCCATTTTAGATTGTTCTTTATTCTTTCTTTTATCTTTATGCTTGACTTTGGCTTGAGTGTGTGTGTCAGTTATCAATCTATCTATCATGTTTACCCCCTGTTATGAACATTGGTCTATTATGCATTCGTGTTATCTTGACCATGTCCCTCTTTTACACCATGCCTTCCTTTGGAAAAATATAAATAACGATACCATGAATACTTCTGGGTAAAATGCTACAACGGTATTTCCGTGCGCTTGCGGACTTATTCTGTAAACATTGTAGAATACCTACTGGTGTTTCTAGTGACATTGCCAAGGACTTAGCAATCTTGGTGATTACACTAAGAAACGCTAACAAGCATTTCTAGCGCCGTTGCCGGGGAAGGCATTGGTTAAAACGTTTTAGTTGGACCTGTTCTTGATAATATGTTTGTGTAGTAGCCTTTGCTCATTTTAGGTTAAAAAAATTTCTTTTATAAACTATATTTTGTTACTTTAAAAAAATAATAATTTTGCTTTACCAAAAATAACATTTAGTAAAATGTTATTCATAAAGCTCTTTAAAAATATATAAATATTTATCTCATACAAAAAAGATATATATAATAATATTTCTTAAAAAAATCTATATAATTAAAAAAATTTGTTATCCTTATATAAAATATAAATATGAATATTTTTTTTTAAAAAAATGTTTTTAATAATGCTAGTTTGTTTTCAAAGTTGTACATGCAGCATGTTTTGGTTTGAAGTATGATTGATCATCATATCTTCATGGGCATTTTAATTTAAGCATGGAGCTTACGTTAAATTGCCTACCTTGATTAAACGACATGTCTAATCATTGTTCCAAACTGCTAAGTGTAGACTTTAAATAAAAAAAGTTTTTGGAGTTATTTTTATTTATCAATAAAAAAATTTCATAAAATAATTCTCTTTTCACTCATACTTATCTCCAAAGCTTCATCATTCATGCTTCTTTATGGCATCATAAAGAATAGAAATGCCTTACGTTGGAGATAAACCAAGGTTTGATTTACTCTGCTTTGATCTTAGCCTTGTTTGAGTTGAAATAAAAATTGGTGGAACAATGTTTTAGGGATAAAATATATCATATGGCTCTCTTGTTCACCTGTCAATGCTGTCACCTCTGTTGGATGAATCTTGTTAATCCTTTCATGCTTCCTCTTTTTGTGCTAGCATGTTTGGTTTGGTAGTTTTGGTCGTTCATATGATGATCATTCTATCATAGGCTTGCTAAATTAAGCGTGGTGCTTAGGTTAGCTGTGCCTGCCTTAATCAAATTAGACATGGAGTCGAGTTTGATTTCTGTACCAAGCTGCTATTATAGATTTTGGTTGATCATATGGACTAACCCCTGTAGGAATATATAAATTTTATAAGGGTAATTCCTGAGATGATAATGAAGATGAAACCTTGTTTGGTGAACCAAAAAATATATATATAAATTTTGATAATAAAATAAAATAAACCTTTCAAACCCAAGTTTTTTGTTCTGTTATCTCGATGACATCACAAGACAAGCTTGGGAGAGGGAAGCCTCCCAGCACACTTAAAGGAAGTCATGAACTGCAAATCAGGCCATCGTGTGCACTAGCTTGGGGGAGGACCCCTGCAAAGGTAAATTATATCTCAAACTTCTTACAATAATTTGGCTATCTTATAGAAATGATGAGATATAATGATTTTATAATCTATATATGTGCTATGCAAATATCTAGTTCAACCCTTGTTGAGATGATGAATAGTTGCTCTGTCTTATGTTTCATCTATACCCATGTTATAATTGAGCTTTCTCTAAGATTTGGGTTTATTAGCTAATAATGTCTCATCCTAAAAACTTGGACTAGTGGGTTGGATATGCTTGATCTTGTCTAAGTTATTGCCTGATATGATATGGTGACATGGGCTGCACTATGACTTTGTTCTGATTGAGACTTGATATCTGAAGTTTTATTTAAAAAATTTAAAAACAAAAGTTCCTCAATGATTATGAAATACCTACCAAGGCCATATGACATGTTTCAATTCTACAAACCTTTTAGTCATATGCTGCTTGTGGAACATTGAGCTAGGTCAAATTGTTGTGACCTTAGTGAGATTATGGTCATACATCCATGACTGAGATTCACATGCACCCACCAAATAAAGCCAACTCTCACCCCGAGAGTTGTGCACAACATGCACCCATCCATCCACCAAAGAATATGCCAACTCTTATCCTGAGAGTTGTGCACCTTTTTCACCAAATAAAAATGCCGACCCTTATCCTAAGAGCTGCGCATTCCTTATCCAAGAAAATGTACTCCTCACATTGCCATCATGAAATCTCTCCATCAAAAATTTTGTCATGTACCAATAAAGGATATGGGCTATGCTTATAAAAAATAAAAATAAAAAAACCCATGCCAAGGGGCATGAGAAAAAAATAAAGAAAAAAGAGAAAGCATACATGCCAAGGGGCATGGGAGATGTAATAAAAATGGGAAGGAAATCCAAATTCCCCATTCAAAAGAAAACAAAAGAAGAAGAGAAAAGAAAGTGTGTACCTTTATAACCCATATTCCTCCAAAAAATATCATCCATCCAATAAAGAGAGTCATGATGCATGGAGTACCAAAAATACTTAGAATTAGGAACCATCTTCATTTTCCACACACTTGCACATCTCAATCAAAGTGTATGACTTGTATCTCCATGTGGTTCGGTTTTTGACTTGGCAATACATGTGATGCAAGTATGCCCACCTTTATACCTGCCCAAAACTCCACTCACAGCTTTTAGTGGTCGAATATAAAAGGCAACATTACAATGCCTTTGGTGAGGTATTCATACACATTGAGTGATCGAGAGAATCATTTGAGGAACTTACCTTTTCCTTGCAAAAACTTTCAAAACCTCTGGAAAGATGGTTAATCTTGGGATGAATGATAAGCAATGCTTGTTGATCTTTTCTATCTTGCAATCGCCCAAGACCTGAGATAGCTAAAAAGCCCCATCAGTTTCAAGATAATAACTGGGTGGATAGCATGATGATATATTTGAATTGAAGTTGAAAACTTTGTTATAACCTTGGTAAATTTAAAATATGATTGGCATCGAAGCAACTCCTGATCAACAACCAAAACCTAACTTTGCTCGAGGACGAGAAAAAGGGTAAGCTTGGGGGAGTTGTTGGTGGTCCTTAATGACAATTTTATACCACCAATAATAACTCAAAAAGGGGTGAATTAAATATTTACTTGCACATATACTTTTGCTATTAACCCAATTACACTTGTACTTGGAGAATTATTTTTGCAGGAACATACAATAAGTACAAGAAATTTCATTCACAAGTGCGCTTTCCAGGAAGTGTAAAATCAAGGGATTGGGAAAAGATCCACTACAGGACCAAACTAGACTAAGTACACCATGCCACCATGGCCTAGAACAACGCATGAACCCACCCGGTCCAACTCCAACTCGGGCTGCAGGAGGAGGCCTGAGTATTTTGGCCATAACTCACTCATTCGGACTCCATTTTGGGCGATCCACCAGGCGTTGGAAAGCTAACAACGAGGCTCACGCACCTGCAAAAGATGACGCCCAGCTAAGCCCAAAGTCGGGCATGCACCAGTGGAGGCGCGCGCGCCCCTCTCAGGTGTCCATTTGGGCCCATCCTAGGTGAGGCGGTTCGTCCTTCCCTTGTGAAGGTTAGGTGGTGCTGCACTCACACAAGGAAGGTGGGAAACCAATGTTGTGAGGTCAGTTTGGAGCTTTCCATGTGGGGAGGAGTATCTCCACTCTCCCAAGGCACCTCCCACCTATAAATAGAGGCCCTCTCTACCTTTGTAAGACACACCACACAAGAGCCTCTCTCCCTCACTTATATCTTTACGTTGTAGTCATAGTAGAAGCTTAGTTGGAGCAAGGCAAGCTTCATTGGAGAGCTTGAAACTTTTGGAGCAATCTTGGTATTACACTCAGAGTTCCCTTTTGTTCTTGCTCTTATTCTATCAATATAGTTATGTTCTTGAATTAGAGCTAAGTTCTTATGTGCATAGAACTTTATGCTTAATCTATCATACTTACATGTTTAGACCTAGAGCTATGTTGAGGTGATGGGTTCTTTTCTAATTTAGTCTTAGTCAAAGTTGGTTTGCAGGATCGATGCTGTCCTTGTGGTGGATGCTCTAGTAGAAGGAGCCCGGGAATGGGTATGCCTTGATATCATGCTAGAGTAGTGGTTGACAGCTTAGATGTGGTGTCCAGGCTTGAGGCTGCCATCGGTTGCACCTTTCTCGTATGGTTGAGGTGGTAGGCGGTGGGGAGTGACCTTGTCCCGTCAGTCCTTTGTAATCCCCTATGTCTAGGTTTGGAGTAGAACTGTAGGCCGGTAATGCTTGGCAAACCAGGTGTTATCCGGTGTCCAAAGTAGACCAGCGGCGGCTAGGCTAACTTACCTTAGAATCCCTGACCCTATATGAAGACATGTATTTGTATGATCTGCTATCTTAACATAACTATGTAGGAATGCCTGCTCCAATTTAGATTGTTCTTTATTCTTTCTTTTATCTTTATCCTTGAGTTTGGCTTGAGTGTGTGTCAGTTATCAATCTATCTATCATGTTTACCCCCTGTTATGAACATTGGTCTATTATGCATTCGTGTTATCTTGACCATGTCCCCCTTTTACACCATGCCTTCCTTTGGGAAAATATAAATAAAGATACCATGAATACTTTCGGGTGAAATGCTACAACGGTATTTCTATGCGCTTGCGGACTTGTTTTGTAAACATTGCAGAATACATATTGGTGTTTCTAGTGGCATTACCAAGGACTTAGCAATCCTGGTGATTACACTAAGAAACGCCAACACGTACCTTTTGCTCATCCCTTAGCAAAGACAGGCTCAGTGATGGATCAGGAGTTGCTTCAATGCTTTTATACCTCATAAGTACACATGCATTCAAACAAGCACTTTCCTCCGGATTAGAGTATACTGTTCTAACTCAAGACTTACCCATATTACCTTTCACCATGGGGCTTGTAGCTTTCACTTGGGTCTTGAGCAGTTGAAAGACAAAATGGTCAAGTCAAGCACTATATTTCTCGCTCTTCAATCAACTATCATTCCAAAGTTTTTGCAAGATTTTCAAATTAAACTCAGAGATTCCTTGTATGACCCTTTCAAGTCTCTCATATGTGGTATTTCTAGATCCTCTCTAGGGCAAATGTAAGGTATGCCTTCTCTCTTCTGTCAAGATATGTGGTATTTGTGGCACTCAGGCATACTGCCTTCTCTTTCTCACCCTATATCTAATAGGCTTATGTGGAGCTCATAGGTGGGGAGATAACTCAAACTACTTTCATATATTGCACAGTTAAACCATGAATCCAGAGGATTTAGTCATACATTCAAGTCGTATGTGCATGTAACTATGAGGGGTACAAAGAGAGTAATAGGAAAAATGATGGTAAGATAATAAAGAGATGATTAAGAGGGGTGATGGATGATGGTGAAGATCTAATTCTACAATTGTTCCTTAGGGATAACATACCTCCCTTTATTTGGAAACTCTTTGATGAGGAGGAATTGGCTGCTTAATCACTTGGGACTTTTGTCCTCTTTCTTTTCTTTTCTTTCTTTTGGGACTTTTGTCCTTGTTGATATTGGTTACGCACACAAAAGATAAGATAGGATCCGCAAGCGCACGGATATCGGTGAGCACTTCACCCGAGAGGTAAATCCTGAGTATCGTATTTATTTATCCGCAAGGAGAAAACATGCTAAAGACTAACCCTGTCTTACTACTACCCCTAGGCTGCACTACAAGATAGCGAGAATTAAGTGATATAGAGAGGATTACTCCGTCAGTCTCCCTCTAACCTGTGGTAAGCTATGCTAATATTGTTCAAAGGGGGGATACCTAGGGAGAAAGACACCATAGAGAATTCTTTAACCCTGGTTCACTATTCCTACCAATCCTTCTGACGGGAGGTGAACTACAAAGACAACAAGGGAACTGTCACTTCCCCCACTACCACCACTTAACTCTGGCCAGACAGGGAGTATCTATGAGTATTTCTAGCCCAAGAACTATGCTTATGCTACAAACGATTACTCTATTCCCTATGCGAAGCGAATAAAGTAAACTCATAAACCAAAGAACAATAAGAACAATAAACTTACTAGTATTAGATGTCAAATTGCCGAATGATCCTAGAACCAAGCCTTGGGTTAGGAGACTTGATCCCGTAGATACAACTGGAGAGGAGACACTGACAGGCCGGGCTTCCTCCAATTCTACCTCCACCCTATACTCTCTCAATCTCTCTTGATGCTAACCCTAGAGAGAAGGATCCATTCAAGAGACCCGTCCCTAACTATTTCTCTCTCTGGAAAATATGAATTAGGGTTTTTGAACTCTCTCTCCCAGGGGCTAGGGGCCCTGTATACATAGCCCTCTAGGATGCACCACAGCTCTTGGATCAAACCGACCTAAATAGATGACTAATATTCATCCTCAAAGTCGGTGGAGGCAGGATCCGCGAGATTGAAGCTGATTGGTCCAGTGGCCGCGCGGCCACCCACGTGGCCTGGGCGGCCGCCCACTGGCTGCTGCCAAGTGGGCCCAGCTTTGTAGGGTTGCCTTCTCGAGTCTTCTAGATTGTTCCTGAGTTGCTGGACGTGGTATTCTCTCTATGTAAACCTGACATGTGGACCTCTTTTGGTTGTTTTCCGATAACCCCCTGTAGAAATAGATAATCACCAAAACTCATAGAATTCTGTTAGTGATAACCCTATATCTACTAGGTGTTAGCATATAGGTCCATTTTCATGTTTAGTTGATAGTTAAAAACGTGAGTTAACTACCATTAACAAGCTCCCCCACACTTAGTCTTTTACTCATCCTCGAGGAAAAGGATGGAATTACTTTACGCATAACCTCAGTCATACCTGTACTGTAGGATTCAAAGTGTCTACAAAAACACATTGGGAAGTTGAGGATGGAACAACATGAAGTAGAGCTCCTTTTCCCTTCAGTCCTGTCACTCGGAGTTTTATAACATTTTTGCAAAGGAAAACTTAGCTTACCCTTCTCCATCATGTGGCACACTTGAGTCACTCATTATATGTGGTATTTGTGCAACTCACTGAGGCATGCATGATGTATGCCTTATGCTGTATCCTGTTATAATAAAGATTATATGGAGTTGAAAGTATTTCAAGGAAATAGCATACTCACCTTGCATATGTTGCTTGGTCAAAACAGGATCCTCAGAGGGGAGTTTCATACCCTTAGATCAAGATGTGCATGTGTGTGGAATATTTGGTGGCGACTCCTAATTCTATTTTACTCCTTTGATCAGGCTTCTCTCTTTTGAGATTGACAGATAACAATAAGACTTTTCAAAAGATCCATGGGCGATCATTTATTTTTCCTTGGGGGCATTTATTCTTTTGATTCCCCTCTTTCTTTCTTTCTCTCTTTCTTCTTTTTTTCAATACTAAATCTTGCATAGCCTCATGTAGATCATAAATGGAGAAACTTTGAAATAAGAGATATTATAAGCCTGGAGCATTTATTCAAAGATCCTATAGATGGTTGTATCTTCTCCAAGTGTAGGAGATAGATAAAGGGAGAAAAGCATGTTGGTGCGTACTCCCAGTGTAGGAGCAGCAAAGATATATCTGGGTGTTAGTGATCTTGATCTTAATGAGCATGACCCTCCTCTCGACAAGGGTCTCACATGGTTTGACCAAAACTCAACACAAAGCAGCAGCCTATGTGCTAGTTTAATTTTGTCGACGAGGCTCTATAGGCATTTATTTACCACAAAGGAGAAGTATAGCTAACAAATTTAAATTTTTGAAAAGAAATTCTCCAAGTGACTAGACGTCAGAAATTAGGTTCTCATGATCCATGCTATCTCACTTTCCACAACAACCTAAGTGAAATGGGGTCCCTAAAAGAGTTCTCCGCAGCAACAGGTATTTCTAGAAATTATCATGGTGTGAGTCTATCTTGGGATCATGATTAAAATAATTTACCTTCTCAAGATTATATATTAAACATTTTAAACCAAGGTATATAATTACATAACGGAACAGAGCGATCAGGATAAAATTTTGTAACATAGGGGATCATACCTGACCGTGGCCGAGGCTGGAGCCAAATGGGCCCACCACTTGGGCGGGTGCCCAAGGATGCCAGGCGGCTGCCCGCTCCTGGTGGTCTCTTGGGGTACACTTCACCGAGCACGGTCATCGTGTCATATTGTTTCAGAAATTTTAGTTGTTGCACAAAAATCGTTTCGTTACGTCGTCGGGTATCTCCCCCACACTTGTTTCCTGTTACCCTTCATTGACAACATGGTGGAGACAAAAGAGGCAAGATAAATCTAATAATATATAAATATATTTATTGCATCATCATATAGGGCATATCAATTACAAAGGACTTGACTCAAACTGAACTTAAGAAAACTTTAACTAAACTTTAATCTAAGCAAAATTCAATCTAATTCTCACTCATGCCCTATCAGATGCTAGGATAAATCGTCTCTAATTATTGGGGTGCTCTAGAGCAGTCCCCTTCTTAGGTGTGCCGTTAAGAGCTTTCTCTAAATCTAACACCCTCTTATCAGTGCGGATGATGCATCTACCCTGGAGACGCTGGCATGATTCTAGAGAGGCGATGATAGTGCGTTGAGCCTCTAGCTCCTTCTCTAAATCTGCCATGGTCTTGCGGCGCTTGCGTGGAGTCTCTTATGCAACAAGGGCGCCTTTGGGAGCTTCCAGCGTCGATACAAATCTGATTTTGGTAGGATGAGCGCGAACTCCCTCGATGTAGGTGCATTCTCCTGTGTTGTACTTTGCACTGACAATCTCCCTTCTCTTGTTGGTCTTCACTCCTATGAGCACATCGTTGTGCTTGGGAGGCAGGAGCTTGGTTCCTTTTGGCACCTTGATGACGGGGCCCTTTGGTAGAGCGTCTTTCAAGAGGAGAGGCTCAGGCGACACAGTGAGAATAGGCCGAGTGAAGTAGGAGCTGCCATAGCTATGAGGTTTCGGTGGAATGGTGGCAAGGGGCATAGGCTCATTGACTGGGATGATGGCATTGCACTCGGGCTCCTCCTTTGGGATGGTGTTGAGGTCGATCCCATAGCGGATCATCCTCCTATCTAGGTTTCAGACTTCATGGCTGCGCGGAGTGGTGTAGCAAGCTTCTAAATAGGAGCAGAGGAGAACTATGGTGGAATGAGATTTGAATAGAGGCATGGGCTGTTTATATAGGGGGTAAAACGACATCGAAGGAGCGTCTTCGAGGAATGACATGAGTAGAAATGCACAAATATGCCGAGCATCTACTTTTTACTGATGAGGGATATGGAAGGGTCACAAGGGAGAAAGGTGGTGGCGATCGCCTGCCATAGCCGGGCGGGTGCCCAAGAGGGCTGGGCGGCCGTCCAGGCGTCGAGCCCTTTCCCCTCCAACTTTTTTACAAAATATTTATATATCTTTAGTATTCAGAAAAGTTACTGGACCTGAAAAACTCAAAAGTAAAAAGTCAGGCCCAAACTCCCCTAATTAAATGAAGAAAGTAACTATGTCCACTTCCTCAAAATTATTATTGGGCTCAAAGAATAATTTAAGGCATTGACCATTTACCTTGAATAACATACCTTCATTGTTGCGAAGCGTGACGGCTCCATGTGATGATGAGCTCACCACGTCGAATGGTCCTTCCCATTTGCTTCAAAGTTTTCCATGCCCGAAGAGCTTCACCCTGGAATTAAAAAGTAATACCTTATCTCCTGGGGCGATCTCCTTCTTGATTTTCTAATCATGCCATCTCTTCACTCTTTCTTTATAAATCTTGGCATTATGATAAGATTTTTCTCTCCACTCTTCTAGCTCATAGAGTTGCATCTTCCTCTTTTCTCCAGCCGCATTTAGGTCCATATTCCTTCTCTTTATGGCCTAATGAGCTTTGAATTCTAACTCCACTGGTAAGTGACAAGTCTTCCTATATACTAGCTAATACGGTGACATTCCAATGGGTGTCTTGTATGCTATTCGATATGCCCAGAGTGCTTTGTGAAGCTTCTCCTTCCATCCTGTTCCCATTTCATTACTGTCTTCTGTAAAATATTCTTGATTTGTTTGTTTGATGTCTCTGCCTAGCCACTTGTCTACGGATGATAAGGAGTGGTGACATTGTGACGGATTCCATGATTTGACAAGTATTGCTTGAAGCACTTGTCGATGAAGTGTGATCCTCCATCACTTATCACTATACTTGGGACTCCGAATCTTGGAAATATTATTTCTTCAAATATCTTTTTGGAGTGTATGTTGTCAGCCTTTCTGCATGGCATGGCTTCAACCCATTTGGAGACATAATCCACTACCACCAGAATCTACTCATACTTGTTTGATGGTGGAAACAGTCCTATGTAGTCAATCCCCCAGACATCAAAGAGCTCAATCTAGAGATTGTTGATGAGTGGCATGGCATCCCTTGAATTTATGTTGCCATGTTTCTGACATGGGCCACACCTTCGAATGAATTCTCTTGTGTCTTCATACATTGTTGCCATGTTTTTTGCATGTGTTCAGAATGCACCACAGCCCTCAGATCAAACCGACCTAAATAGACGACTAATATTCATCCTCAAATTTGGTGGAGGCAGGATCCGCGAGATTGAAGCTGATTGGTCTAGGTGGCCGGGCGGCCGCCCACATGGCCTAGGCGGCCGCCCACTGGCGGCTGCCAAGTGGGCCCAGCTTTGCAGGGTTGCCTTCTCGAGTCTTCTAGATTGTTCCTGAGTTGCTAGACGTGGTATTCTCTATGTAAACCTAACATGTGGACCTCTTTTGGTTCTTTTTTGATAACCCCCTGCAAAAATAGAAAATCACCAAAACTCGTGGAATTTATTAGTGATAACACTATATCTTCCAGGTGTTTACGTATAGGTCCATTTTTATGTTTAGTTGACGGTTAAAAACATGAGTTAACTATCGTCAACAGTCCTCTTTCTTTTCTTCTTCTTTTTCTTTTTTAGAGCAGCAACCAATCCTTTTTAAAACAAATATAGCAACATGGAGTATGAACTGAAATAACTGGAGCTTTACTGCACAATGGAAAGGGATATGATGGTGTTGACGGTAGTTAAGTATCATTTTTAACTGTCAACATAGCCTGAGAAAGGGATAATATATGAGTACCATCTAGTTATAGGGGTTACCCTAACAGAATTCCACGAGTTTTGGTGATTGTCTATTTTTGCAGGGGATTATCGGAAAAGAACCAAAAGAGGTCCACGTGTCAGGTTTACATAGAGAGAATACCTCATCCAACAACTCAAGAATACTCTAGAAGACTCGAGAAGGCGACCTTGCAGAGTTGGACCCACCTGGCAGAGCCAGGCGGGCAGGTGCCCATGCCATCTGGGTGGACGCCCAGCCAGGTGGCTTAATCAGGGCCTACCTCGCGGATCCTGCCTCCACCGACCTTGAGGATCAACATGAAGTGTCCATTCAAGTCCGTTTGATCCAAGGGCTGCGGTGCATCCTAGGGTGCTATATAAACAGGGCCCCTGGCCCCTGGATTAACCCTAATTCATTCAAGAATTCATCATCAAATTCATTCTCTAAAATTCAGAGAAGCCTAGGGCCACCATCTCAATTAGAGCTCCATAGTTTAGTAGCATAGCTACATAGGAATATATCTAGAAGGATTCAAGCCTAGCTTGAAGTCCGGATCTGTCATCGTTCTTGGTAATTTCTTGTATTTCATCATCATATTTAACTTTGTTCTTGCTACTATGAATAGTACTTTATTCTATTCTAATATATCAGATATGACTTTGATCTACTTGTTTATGCTCTTAATTATATTGTTCTTAGTTTACTTTGATTATATGCTTAGCATAGTTGGTTTAGAATTATGTTTATGCATAGGATCGTATAGCGCTTGCTCATTAGATCGATGGGTGAGTGATAAATATTGTGTAGGCGTGGTGCCTAGGCTGTATTTATCTGTGATTGCACCCTATATTCTAGATCATGAGGTAGATCACGGGAGTGACAGTCCCATTGAGTCCTCTGTAGTCCTCATCCTGAGTACAGGACTAGTAGAACACCACTATTACATGGAAGTGATTGCTCTGTTCCTGATCTTTCATGGTAATATCACTATGCATAGATGTAACCTTTTCCTTCCATGATTGTTAAGTGTTCTTGCACTAATCATTGTATGCTTTGGCTTTATAGTTAGAATACTTTGGATTTATTCTTGTAGATTTTCCTAGTCCATGCTAGTGTTATAAACTTAGTGTACTCTATTGAGATGTTTATCCTTATTTTATGTGGCTATGTGCTCTCATTTATCTTTATCATTTATAATTCATATTTATCTTATTATTTTATGTGACACTTACCCTGTATGAGAAGATAGATAAAGATATGGTTAAGTTCTCCATTAGCACATGCATGCTCATTGCTCATATATATATCCAGAAGCATCTCTTCCTAGTGGTAAAATATAAATAATGATATGTGGATTACTCCCGGTTAAAATGCTACATCGGTATTATCTGTGCGCTTACGGATCCCTTCTTCATTCTCTATAAAAGCATATGCATTTAATACCAGCACCTCTGGTGCCATGCTGGGGATGACCACCTAGCTTATGTGGTGTTAGAGGTGTCAACAAGCATTTTTGGCGCCGTTGCCGGGGAAGGTTGAAAGCTTATCAAATGGATATATATATGAGCAGCATTGCATCCACTAATGTGATTGAGCAACATCCACCCTTCTCTACTCATACAAACTTACCCTTGTCTTTTGTCTATGTTATATATTATATGCAGGGTAATGTATGAACATGTTTAATCTTCTAGATAATTTCCTCAAAGATCCAGAAGCTTTAATTAGGAGGACCAGGGCAAAGTTGAGAAAGAACTTATCAACTTTGTCTACTCAACCTGCCAGTTCTTCTATATTAGAAGATCCACCTTTTGTTCGAAGTTTGACACCAACATTCAACGCCATGGCCGACAAGTCACTTCATGAGTTCTGGGCTCCCACTAT
The DNA here is from genome assembly GCA_023333625.1 of Bothriochloa decipiens. Taxonomy (NCBI): domain Eukaryota; kingdom Viridiplantae; phylum Streptophyta; class Magnoliopsida; order Poales; family Poaceae; genus Bothriochloa; species Bothriochloa decipiens. Next base: position 20,863,495 of record CM041647.1, on the reverse strand, counting down.
GGACAACATCCGTACTGGACCAGCTACAGACATCGATAAACTTTTGAGCTCAAGCCAGCGTTGATCAACATGGTGCAAGCTAGCTAGTTCTATGGGAAGGCCCATGAGGATGCTAGTGCTCATCTCCAACATTTCTTGGAGATTTGTAGCACTTTCACCATCAAGGATGTTCCTAGAGATACTATACTACTTCACCTTTTCTCATTCTCACTCTTGGGAATAGCGCAGCAGTGGTTCTACGCCAACAAGGAGAAGAATACTACGTGGGTACTATGTTCCACCAATTTCCTGGTGAAGTTCTTTCCCATGGGCAAGACCAATGCTCTCCGTGGGAAGATATCAAGTTTTCAGCAACACCATGAAGAGACAGTCCCAGAATCCTGGGAGCGCTTTTAAGATTACATCCTTGAATGTCCTCCTCATGGGATGGAGAATTGGTTGCTCATGCAGACCTTCTATCATGGGCTCAGCAATAGCACTCGTGAGACCATGGATGCTGCTGCTGGAGGCGCATTCTTATCACTTACTATTCCTCAAGCCACAACTCTTGTGGAGAAGATGGCCTCCAACCAAGGTTGGAGTTAAGAAAGAACTCAGACCTGCAAGAGGGGTGGAATGCACCAGCTTAAGGAAGTAGACATGCTATCTGCCAAGATGGACCTGCTGATGAAGAGGCTTGATGAGAGAGCCCCTGAGAAGAAAGAAGTCATGCACATTCATGACTCTCGCATGACTTGTGAAGAGTGTGGAGAAGCTGGGCATTCAGGTGCTAATTGCCCAAAGCTAAAGGAGGATGTGAACTACCTCAACAACAACAACTACTATTATCGTTCTCAGCAAAATCAAGGCTGGAATCAACAACAGAGGCCTAACTACTTAGGTAATTACCAAGGTAACAATTCTTTCTATAATAATTTTAATTAGCTGCCTTTGACGGAGTTAGTGCTCAACCAAGGTAAGTTGATGGATAACCTGTCCAAGAAGTTAGCATCTTATGACAAAATTCTGGAAACAGTCAATAATAGAATGGATAGTTTTTCCATTGTTATAAAGAATCAGCTTAGCTTCAATAAGATGTTAGAATCTCAGTTGCAGCAGCTTACAAACTTCGTTCCTTCTGTCTACCAAGGTAAGATTCCGAGGCGACTGGAAGGTTTAGAAACTACAAATCTTGTAGACATATTTAATACAGGGAAATTCTGGAGTGACCCATCAAAAGGATCATGGGATGACCACACTCTACCCATCAAGAAAGGTGATCTAGGAAGACCAGTTGTCCTAATCTCCATTGGAAGCACCAACTTCAATGAAGCAATCTGTTATTTTGGCGCAAGCGTCAATGTCATGTCGAAGGTGATATATGCGAAACTATTCAATTGTCCTTTATTATATACAACCATGTGCTTGCAGCTTGCAGACCAGTCACTCTACTACCCAATGGGAATCCTGGAAGATATTTGTGTATGAGTAGGAAGTTCGTACGTTCCTGCAGACTTCATGGTAGTGGACACAGGAGGAGATAAGAGGTCCCCCATCATTTTGGGATGACCATTCTTGAACACTGCCGGCGCCATCATCTACTCCAACACTGCCAAGATCGTCTTCAACATCAAGGGCAAGCGAGAAACCTTCTTCTTCAAGAACAAGGTTTTGCAATTTTCAACACACCCTCAGTACCCTTATGAGCTGGAAAGAGAGACTGTTATCAGGAACCACAATGTCAAGATCAAAACAAGCCCATGAACAAGAGCAATAAGAAGAAGACCTAGAAGATGGAGACAGTGAGGATGGTCACTACAGTCCACAGAGATGACTACAGCTCAAGTTGCCACATCTTATCAAGAAGGATGATTCAGGTGTCCTGGCCATTCAATGCTACACAATAGATGCTCCTTCAACAAGGCTGTCTGTGACAACGGATCGGGCGTCAACATAATGGCCAAGGTGACTTATGAATTTCTATAGGCCAAATGCCTTTGGACCCCACCTACGCAAAGCTACAGATGGTGGACCAGACCTTTCACTTTGTGGAAGGGATAGCCAAAGACGTCCCTGTCCAGATTGACGACCACTACATTCCCACTAACTTCCTAGTCATCGACATGGGTGAAGACGTGTATGATCCACCCATCATCCTGGGAAGACCGTTCCTCAACACTACCAAGGCCATCATCTATATAGGAACAGAGGAAGTCCACTTACTCTTTCCCTCAAAAAAGGTATGTCGCTGTTACATGGACTATACAATCCACGATGAGCCCAAGAAGAATAGATCAAGGCGAAGGCAGCGTACCCGTCATCAGAACAAGAAGATCATTATAGATGGATGGGCTGACTATGAAGGAGAAGTATCAAGGTATGAAGACCGATACCCTAAAGAAGAGAATGCTGCCAAAGAGGTAGAAGAGGTATCATCACTAGAAGAAGAGATAGTGATCATAGAAGCTTCCTCCTCCAAGTCACCATCACCAACCAAGCAAGTATGGAAACCCAAGGTAAAACCAGATTCAAATCCTACACAAGACACAACACCAGTGGCGCCATCCGACGTGCCCCTCAAACAATGAGCGAACAAGGAGGTCCTGTTCGGAGGACCTAAAATCGCCGAACGACGCGCCAAGAGGTAACTTGGTATTTATCTGCACTTTTCTTTTCATCATTGCATTCCTTTATGCATCCTTAGTTGCATCTTTACCTTTCTGTTTCTACAACATAAAAAGAAAATAAATATGTGTGCATTGCATCTTGAAAAAAGGCTAAGCCCCATGTGAACAATGTGTGGTGCAACTGCTCGCCCACTATTCACCGTGGCAGCGTAAAAATAATTTTTCAGCATGTTTACTATTCACCATGGCAGCGTAAAAATAATTTTTCAGCATGTTTACCTTAGAAACCCAATAAAGTTTTTTCTGTCCTTTTTTGTTTAAGTTTGCTAGCTAAATAAAAGGAGAGCTCTTTTTGTTAAATCTGTTGCTATAAGTGAACCACTAGAACAAGCTCTTTATGGATATGATGAATAGTTGCTCTACTTTAATTCCTCGCAAGTACCTAGTTTTCAAACTTGTGCTTTTCCGAGTTTTGGACACAACTGTTTAGACTTGAGTTTTACTCTGAACCTGAAGCCTGTGGGTTACGAATGCTTGATCTAAGTATAGGTAGTTGACGGATAAGATATGGGAAGGTTTTGAGCTGCTGTCCATCTTGCTCCTAGTGATGCTTGAGTTCTGAAGATTTTATTTGTGAAAATCTTAAATTGCTACGTGATGAGTTCCTTTATGACGAGAGTTCAAAATTCCTACCACAGCCATATACTCATGCTTACTAGAATAGGAAAGCCTTTCTTTTTTGTATACATATCGCTTTGTAGGCATTAAGGGTATAAAAAGGACACGGCTACGCTGTCCAAAAGTTTGGCCTGATCTTTCACGGTACTTATGAATTACGACTCCCTTTAAATCCTCCAGCAAAATATTTTCATCCAAATAAAATATTCAGAGGCAACGATGTTACCCTCCTTCAGTCACATCACCAAGGTAATACTTGAGATTACTTTATTCAGATAATGCAAACAGGATAGCAGCCACACTACTTGGCAGACTAGTTCTCATGTAGACAATTATAGAGTTCAATCCACAAAATAATTCTTGTTGCGATAACAGATGATAGAGGGATCAGCTTACAATGATGTGAACCAAACCCTAGATAGCTTCTTCCACCCGTAGCCTCGATGACCACGATCAGAAGATGGGGAATTACAAGGAATTCCAAGTGACGCACTCGAGCTGAAACAACTCGATCACGCACTCCACGCAAATCCACCAAGGGATTGGATCAGCAACCTCTAGGATTCTCGAGCGGCGGCGGCGGCGGCTCGACGAGGAATAACTCCATACAATAAAAATCCAATCTCCCTACAGGATCAGCCGATCATAGGATTAAAAAGGCACGCAGGCCTCGGCTGCACCGGACCAGGAGGCACTCAGGCACCATAACGTGTTTGGACTGGACTCTACGAAAACAAAGATTTATACTAAATAAATAAGCTCACGCCTGGGTGACTCACGTGACTGACTCATATATGTAAATAAAGCTAGGACAATATAATATTGCGGCAACCTCGATAATCAATTAACCAGGCCCTATATTTTGACGTGCATGATCTCCATAGTGACATATTTCCTTGGCTGCCCCTTTCTTCTCTTTTCCAAACAATAAAGCACTTTTAAAAATTATATTGGATGATAGGCCGGCACTAGTAAATTTCTCCATATTTTTCCCATATTTCTCATCAAAATAAATAGCTCCAAATTTAATATCAGATGGTTTCAAAGAATTACCGGCAGCTATATTTGAAATAATGCTAGACTTTTCAGGATGGCGATCTCGATTAGCCATGGGCTCATCATCCTCTCCTCCTTGAAACAAAGCCGTCCTCGGCTTTGACATATAATTGTGAGCTGCATTGTTCAAATGTTTAGAACCACTATCTGCCAGCATACGTGGTACAGGATGAACTGAAGTGTTCTCATCCTCATTTCTGTCAACTGCATTGGAATCAGAATTAGCTTGATCTTTTGAAGAAATGCCAGATTCCTTGTAATAATTTTCAAAAACCATGACCGGAGAACTGATGGTCACATTCTTCTTCGATGCATAACTAGACCCATCAGAGCTATTAACTGTAGGTACCGCAACTTTAGGATCCACATATGAATTCTCCAGTACAATAATTCCAGCAGCCACTGTCACAGACTCACTCGGAGCAGCATGTAGAGTATGAATTTTCTCATCATTCTCCCTCCCTTGAAGCAAAGTCATCCTCGACTTTGGGGTAACTACAGGAGCTTGTTTCTTCACTTTCTCAGGAGCAAATATTTGAGCCTTAATAGCACTCTCAAGCATTGGTTTGAGCACATGATGAACTCCCTTGTGCACAAACGAATAATTGTTGGAACGACCGCCAAACTGCCATGGCCGACCCAATAATAAATGACAAGTACGCAAGGGTGCAACATCACAGTCCACAATATCAATATAATTCCCAATGGAAAACTTAACTCACACCTTGTGAGTAATTTGAGTGTACCGCTTTGGTTCATCCACTGGATATAGCGTGGCATTGGAAGCCTCTGTGTAGACAATGACAAAGCATGCACAAGATCAGAACTAACAACATTTGTGAAACTACCACCATCAATAATTAGCTTGCATGCCTTATCTTGAATTTTGCATTCAGACTGAAAAATATTGGACCGCTGCCCTTTGACATCAACAACAGTACCATCACTCTGTACTTCACGAGCCAACATAGATAATCCATTTGCTGCATCATCAACAATATCAATCAATGGCTCTTCAGATTTTTCTTCTATCTTTTCTTCTTCTACAACAACTGCCTTGCTATTTTCTGGAGGATGAGAAGAAATTTCAGCAATAGAACTAGCATATGGTTTCTCAAGCTGCTTGTGAGAAGAAAAATCTGAAATAACAATATCCTTCTCCTTATTACTAGAAAGCACACACTTGGGCTTGTCAACATTGGTAACATCCTTGGCGGCCTTGAATTTATTCTTGTGACCAAGGAAACTGCCAGCACCAGAAGTCAATGTTTCACCATGAGTATTTTGACTGGTAACTTGCTTCAATGTGGGAGAAGAAAAAATTGCAGCATGCATAGACTTGCCATAAGGAACACTGGAACCCAATTTCTTGTCATACTTATCTCCGGCAATAGAATCAGCCCAAGATGAAATGTTGATTCAATTTAGCGTCCGAAGAAATTTTACCACTTGTAGCAACTGCTTTCTTTGAATAGAGCGTGGGCGCACTTGGCGGATCAAATATACGCCTTAAAAATTTCTTCATACCTTTCCATGTCATGATATCAAACTCACCTATTTCAATATATTCTTCCTCCACTTCCAACCACCACTTGAAAACACGTTCAGAGAAAGTTATCTTTGCCAAATTTACCAGCTGATCAGATGGCAATTTACCGCACCAATACGAACTTTGTATGGCATCTTCCCAATCATAATAATTAGCAGCAGATGCTCGTGAATACAATGTCGGCACAAATGTAGCTTGCTCAGTCAACAAGTGATATTTATCCATTGTTACCAATCAATAGCAAACTTACAAGGTACCGTGAACAACCTGAATCTCTGAATACCACCTAAAAAGGACACGGCTACGCTGTCCAAAAGTTTGGCCTGATCTTTCACGGTACTTATGAATTACGACTCCCTTTAAATCCTCCAGCAAAATATTTTCATCCAAATAAAATATTCAGAGGCAATGATGTTACCCTCCTTCAGTCACGTCACCAAGGTAATACTTGAGATTACTTTATTCAGATAATGCAAACAGGATAGCAGCCGCACTTCTTGGCAGACTAGTTCTCATGTAGACAATTATAGAGTTCAATCCACAAAATAATTCTTGTTGCGATAACAGATGACAGAGGGATCAGCTTACAATGATGTGAACCAAACCCTAGATAGCTTCTTCCACCCGTAGCCTCGACGACCATGATCAGAAGATGGGGAATTCCAAGGAATTCCAAGTGACGCACTCGAGCCGAAACAACTCGATCACGCACTCCACGCAAATCCACCAAGGGATTGGATCAGCAACCTCTAGGATTCTCGAGCGGCGGCGACGTCGGCGGCTCGACGAGGAATAACTCCATACAATAAAAATCCAATCTCCCTATAGGATCAGCCGATCGTAGGATTAAAAAGGCACGCAGGCCTCGGCTGCACCGGACCAGGAGGCACTCAGGCACCATAACGTGTTTGGACTGGACTCTACGAAAACAAAGATTTATACTAAATAAATAAGCTCACGCCTGGGTGACTCACGTGACTGACTCATATATGTAAATAAAGCTAGGACAATATAATATTGCGACAACCTCGATAATCAATTAACCAGGCCCTATATTTTGACGTGCATGATCTCCATAGTGACATATTTCCTTGGCTGCCCCTTTCTTCTCTTTTCCAAACAATAAAACACTTTTAAAAATTATATTCGATGATAGGCCGGCACTAGTAAATTTCTCCATATTTTTGCCATATTTCTCATCAAAATAAATAGCTCCAAATTTAATATCAGATGGTTTCAAAGAATTACCAGCAGCTATATTTGAAATAATGCTAGACTTTTCAAGATGGCGATCTCGATTGGCCATGGGCTCATCAGGGTAGTTAAGCTGTGTCGACCCTTAGGAGCTGGTCATACGGTTAAAGATACTATGTGGGTAGTTAAGCTGTGTCGACCCTTAGGAGCTGGTCATACGGTTAAAGATACTATGTGCTCTCCATCCTTTGATCTATGCTACACCTGTCCTCAGAAGTTTGCATCCTCTTATGCTTATCATTCTACATCCACTCTGTGCTACTTCTGTTCCTAGAAGTACCACCCACTTATATACACATACCACATCCTACATACATCCCAGAAAATGTTCTAACTCCTACACTTGGAGAGAACATCCAAAAATATATATGTGTCGCCGTCATTGTGCAATAAAGCTCCAGTGTTTTAGTTCATACTCCCTATTGTGATAGCCGTCGCATCAAGAGGATTGGTTGCTCTAAAAAAAGAGAAGAAAAGAAAGAAAGAGGACAAAAGTCCCAAAGGAAAGAAAGAAAAGAAAAAGAAAGAAGCAGCCAAGTCCTCTCCTTCAAAATTTCCAAATAAAGGGAGGTATGTTATCCCCAAGGAGCATTTACAGAATTAGATCTTCACCATCATCCATCACCCCTCTTAATCTCTTTTACTTCACCATCATTCCTATCAATCTATATATTCCCCTCATTCACATGCACATACTTGACTGTATGACTCGTTCCTCTGGATCCATGGTTTAACTATGCAATATATGCAAGTAGTTTGAGTTATCTTCCCACCTATGAGCTCCACATAAGCCTTTTAGATATAGGGTGAGAGAGAGAAGGCAATCTCACTATGCCTAAGTTCCACAAATACCACATATCCTGAGAGAAGCGAGAAGGCATACCTTATACTTGCCTTGGAGAGGATCCAGAAATACAACAAATGAGAGACTTGAAAGGGTCATACAAGGAATCTCTGAGTTTTATTTTGAAAAACTTACAAAAACTCTGAAACAATGGTTGATCGAAGAGCGAGAAACATAGCGCTTGACTTGACTGTTCTGTCTTTCAACTGCTCAAGACCCAAGTGAAGGCCATAAGCTCCATGGAAGAAGGTAATATGGGTGAGTCTTGAGTCAGAATAGTTCACTCTAATCCAGAGGAAAGTTCTTATTTGAAGGCATGTGAACTTATGAAGAGTGAAAGCATTGTAGCAACTCCTGATCTATCGCTGAGTCTATCTTTGCTCAGGGATGAGCAAAAGCTAAGCTTGGGGGAGCTTATTGACAGTAGTTAAGTATTATTTTTAACCGTCAACATAGTACCATCTAGTTATAGGGGGTTACACTAACAGAATTCCATGAGTTTTGGTGATTGTCTATTTCTGCAGGGGTTATCAGAAAAGAACCAAAAGAGGTCCACATGTCAGGTTTACATAGAGAGAATACCCTGTCCAATAACTCAAGAATACTCTAGAAGACTCGAGAAGGCGACCCTGCAGAGCGGGACCCACCTAGCAGAGCCAGGTGGGCGAGCGCCCATGCCACCTGGGCGGCCGCCCAGCCATGTGTCCCAATCAGGGCCAACCTCGCGGATCCTGCCTCCACCAACCTTGAGCATCAATATGAAGCGTCCATTCAAGTCGGTTTGATCCAAGGGCTACGATGCTTCCTAGGGGGCTATATAAATAGGGCCCCTGGCCCCTGGAGAAACCCTAATTCATTCAAGAATTCATTATCAAATTCATTCTCTAGAATTCAGAGAAGCCTAGAGCCACCATCTCAATTAGAGCTCCATAGTTTAGTAGCATAGCTACATAGGAATAGATCTAGAAGGAGTCAAGCCTAGCTTGGAGTCCGGATCTGTCATCGTTCTTGGTAATTTCTTGTATTTCATCATCATATTCACCTTTGTTCTTGCTACTATGAATAGTACTTTATTCTATTTTAATATATCAGATATGACTTTGCTCTACTTATTTATGTTCTCAATTATATTGTTCTTAGTTTACTTTGATTATATGCTTAGCATAGTTGGTTTAGAATTAAGTTTATGCATAGGATCGTTTAGCGCTTGCTCATTAGATCGATGGGTGAGTGATAAATATTGTGTAGGCGTGGTGCCTAGGCTGTATTTATCTGCGATTGCACCCTATATTCCGGATCACGAGGTAGATCACGGGAGTGACAGTCCCGTTGAGTCCTCTGTAGTCCTCTTTCCGAGTATAGGACTAGTAGAACACCACTATTACATGGAAGTGATTGCTCTGTTCCTGATCTTTCATGGTAATATCACTATGCATAGATGTAACCTTTTCCCGCCATCATTGTTAAGTGTTCTTGCACTAACCATTGTATGCTTTGGCTTTATAGTTAGAATACTTTGGATTTATTCTTGTAGATTTTCCTAGTCCATTCTAGTGTTATAAACTTAGAGTACTCTATTGAGATGTTTATCCTTATTTTATGTGGCTATGAGCTCTCATTTATCTTTATCATTTATCATTCATATTTATCTTATTATTTTATGTGACACTTACCCTATATGAGAAGATAGATAAAGACATGGTTAAGTTCTCCATTAGCACATGCATGCTCATTGCTGATACATATATATCCAGAAGCATCCCTTCCCAGTGGTAAAATATAAATAATGATACCTGGATTACTCCCGGTTAAAATGCTACATCGGTATTATCTGTGCGCTTACGGATCCCTTGTTCATTATCTACAAAAGCATATGCATTTAATACCAACACCTCTGGCGCCATGCTAGGGATGAAAACCTAGCTTATGTGGTGTTAGACGTGTCAATAGATGGCGACGAATATTTTTGGGTGTTCACTCCTAGTGTAGGAGTTAGAACATTTTCTGAGTGGATCTGAATGGGGAATATGTATATGAATGGATGGATGTGTACTCCCAGGGTAGGAGCAGCACGGGTGTGTGTTTCCAGGGTAGAAACCGCACATGATGTATGAAGTGTATTATATGTGGGTGGTACTTCCAGGAATAGAAGTAGCACAAAGTGAAAAATAGCAAATGTGAATATAAGTAGGTGCATACTTCTGGGGACAGAAGTAGCATAGATCAAAGGATGGAGAGCACATAATATTGACTTTAACCGCATGACTAATCCCTAAGGGTCATCATAGCTTAACTTCCCTCAATGCCTACAAAGCAACATATAAAAGTGGATGGCTTTCCTATTCTAGTAAGCATGAGTATATGGCTGTGGTAGGAATTTTAAACTCTCATCATAAAGGAACTCATCATGCAGCAAATTAAGATTTTCAAAATAAAACTTCTCCAGAACTCTAGCATCTCTAGGAGCAAGATGGATAGAAGCTCAAAACTTTCCCATATCATATCCGTCAACTTCCTAGACTTAGATCAAGCATTCGCAACCCACAAGATTCAGGCTTAGAGCAAAATCTCAAGTCTAAACAGTTGTGTCTAAAAACTCTGGAAAGCACAAGGTTGAAAACTAGGTACATGAGAAGCATTATAGGAGAGAAACTATTCATCATGTCCAAAAAGAGTTTGTTCTAGGGGCTCATTATAGCAACAGATTCTTTAAAAGAAAGAGTTCTCTCCTTTTATTTAGCTAACAAACTTAATATAGAAAAGGGAAAATTGGGTTTCTAAGGTTTTTCATCTTTTTAGTTGTTTTATCTTAGCATGCTAAAAAAATAAATAGACGAGCGAAGAATACTTAGCTCGATACACGGGGGTTGCTTTCCCCCAAGCTGGATGTTGACATAGTCTATTGATGTTGCTGACTGGCAATGAAGGCATAGTAGTCATCCTGCTAATAATACTTAGCTAGATGATTGCTGTAGTACATGACGTCCTTCTGCCTATTAGCTCTTCTTGATCCCTTGAATTCTGTGAAGCTCAAATAGACAACAAAGCTTGTGGAACTGATTAAGCGTTAGTGATAAACTTCTAAGCCTTGAATGTTCAAAACTTTCCTAGCCTTTCATTATTAGAGAGATCACAAATATTTTTATAGTTTTTTATTCATGGTATGCAGACAGAAAAAAGTAAATATGATAAAATTATTTTTATGCCACCACGGTGAAGTTGTATGAGCTATTGCTCCACACTTTACTCACATGGGGCTTAGCATTTTTTAGGATGCAATGCATAACATATATTTATTTTCTTTTTCTAATGCAACAACAGAAAGGTAAATATGCAACTAAGGATGCATGCAGAAAAAGGTAAATATGCAAAAAGGGAAAATGTAATGCTAAAAAGGAAAAAAATGCAGATAAATACAAAGTTACCTCTTGGCACAGCGTTCGGTGATTTTAAGTCCACCGAACAGGACCTCCTTGATCGCTCATTGTTCGAGGGGTGCGTCGGACGACGCCACTGCTTTTTCTTCTTGTACAGGATTTGAATCTGATTTTACCTTGGGTCTCCATACCTATTTTTTTGGTGATGGTGACTTGGAAGAAGAAGCTTCTGTGATCACTATCTCTTCTTCTTGGTTGTTCTCCTTAGGCTCTTTTAACCTCCAAAATTTTATTGACTGGTACTTTGCTTCGGCCTCCTTTTGACCAATGTATGTATATCTGGTGTCCAATAGCTCATCTACGGTGGAGACTTTTGTAACCTTGTGTGGCATGGGAGTGTAGATTGGTTCTACCATTTTCTCTTAATTCTCCATTAGCTCTGATACTCGAATGTATATGGAGGGAACCTTTTCTCCTTCTTTGAATTGAGTTGTTATTCGGTTGTACTTCGTCCAATGTTCTTTCGGGGGTGGAAATTCTTCTTCTTCCACTGGTGGTACCTCATCTACCTCTTTGGTGACATTCTCCTTGTCGGTGTTTCGGCCCCGGGGGCCGAGCACCAACGAGCAAACTTGTGTTGCGTGCTCCCTAATCTGGATGGTGATGCAAGAAGAATACTCAAGGTTTATCCTGGTTCGGGCAATAGAAGGCCCTATGTCCAGCGGGGGAGAGAGTTTGTATTATCTTGCACCGAAGCGCTTGTACAGGGGTGAATACAAGCGGATGAGAATGGGGGTGTGAAGAACGAGGCTAGAACTTAGAGACTTGGGCTCTGGAAGTCCTAGGCTTGGGGTGTGCGATGGTTGCTAGTTGAGCGTCTTGAACCCTGCCCTATTATAGGCCCTAGCATCCCCTTTTATAGGCGAAGGGGAGGCTTAGGAGTACACGAGACCTAGGGCTGTCGTAGGTGATGATGTCAAGGGGATGATGCCGATGATGTCATAGCTACTGTTGAGGCATGCATCGGGCGTGGTGCATCCTATAGTGACGTGTCTTGAGATGATGGCTGTCCTTCCCGTATGTGTGATGACGCGGCCAGCGGTTGATGATGGGCCGGTACCCATACGTGGGCGTGTGTGCACTTCTAGAGTTGTCCCATCGGGGAGTAGTTGGAGCACTGACTGGTGGCGTGGAATTCTTCCTCGAGGGGGTGGTCGAGGGGGGTCAAGACCCATATGGATAAGACCGAGCCCCGAGAAATATGGGATCTATGTTGACAACTGCATCTTGAGGGGGTGCCAAATGGGGCACAGTGTATAACATTGGGATACAGTGCGGTACGATCTGCCGGTTTCCTAGGTATGGGCGGTAAAAGGGAGATTTGACTGGCGTACGATCCACTGTTACCACTACTATAGCCACGAGGTTAGGAGGGAGTAGGTAAAATGCATTAAATGCTCTGGAAATCGTATAAGAGGTACGTAATTGAGGGGGGTGCCGCGCTCGAGGGGTGGCCGTTCACCCGCGTGGACTTTTGTTGCTCGAGGGGGTTAGTCGTACCCTAGAGCAGACTGCCTTAAATCAAGAGGGACCCCTCGAGTGAGTAGCAACCTAGAACATCGAGACCCGTTCGTGGGCCAGCCCAGTGTAGCTTGACCTTTGGGCCTGATCCTTTAAGTATTTTGTGCTGGGTTTTCTCAAAGATCATGGTTTGGAATAATGATGGGTTTGATTGTTGATGCCGGTATGGATTTGTTTAGTTGAGGATTAAGGGTACCCCTTATTCAGGTACCCGACATTAGCCCCTGAGCCCTTGTGTGAGTGCTGGCACTCATGTGGGGGTCTTGAATGAAGATCGAGGTGTCATCTGCAGTTTTTCGAAGGGTGCGCGCGAGTGTACCCTTCGGGGGTAGACCTCGAGGCCTCGGAGGAGTAGGGAGACTCCTTCGAGGGCTTTATTTGTCTTTCATTGAAAGGTGTTCATCTAGTTGGGCATAGCCGACATTCTTGAAAGGTTAGGATAACATGAACTGGAGTCATAGTGCATTATCGAGGGGCGTCTCAAGCCGTCGAGCCCCCAGCCATATTCGACCCTCTTTGGTCGAGGGGTGCCGGGCCTAGTCGAGCCCCTGTGCCTCGTGCGGCTTGGGCATTGCTAGCCTTGGGCGTCCATCTCATGAGTCCTTTCGATTGAATGTGAGGTGAGAAGCGTCATATTACGCTCGATGGGCGAGTCTCGATGTTCTCTGTGAACTGATAACGGGGATCCATGCAAGAGCTCATGCCTGGTTCAATGGGAGTTGACTGATGGGCCAGAGGTGTTCTCGCAGCGGAGGGTCTCGAGGGCACCACCAGCCAAGGTGATGGCTTGCTCTTTCTCTTGGAGGGTAGCCTTCATTACCCCAAGCTGGGTTTCCAGGCTAGCGGCCTGGTTCTTCTCCTCCTGGGCCAAGGCGGAGAGGGTGTTGCGCGCCATGGAGACTTCAGCGAAACTGACCTCGAGCAAGCGGATGCGCTCCATGGAGCTTTGAGCCTCCCCCACGAGTAGCTCGACGCACTCCTGGGCTCGGATGCTCTCGCCCTTGGCCCTCCCTGCTTCGGCCTTGGCCGCATCAGCCTCCTCCCTGGCACGCTTGAGCTCCTCCTTGAGGTGGGCAGCTTCCCCTCGAGCGGCCTCGGCGTCTTCCTTCGCTCGGGCGGCCTCCTCCTTGGCTTTGGTGGCCTCCTCCCTGGTCCGCTTCAGCTCCTCCTTGATCCCGGCCACCCTGCCCTGCGCAGAGCGACCGGCCTCGAGTTGGTGAAGCACTTCCTCCTGGCTGTTGTGCGTTTCATGGAGGAAGTCTAACTTGGAGTAGGAACGCCTCCGCACCTCCTGGGGATAGGAAATCAAGGGTTAAGGCATTTCATACGAAAGAACTCAGAAAAAACTGCATACGGTCTACATAGGGACTCACCGTGAGGTTCCAGTCAAGGCCTTCAGCGAGCTCGACGCCCAGCTTCAGCAAGTGCTGCAGCCACGCCCAGGACCGCTCGGCATCCTCCCAGCACTTGACTTCCACCGGGTCATCCATCTCGATCCCCGGTGTGCTAGAGTCACCGAGTTCCCGGAGTACAATGTGCCCCTTGCCCCAATATGGAAGGACCGGCTTGACCTTGGTTCGCACCAAGGACTCGATCTCATCCACCACAGCACGTGGGACACCGTAGCCCATGGCCAACTCCGTCGGGGTGCGGAACTCTGACACGGCGCTGGCATCCCTCAGCCCGGGGTCGGAAGTCGACCTCCTCAGGACGCCAGAAGCCACCATCTTCTCCGGCTGCTCCGTCGACGGTTGTGGCGGCTGGCTCGACGCTGCTTCTGGCGCCTTCAGAGGTAGCGGGGGTGTCGAGGTCGTCGCTTCCCCCAACACCACGACTTGTGGCACCGGTAGGACCACCATCGATGCGTCTTCCACCGGGTACGGTACCGAGGCCTCCTCCAGTTGCACCCCTGGCAGCCGCAGGACCATCGACACCTTCGACGCCGTTTCTTCTTTGGCTAGCAGCTCGTCCAGGGTGATCACGGACACCCATTGCTTGGGCAGTCCCGATGTCCCCTCTGCCTCCGATGTCTCACGCGGCTGCTGCGCCGGCGGGTGCAACGGCGCCTTGCCCCCCGGCGGCGTCTGCTACGCCTGCTGATGCTGGGGCGGGCCCCTAGTTTTCTCCTCCTCTTCCCGCTGCTCTAGCGGCTCCTTCTCCCCCTCCTCCTGTGGCCACGGCAGCTCCGCTTCTTGCAGGGCCCCCTGCTCCTGCTTCCTCTGGGCCTCGAGCTCGCGTAGCCCCACCGGCCAAGGTCTCCGCTCTCCCGTCGAGGGGGGAAGAGGTGTGGTCTCCTCACCCTCGAGGTCGATGATGACTACCTCCTCTCCTGGCTCATGGCCCTCGGGGGCTCTCGCCTGGTGTGTGGGGATCGAGGCCTCCGGTCGGCCAGGAGCGGAAGCTCCCGATGTCGGGGCTCCGCCCCTTGGCGCCGGGCCGACCTCGAGGGCCGTGGATGACGACGTCAAGGAGGCACTCCCTCCCTCTTGCATCCTCCCTGGCTCAGAGTCGCCACCCATCGTAGCCCCCGAGATGCTTGACCCTGCAGCAAGAGCAGAACCCGTCAGCCTACCGCGAGCCATAGCACCGAGGGCTGAGGACAACCACTTGGCTTCCCATGGAGCCAAGGGCCTCAACATCGCACCTGTGACCAGGGCCTCCATCTTCATGGCTGCGTCCACCTTGAGCCGCTTAGCCGGTGCAAGAGACGCATCCTCGATTCGGCGCTTGGGCCTGGATGAGAAGAGGATGGCAAAAAGTTTATTAAGCTACGCAAAGAAGATGCAACAAAAAATAATTGAATCAGCTACACTTACCCGAAGGGGATAGAGGCCTTTCGGGCCCCCCTCGAACCACCAGCGGATCTTGAGACCCCTCCCGAGGCCGAGGTCTTCCCGGGGCTAAGGCTACTCGGGGCCATCGGTGGGGTCGCCGCGCCTCCCCGCTCCAACGGGGCCTCCTGAGCACGGCTCTGCTCCGCCCGTGCCGATGACCGGGACCAGGTTTCCCGGATCGGAGTGGGTGGGGTCCCACCTCGAGTACGATGGGAGAGGGGTGAACCCCCTCGAGGTGAGGCCTCGGCCCCCCTTTTTCCACGCCGGCGCTCCGAGGCCGACGCCACCGGCTGGGGGGCGCGCTCCTCCACCGCCTCCTCCTACACGAAGGGGCGATCAGCATGGGAGGAACCCGACAAGATGCGGTCGAGACGCCCCGCCACCCCCTCGACATCATCGCTGTCATCGTCAGCATCATCCTCATCTCCCTCGGACAAGGGAGACTCCTCCTCCGGGAACCTGTCATGTCTCTGCTCAGCGTGGCGCTTCGCAAGCCTTTCGCGCTCCCGGAGCTTCTTGGCCTTCTTCTTCTCCTCTTCGTCCTTACACCGCCTTTCTTGTTGGGTGGTGAAGCATCTTACCTGATGGTCCGAAGCGTCCTCCCTCAGCGGGGGCCTTGATCTCCGGTAGTCGATTCTCCCCTACACAAAAATGTTTAGTCACAGGGATGAGAGAAGGGGGTGTAATGAAAATGTAAAAGACACGGGTCGGGGCACTCTCCAGGTCGAGGCAACCCTCCTCCGGCCGCATGCGGAGGTGGTTGACGTCTTTCACCCTGAACGAGCCCGCGACCATCTCTTTTACCCGCGCGATGACTTCCACGATGGATGGCTTCTTGCCGGACATCCGGCACCTCTCGAGAACCTCGGGCGCCGCCGAGGGGAGCATCTCGTCCAGCCGCAGCGGGCGCTCCATCAGAGGGAGCACCCGTCGACTGTGGAAGGCTGAGACCACCACACCCACCGTCAGGCCCGCCTCTCGTAGGGTCTTCATCGTGGCGACAAGGGGACGAAGTCGACGCTAAAGATCACCCATGACGCCGTGCGGCCAGTTGTATGGATGCTTGGTGATAAGCCACCCGGTGTACGGTGGGAGATAGCCTCCGTCGTTACAAAGGTAGAACCACTGCTCGTCCCACCGGGAGTGGTTGGACGTCAACCCGGTGGGGATGTACTCGCGTGGCTCCTCCGACCTCCGGGTCTTCAACACGAAGTTGAGGCACCCCGCTCTGACGATTCGCCTTACTCCTGGTGCCACCGGGGAGGCGAACCACTCCCCCTTGTAAAGGTGGAGCCATAGCTCCCAATGTGGCGCCATCTCAAGGTAGCCCTCACAGACGGCCACGAAGATGGCGGCGTTGGAGATGGCGTTGGGGGAGAAATGCTGGAGCTCGACGCTATAGAAGTTCGTCAACCCTCGCATGAACTCACTCGGGGGTACACCGAACCCATGCCGATGATACTTGAGGAAGCTCACCACGTAGCCCTTCGGCGGGTTTGGCTCTTGGTGATTCCTCGGCGGCGCAATCCACTCTGGCCGATTCAGATCGGTAGTGGGGCAGAGAAGTCCTTCCCCCACCAGCTCATTCAGCCTTTGCCGCATCACGGCCGATAGGCGCCAGGGTTCGGTGGGCTGGAGGATGGGGGCCATGGCAGCAGCGACAGAACAGATCTGCTCGGTGGATGCGGCGGCGGCAACAATAGCACGAATCTCCTCGGCGGACAGATGACCAGGAAGGTTCCCAATCGCGACTTCTCACTCTAAGTTTTTACCCTCACGCGCGCAGGAAAGCAGGAATTCAGGAGGATGGCAAAGGTGGGGGCGAACAGCGCCTGTCCCCCTTCGTTTTTATACCTGGGAAGAACAACGGGCGGAGTCCGGCGGCAGGGAAAAGGTAACTTCCTACAATTAATGTGCTTACCTGACCGTTCACCCCCTCGATCCTCGACTGGACACACGCGTCACACCTCTAGCAAAGAGCCGTTGCTCGGGCCCACCATGATCTCCACTACCGCATCATTTTAGCTTCCTCCTCAAAAGGCGTGTTTAACGGTAAGAAAAATAAGCGTCGCTTACCAGCGGATTCTTCCAGGAGAAGGTAAACGGGCTTTGGCCCCGCCTCAAAGTCTCGAGGGAGCGAAGGCCGGTCCTCGAGTGAGGGCTCAATGGCCGCCCTTGAGCACCAAAAAAATACAGGCTCTGGCCCTACCTCAAAGTCTCAAAGGAGCGAAGGCCGGTCCTTGAGTGAGGGCTCAACGGCCGCCTTTGAGCACCAGAAAAATCGGGCTCCGGCCCCAAGCCTCGAGGGAGCGAAGGCTGGCCCCACGATCAGGGTTCAACAGTCGCCCTCGAGCACCCAAGTCAGGGGTGACCAAGGGCGAGCCAACACGAGGCCCCGCTCGAGAACGAACCCTCGAGACCCCTTTGGACACATCCAAGGTGAAGTGCTATGGACTTTATGGAATCCCCCCGAAGGGAGGCATTGAGCCGCCGAGACCTATCGAATGGAATCGGTATTCATAGGTCCATTGTGTTTTGCTTTAATGAGACCGCCTCCGGGCCTCCTGCCGACCTCTATCGAACGAGGAACGGGCTCTCACTTGGATTTTCCCGTTATCAGCTAACAGAGGACTTCGAGGCTCGCCCTATCGAGGGTAGTCCGATGCTTCTCGCCTCACGTCCGATCGAAAGGACTCGTGAGATGAATCCTGAGGCCGGTAACGCCCCAGCCGCATGAGGCTCGGGAGCACGACTGTGCCCAGCACCCCTTGACGAAAGAGGGTCGAAAAATCCCACGGGGGCTCGGCGTCCCGACGGACCCCTCGGTAAAACGCTGTGACTCCAGTTTAGGCCCGTACCCGACTGTACAAGCATCCTTCGACCAAAGACAAATGAAGCCCTCACAGGAGTCTTTTGACTCCTATGAGGCCTCGGGGGCTACCCCGCGGGGGTCGCTCGCGCGCCCCCACGAAAAAATCCGAATCACGTCCCGTTTCTAATTCCTGACCCCCTGCCCGAGTGTCATCACTCGAGCAGGGGCTCAGGGGCTACTGTCATTACCCAGGAAATGGGTACCCCTAACCCCTGGTTTACCGAACTAAACCCCGCAAAATCAGCAAGACGTATTGGGCTGACACACGAACGCACAAAATGGCCCAAAGCCAAAGCCTGCTCGAGGGGCTACCGAACGGACCGGGACTGTACACTCGAGGGTATAATTCGGGCGACCCCTCGAGGATGAAACTTCACCCGCCGAATGAGCCTGCCCTCGAGGATGGAACTTCGTTCGGGCGAATGGGCGGTCCTCGAGGACAGTGCACCCCTCGGCTTACCGACTCTCCCGAATGGATCCGGGCGCATTCAATGCGATCTACCTACCCTCGCCTAACTGTATGGCCACAGTTACGGTAACAGTTGCAGGTGTGGCGGTCAAATCTGGCTTTTACCGCCCATGCCCCGGAATCCTTCGGATCGTGCGTCGCTGTCGCACCATGCCGAGCACTGTGCCATGTCCAGCACCCCCTAGAGACGTATGAATCAGTATGTTTCCCGCATTTCCTGGGATTCGACCTTATCCTGTGAGGCTCGACCCCTTCAACTCGACCCCCTCGACTCAAGCCAAGACCCTCGACCGTCGACCCTTGACGTCATCAAACGAACCCTCGAGCGGGACTCAACAACTCCCGATGCGACGGCTGCAGGACCTCCCATATCGACATACATCGCTACAGCGGCACCGACGTGATCAGCCTCAACGTCATACATCACTAGCCATGCGAACTTGAAATATATGTACTCCTGTGCCCCTCCTTCATCTATAAAAGGAGGCGCCAGGGCGTTAGGAGGAAGGGAACGAGAGGATCTAGAGCATAGAAAGGCTAAGTCTTTAGATCACAGAACGACACCGTGAGCCAGCGTAAGGTCGAGCGCTAGGCGTCCGAAACGCTCGAGCTCCAACTCACGCTCCTCACACCCGCTTGTATTTTCCCCTGTACTAGCACTTCGGTGCAAGATAACACGAACTATCCTCCCCCCGCTGGATGTAGGGCCTTCTTTGCCCGAACTAGGATAAATCGTCGTGTCCTTCTTGCATCACCCACCGGATTAAGGGAGCATGCAATTACAAATATTACTCGTTGGTGTTAACCCCTTGAGGGTCAGAACACCAATAGGTACCTTAGCCTAGAGGCGTAGGAGAGCCCCCGGCTCGACAGCCCTTGACCCTTAGGAAGTTCAAGGTGTTTTCTACTTAGTTCTGAAGCGCGCTCGAGGCATAGTAGAAGAAAGAAGTGTCGAGTTTCAAAAAATGGTCGGGTTTTTTTGGAACCTAGGGGGGTTCCCCCCTGTCAACCCCCGAGGGAGTCTCGACTTTGTTGAAGCAAAGTCGAGGCTACCTCAAAGTTATGAACAAAAAATGTACTGAAGTTGAGAGCATTTTTATTCATTCATGATGCGATAGGTAGGTGTACATGGTACGGGAAATGTACAAGGCCTTGAGGCCCTAGAGGAAAAAATGACATGGCTGTTCAATGTTCCAAGTGTTGGTGAAGGTTTCACCTTTGTCATTCAATAGCTTGTACGTCCTAGGCTTCAGCACCTCAGCTATGGTGTACGGGCCTTCCCATGGTGGGGTCAACTTGTGGCGCCCCTTGTTGCTCTGTCGTCGATGGAGGACAAGATCGCCAACTTGGAGATCCCTCTTGAGCACATGCTTGTCGTGGTAGCATTGAAGCTTCTACTGGTACCTTGCAGAGTTAAGGAGGGCTATATCTTGAGCCTCCTCGAGCTGGTTGATGGCCTCTGTGAGGGCCTCCTCGTTCGTTTGCTCGTTGTATGCTTTGAGTCGAGGGGACCCGTACTCGAGGTCGGTGGGGAGGACGGCCTTGGACCTATAGACCATGAAGAATAGAGTGAACCCTGTGGCTCAACTAGGTGTTGTCCTTAGGCTCCATAGGACCAACGCCAGCTCAGTGGCCCACTTCTTGCCATACTTCTTCAACCGGTTGTAGATTCTTAGCTTGAGGCCTTGAAGGATCATGGCATTGACGTGCTTGACCTGGTCATTCGTTTGAGGGAGGGCGACTGCGGACCAATTCACATGGATGTGGTAGTGGTCGCATAAGTCCAAGAACTTCTTGCCGGTGAACTACGTGCCATTGTCGATGATGATGACGTTGGGGACCCCAAAGCGATGGATGATGTCAGTGAAGAACTAGACCTCTTGCTCGAAGCAGATGTTGGTGATGGGGCGAGCCTTGATCCACTTGGTGAACTTGTCGACGGCCACAAGCTGATGTGTGTAGCCCCCGATTGTCTTCTGGAGGGGCCCCATGAGATCGAGCCCCCAGACCACAAACGGCCCGGTGAAGTTGTGCTCAAGCTTGAATCTGTGCTGGTGGAAGTTGGGTGTCGGTCCACTCGGCGATGAAGTCTGCCAGCACCTAGGACTTGATGGCCTTGCGCGGCACGTAAGTGAGGGTCTCACCCATGAGCTCGACTGACCACTTAGCGATCCTCCCCATGGCCTCCCAGTTTTGGATAATCTCCCCGAGGGGGAAGGATGAAACCACGGTCACCGGGTGGCTAAGGAAATAGTGCTGGAGCTTGCGGTGCGTGAGCATGATTGCGTAGAGCAGCTTCTAGATCTGCGGGTAGCAGAGCTTTGTCTCCAAGAGTACCTCACTATTGAAATAAACCAACCACTGGACGAGCAACGTGTGCCCTTCCTCCTGCCTCTGACTACTATGGCCGCGCTGACCACCTGGGTGGTTACGATGACATAGAGGAGAAGAGGCTCGGCTGGATCGGGTGGCATGGTAGGCATGGGAGGCAAAAGGATCGGAGGGGAGGTCAGCAAGCCTTTGAGCTTAGCGAGGGCCTCCTCGGCCTCGACGGTCCACACAAAGTGCTTGGATTTCTTCAGGAGGCGGTACAGCGGCAGGGCCTTTTCTCCTAGGTGCGAGATGAAGCGGCTGAGGGCCGTGAGGCAGCTTGTTACCTTCTGCACACCCTTCAGGTCTCAAATTGGCCTCATCTTGGTAATCACCATGACCTTCTCAGGGTTGGCCTTGATACCGCACTGAGAGATGATGTATCCCAGGAGCATGCCTCAAGGCATGCCAAAGACACATTTCTCAGGGTTGAGCTTGATGTTCTTGGCTCAAAGGCACCCGAACATGATCTTGAGGTCATCAATGAGGTTGTCAACCTCTTGGATTTGACTATGATGTTGTCAACATAGGCCTCGACCGTTGTCCCTATGTGTTCACCAAAAACATGGAGCATGCATCGTTGATACGTTGCCTTGGCGTTTCAAAGGCCGCAGGGCATGGTAACGTAGCAATACATGCCAAAAGGGGTGATAAAGGTCGCGAGCTGGTCGGATTCCTTCATCTTGTGGTTGTAACTTGAATAAGCATCAAGGAAAGAGAGGTTCTCACATCCCACAGTAGAATCAATAATTTGATCAATACGTGGTAAAGGAAATGGAACTTTAGGACATGCTTTATTCAAACTCGTATAATCGACACACATCCTCATTTTTCCATTCTTTTTCTTAAGTAATACAGGGTTAGTTAACCACTCGGGATGATGAACCCCCTTGATGAACCCGGCTGCCAAAAGCTTATGAACCTCCTCGCCGATGATCTTGTGCTTCTCCTCGTCGAAGCGGCGCAAGCGTTGCTTCACTGGTCTGGACCCAGTCCAGATCTCCAAGGCATGCTCGGCGACTTCGTTCGGTATGCCTGGCATATCCGAGGGACTCCACCCAAACATGTCAGCCTTCACGCAGAGAAAGTCGACGAGCACTGCATCCTATTTGTTGTCGAGGGTGGTGCTAATCATCAATGCCTTCTCGTCGGAGCTGCTCGGGTCGAGGGGGATCTTCTTCATTTCTGCGAGCTCGAAACTACCTGCATGGCGCTTTGGCTTAGGGGGCCTTGGCGGTGAGGCCCTCGAGGGTCAATGCCAACCTGGTAGACTCCTCGATGGCTTCTCCATTCTCGACACACTCGACATCACAGTTGTATGCATGCTCATAGGAGGAGCTCACGGTGATGATGCCCTTGGGCCCCGGCATCTTGAGCTCGAGGTACGTGTAGTTGGGGATCACCATGAACTAGGTGTAGCCGGGTCGGCTGATGATGGCATGGTACGTGCCATGGAACCTAACCATCATGAAGGTTAGGGTCTCCTTCCTGAAGTTTGAGGGGGTGCCGAAGCAGACTGGGAAGTCAACATGAACGACGGGCAGGGCCTTCTTCCCCGGTACGACCCCATGGAAGCCCCTGGCACTGGTCTAGAGCTGTGATCTCTTGACCCCCAAGATGTTGAGGGTCTCGAGGTAGATGATGTTGAGGCTGCTTCCCTTGTCCATGAGGACCTTCGAGAGGCGGAAGTTGATGATGATCAGGTCAACGATGAGCAGGTAGACTCCGGGGTTGATGATGCGATCCGGATGGTAATCACGGTCGAACGTGATGGGTGCATTGGACCAGTCAAGGTACTGGAGTGTAGCAACCTGGACGGAGAAGACTCTCAATGCTCCCTCTTGTGCTGTCGAGAAGTAAGCTAGGTCAAGGGCCCCTTGTATATCTTGTAGTAGTTGAAGACCTCGAGGAACTTGTCATCCTCCTTGTCGTCGCCCTTGTCCTTCTTCTGGTCATCCTTCTTAATGCCCAAACTCTTGTAGTAGTTCCTAAGCATGCGGCAGTCCTCAAACTTGTGGTTTGCCCTCCCTTATGATAAGGGCAGGGCTCCTTCAGTATCTTGTCGAAGATGGCCCCCTTGGGGGGACCTCAAGGCTTCTTACGCTCGACCACAGTGATGAGATCATCATCTGCAGCCACACACTTGCCCTGCTGGACCTTCTTCTTCTTGTTGTTCTTCCTCGGGCCCTTACTAGGACCCTCGCCATTAGCTGCCTGCGCCTTCCCCTTGTCCTTCTCATCGCTGAAAAAGGCCCCAACCGCCTTCACGCCTGCTGCGTAGTTGGCAATGATGCCCATCAGCTCTTTAGTGGTCTTGGGGCGTTTTGTGTCCTAGCTCTCAGACCAACTCTTTGCAGGTAGTACCTGAGACGAACGCCAAGATGATGTTGTGGTCGGACATATGCGGGAGTTCAGTGTGTTGCTTGGAGAAGCATCAGGAGAAGTCACGGAGGGACTCATCGGGTCACTGCTTGCAATTGCAGAGGTCCTAGGAGTTGCCGGGGCACACGTAGGTTCCCTTGAAGTTCCCCTTGAAGACCCGAACCAAGCCAACCTAGTTACAGATCTGATCGAGAGGGAGCTCCTCGAGCCACCTTCATGCGGTGTCGGAGAGGAACAGGGGAAGTTGGCGGATGATGGCACGGTCATCACGTGCCCCGCCCAGCTGGTAGGCTAGTCAGAAGTTGGCCAGCTAGAGTTCTATCTTGGTCTCACCATTATACTTAACGATGCTCATGCAGGGTGGGAAAGGGCTCGGCAGTGGCATGTTGCGGATCAACCTGCTGAAGACTCGAGAGCCCGGTGGCTCGGGGGCCCTGCAGTCCTCGTCGCTATTGTAGCGTCCCCCTGGATGAGCGTTGTAGCCTGGATCCTCCGCATCCCCGCTCTTGCGCCATCGGTTCTCGATGATGTCATGGCGTGCGTCATGAGGGTCCCGATTGTCGACGATGCGGTCTCAAACGGGCACTGTTTTCTTTGCTTGTGGGGCCGCCTCTTGGTGAACCGAGACCTCCCTCTCATTGCAGGAGGGCTCGACGGGTTGTTCCGAGGCAACCCCTCGACGTCTCGAGGCTGAGCTCTTGGCTTGTTGCATGCCCGCAACCTTGAGGAGCCCCTCCACCTTGTCCCGTATCTACCGGGCTTGAGGGTTCGATGGTGCGGGCATGTTGCGGAGAAGCATGGTTGCCGTGATGATGTTCTGACTGGCTTGAGGGAAGCGATTAATGATAGGACGCTCAAGCACCCCGTCCTTGATGATCTGTCGGTTGACCTCTCAAGCTCTACCCTGAACCCCCGCGGGGCCCGTGGCCCTGCTCGAGTTGGCTCAGACGATCGTGGTCTTCATCGAGCTTGGCCTTCAGCTCCGAAACCTGCACAAGTTGCGCAGCCTGGTCAGCCTGGGGAAGAGGTTGGTCGGTGGGTTCCAGCGGCTAATCCTCTCGATCTGGGGTCGCTTGGTCATCCCCTCCCCCTACTCTGGTCGCAGCATCAACAAGGTCGACAGTGTCCTCGCTCGACGTGATAGCTCCATCCTAGACATGGAAGCACTCCCACGTGGGATTGTAGTGGTCGTAGTCGAAGTTGAGGCTGTCATAGTAGAAGATGGGGAACTACCCACGCTGCTCCTCCTCTAGCTGATGGCACATCGTGTTGAGAGTGTATGGCCTTGGGCCAGGCGCCCGCGAGAAACCCAGTTCCTCGGAGGCCGGCAAGACTATCGCCAGGTCCATGGAAGCACGCAAGAGGACCCCCAGGCGGTCCTCATGCGTGTTCATGCTAGAACGCATTGAGGCGAAATACGTTGTGGCAACGTTGTTGAGGCCAAACAAAAGCTGGCAGCGGGCTCTGAATATCCCATGCGGCAGCAAGTTGGGCGATGTCGGGACCACGTGTGCCGGGGGAACCTCGTCAGGCTCCCTCAACAAACGCATCACGAAGGTGAAGTCAGGGTCTTCATATAGCCCTGATGGCTCATCTTCCACCCCTGGGCGTGGGCCAGACAGATCCCCAATGTGACAGAACCGACCAATTTATTAGAGCACAAGCACATAATTCACCATTAGTGCGGCAAACTACATGATTGATACCTAATAAACCCGGTAGTCATACCGAAATCTCGAAGGATTTCAAACTTTTCTGGCACGACCAAGATCGTAATAGTTTCGTGTTTCCATTCACAAGTACATAGTTCGCACATAATTTAAATCATCGGAGTACAAATAAAGTTATTACAACCCAAGTTCAAATTTCAAAATAAGTGGAAGCGATTTAGTTCAAAGCCACACACGCACTTAATTCAAATACAGTGCCAGTCCCTTGGTCAACATCCAGCAAAAGCATCAAGTAGAGAGGAGTGACCATGCCCAAGGTCTATTCATCTCCCAAAGCGGGATAGAAAGCAGTTCTGACAATAGCCATAAAACATCTCACCATCTGCAAAACATGGGAAATAAAGCCTTGAGTACGAGAATGTACTCAGCTAGACTTACCCGTCATAAACTAAAATAAAGTGACTCCAAGGAGTATGCAAGGCTGTATAAGTAGGATAGCTGACTCATTTAATTACAGAAAAGCTTGCATTAAGGAACAATTAATAAGAACCTTCTAGCAATGTATTTTAATCTGATTAACCTTATCCTGCTACATTAGCACCTGTACTAAACAAGCATGGTAATAATTATTCAACAAGAAAGTAACCATTCTGGTTGAGTATCTTCAATCTCAACAGCTCAACCATCTCATCTCTTGTTCAAGTTCTTACTACGATGCCGCTGCTCAAGTCAAGTGTTCACTGTCCAGGAACGATGGCGATTATAATCGATTACTAACCAGCTGGCGGGTATTCCTCAGACAAACCACACTCACCCGCTAAGGTGAGCTACAAATCACCGACATTTAATTCAGGAAAAGCGTGGGATCAACAGGTACCATCGTATCCAGGAACCGCCTGGCTGCCTTATTCAGGGCGACCCTGACCTCGGACTTATTCTCCGCGTAACCTGTGGTCCCCCATCTTCACCAATACAATGCGTACAGCAGGTCGACTCCTAGCCCAAATCAAAATTAGGCTTCGCGG
Organism: Bothriochloa decipiens; assembly: GCA_023333625.1. Lineage (NCBI taxonomy): Eukaryota > Viridiplantae > Streptophyta > Magnoliopsida > Poales > Poaceae > Bothriochloa > Bothriochloa decipiens. Next base: position 20,836,928 of record CM041647.1, on the reverse strand, counting down.
TCAGAACGACTTATCCTTCCAGCTAAATGTGAGGCATAAATTCAATATGACTTGAGGATGTACAACGGACGGAGTCCTAGTTCGACACAGACGGGATAACCACACCAAACCTCCAGTTCAGTCTCAACACCAATCCCGCCCGGTCTCGATTTATTATCTCCACATGGTTATCCAAGATAACAATGTATTCAACCATTCCGAGTCACCACCTATAACTCGCGGATGATAGGAAATCACCCGAATTCTATTGATCTAGTTAAGCAGGGCTAAGCATATATTCGTACCTGAACCTAACAAGGTTGAAGTATAAACAGTGGCAAGGAATATAAGTAATGCAGCAACGGTATAAAACAACGCCTATAACTTAATGCATCAAACAATTAAAGGACTCAAGTTAGATATTTTGCAAACCACAGGGAGAATGCTCCGGGGCTTGCCTTTTAGGAAAGAGCTTGGCTGGTGGTCGGGACACTCCGGAAGATCAGCTTTGGGATCCTCTTCTGTTGCTACTTCCCGAACCAAAGCTTCCTGCTGGCCTTCCTGTCCTTGTGCTCCGAGAACTATCGTTTCAAGCTCTGACGATCCTGTATGATGCATAGTGCATATGAATACCGTGCATACATATACATATAATGCTGATGGTGATGGTGAATGAATGCTCAGCTAAGATGAATGATATGATATTTGAAAACATGTATGATAAGCACATGTCATCTGCATTCTCTTCTACCGACAACTCTCCAAATAGGCCTCGCATTACAATTTACTCGCACACTATAGGGAATTATAAACAACCATTATTTCGCACACTACACTGAACCAAAACCAATAGCAGATCACACATATCACAAATAGCATAAAAAGCATTTTTACACACATGAAATGATAACTTTAAAGCATTATTTATAATTAAAAGAAATCAGGGTATAACTATGACATGACTTTAGACTACTCAGAAAATTCTATAAAAATTACAGAAGCTTAATCATACCAAATAAAGACTACCATAAAAATTTCAAGTCAAAACAGTAGGTACTTTATCCTACACAAAAATGACAAGGCAGCACAATTTAATGGGCCTAAAATACTTTGTACATAAAAGTATATCAAACAACAGATCTCACAACATCATTAGCTCTAGATTGATATAAAAACACCCTTCAAAAAGTTTCTTGTACAAATTCCTTATATATTATTTATTATGAATTATTTATCATCACATAAAAATAGGCACCATAACTAGACAGATCAAACATTCCACATGACATAACCTCATAACATTTTTCACAGATAGAGCATGACATAAGAAGACTAACAAACTTGGTCTCACATTTTTCTGAGCAATAGAGAATTACTTATGCATTTTCTAAGATAAAAGCAATTAATAGAGATAAATAAAGCTATACAGAAAAGTTTCACAAATTCCACATTTCATATTTTTCATACATAGATCATCTCATAAGAAAAATACTGCAAGTTGAACCATCTCATTTGGATGAAAAATGAGCAAGTTATGAATTTTCAAAGGTTTAAACAAAATCTGGAATTCAATTTCTTTAAAACCGGTAAAGAAAACGGTTTTGCGTCGGGAACCCTGAGTTTACTGGAAACCAACCGAGCCCTAAAAAGAAATACGCTGAGTCTGGCGACTTTACACTCAAGTTCGGGAAAAAAATAGAATCGTGCCCGAGGTCCACGCGGCGGGGGATGGTCGTCGGCATCGGGATTCCTCACCGACGGCGAGGTCTCCGGCCGAGCCACGGTTACCAAAAGACTCGGCTCGTCAAAGCGGGCACATTGGTGTAAAAGATGTAAACTAGGAGCGAGGTTTCGATCGGCGGCCCTGCGCGGCGGCGGACGGCAGCGAGGGTTGGCGGTGCGCCGGCCATCTCGGGCCACGGCGGGGCAAACGGACTAGTCTACCAGCACTAGCAGACCAAGACGGTTTAAATGTACTAGATCAAGTGACGAATGGACGGCCGGAGCAACGTCAGCAAGGTACGCCGGCGAGCGGCGGCGCGAATCCGCGACAGCGGCTGGCCAAATTCACCGGGCTCGAACCTTAATCGGCCTCATGAACTACACCAACCGAACCTACTCGAGCAAACGAACACGATGCGCAAGATAAAGAAGGGAGGGAGAGGTTGCTGGCCACGGCGGACCGCGCGGCGGTCGGGTGGCCATGACCGGCGAGAGGGGAAACGGTCAATTCGACCTTTACCTGGGGTTATCGAGGCGGGGAGGGTGCGCACGGTGTGCCTCACACCTCAGCGGAGCGATTGGCGAGTTTAGGGCAAAAAGTGTTCAGGCTACGGGGTGCGGCAGCAGTGCAAGCTCTCAGCGGTGGCAATGGCGGTTCTGCGTCCGCTTGCTCGGGCTCTGGTGGAAGAGGAGGGGCAAGAGCGCGTCTGGTGGCAGAGAAGAGAGGGAGGGAGAGACTGACGCGGTCGGGGCGGCTCGAAATGGCCGCTCGGGCTTGGACCGAGGCAGCGCGGCGTCGGAGCTTGTCGAGCGCGTGGCAAGCATGCGGGCAGAGCGAGGGCGCATGGGCGAGCTGTGGGACCGGGCGAGCGCGGCGCGCGGGATCGGTGTGCGGCGCTCGGGTGCGGAGGCGGAACAGCGCGCAGCGGCAGCGGCATGGCGTACGGACGCCACGCGGCCGACGTCGGCTCGGACAGCGTCGCGAGGAAGAAGAAGAGAGGAGGAAGAAGAGACTGTTCGGTGGGTCCCACTGCGCCAAGATTCATGCAGAGTTGATGAACCCCATATTTTCCAAAATAACCCGAATTTGAAGAAACTTATAAAAGATGAAATGTTCCTTTTGATGAGTAGAACATTTCACTTTTAAACATCAAAACCTAATTCTGCCTAGAATTTGAATTTCAAAAATGGGGATTTAAAATTAAAAGAAAATCATTTTTTACAAACTGTTTTTTGACATTTTTGACCCACTTCCAAGCCTTTTTATGAAATGACCCCAAAATAAGTTTTGCTCCAAATAATTTTCTCTAGAAACTTCATTTAACACTCAACCCCAAACAATCACCCTTTCACATAGTTCTAGTTCATGTCAAGGTAAGCACATATTTCAAATTATTATTTTATGTAAAATAAATGACTATGCAAATGAGATGGTCATGTTCATGATGTGCAAGATAATGCATGCTTAACACTAGGGTGTTATAGCCCTTCCCCCCTTAAAGAAATCTCGTCCTGAGATTTGAGTAGACTAACCATTCTTTATGAAAATCGGGATATACTTCTTTTAAATAGTCCTCCGTTTCCCAAGTGGCATCGTTATCATCATGATTGCTCCAAGAAACCTTATATTGCCTGACCACACGATTTCTGGTCAATCTATCTTTGACATCTAGGAGTCTCATAGGTTTCTCTTCATAAGTTAAATCTGAGCTCAGCTTAATGTCTTTCACTTTAACGGCCTCTTCGGTTGGAACACGCAGACATTTCTTGAGTTGGGATACATGGAAAACAGGAAACACTGCACTCATCTCTTCAGGCAGTTTGAGCTTATAGGCCCACAATCCTTTCCTTTCCACTATCTGATATGGACCGACATAACGAGGTGCTAGTTTTCTTTTAACACCAAAATGTTGCACTTTCTTCATAGGAGAGACCTTCAGATATACATAATCACCAACATTAAAAGTTAGAGGTCTTCTTCTCTTGTCAGCATAACTTTTCTGTCGAGATTGTGCAGCTGCTATGTGTTGTTGAATTGTTCGAACCTGCTCTTCAGCTTCTTTAACAAAGTTAATACCATAATATCTTCTTTCTCTAGGTCCTACCCAATTCACAGGTGTTCTACACTTTCGGCCATACAGTGCCTCAAAAGGAGCCATCTGTATACTCTCTTGGTAACTATTGTTATAAGAGAATTCTGCCAAAGGTAACCACTTCTCCCATGAACCCTTGGATGATAAAACACAAGCTCTCAGAAGATCCTCAAGAACTTGATTCACCCTTTCTGTTTGGCCTGAGGTTTGAGGATGATAAGCTGTATTATGATTCAGCTTTGTCCCCAAATCCTTCTGCAAGTGTTCCCAGAAATGAGCAGTGAACTGAGATCCTCGATCAGATACAATTGTCTTGGGAATTCCATGCAAACGGATAATCTCCCTGAGATAAATATCAGCATATTGAGGCGGTTGATAATCTGTATGAACTGGAATAAAGAGCGCACTCTTGGTAAGTCGATCCACGATTACCCAAATAGAGTCATTCCCTTTCTGAGTGGTGGGAAGTCCGGTAATGAAATCCATACTGATATCTTCCCATTTCCATTCAGGAATCGGCAACGGTTGAAGCATGCCGGCTGGCTTCAAATGAACAGCCTTTATGCGACAACAGATGTCACACCGTGCGACATAAGCTGCAATCTCCTTTCTCATTTTGGTCCACCAATAGCAAACCTTCAGATCATGAAACATCTTACCACCACTAGGGTGAATAGATAACTTTGATAAGTGAGCTTCATCCATGATTTGATTTCTGAGTTCTCTATCTTTTGGTACGACCAGACGATCATCAAACCATAAGATTCCCTTCTCATCTACTCAGAAATGCTTGAGCGGCTGTTTCAACATCTTTTCCTTGATATGACCTATACCCTTGTCAGTTTTCTGACCTTTGATGATCTTACTTTCAAGCGAGCAACTAATTTGGATGTTACGCAACACAACCAGATGCACGAGGCTAAAATCATCTGCTAACAAAGGTTGAATAGCATGGCAATGTGATTTTTGACTCAACGCATCTGCGACTACGTTTGCCTTGCCTGGATGATACAAGATCTCCATATTAAAGTCCTTAATAAACTCCATCCATCGATGTTGTCTCATGTTCAACTCGAGTTGAGTGAAGATATACTTCAGACTTTTGTGGTCAGTATAGACTTTACAGAAGTTACCCAACAAGTAATGCCTCCAGATTTTTAGAGCATGCACAACAGCTGCTAGCTCCAAATCATGGGTTGGATAATTCACTTCATGCTTCTTTAACTGACATGAGGCATAAGCTATGACTCTTCCTTCTTGCATAAGCACACATCCTAAGCCTGTTTTTGATGCATCGCAATATACATCAAAAGGTTTCCCCAAATCTGGTTGCACAAGAACAGGAGCAGTGGTCAACAATTCCCGCAAGGTGCGAAAAGCTATTTCACACTCCTCTATCCAGACAAACTTCTTCTCCTTCTACAACAGATTTGTCATAGGTTTGGCAATTTTCGAGAAATCCGGAATGAAACGACGATAATATCTGGCTAGACCAAGAAAACTCCGAACTTCATGCACAGAAGTTGGTGCTTCCCAGTTCATAACCTCTTGTACTTTGCTCGGATCTACTGAGATTCCCTCATCAGATAGGACATGGCCAAGGAATTGAACTTTCTTGAGCCAAAACTCACACTTGCTAAACTTAGCATACAGCTTATGTTCCCTAAGCCTTTCTAAAACAATCCTCAGATGCTCGGCATGATCGTCTTCGTTTTCTGAGTACACCAAGATGTCATCAATAAACACCACCACAAACTTGTCTAACTCTAGCATAAAGACCAAATTCATCAGATACATGAAGTATGCAGGAGCATTTGTTAAGCCAAAGGACATAACAAGATACTCATACAATCCATATCTGGTAGAAAAAGCAGTCTTAGGCACATCTTCTGGTCTAATCTTGATCTGATGGTAACCTGACCTAAGATCAATCTTAGAAAACACTCTCACCTTGGACAACTGGTCAAAAAGAATGTCAATTCAGGGTAACGGATACTTGTTCTTAACGGTGACAACATTGAGTGGATGATAATCCACGCACATCCATAGAGATTTGTCCTTCTTCTTCACAAAGATAGCAGGACAACCCCATTCCGACACACTAGGGCGAATAAGACCCTTGTCCAACAATTCCTTCAACTGATCTTTTAGCTCTGCCAATTCATTTGGCGGCATCCGATATGGTCTCCTAGAAATTAGGGCAGTGCCAGGCAATAACTCAATGCGAAACTCAACATCTCTATCGGGTGGAAGACCCGGAAGCTCTTCAGGAAAAACATCCAGAAATTCACACACGACAGGAATTTTGGGAAGAGGGGTCACACAAGTAGAATAGGACACGCTCTCTAGCTTAAACTTTCAGGGTAATGGCACTTGAAAAGTACCCTCCCTAAGAGGATTTCTGATAGATAGCATCCTATTACCTGTATCGATCACAGCACCCTAGAATTTCATCCAACTCATTCCCACGATGACATCCACTCCTAAGCCAGGTAGAACTATCAAGTTCAACCAAAACCTCCACTTATCTAGGTCTAGGGTTGCACCCTGGACTATTTGCTTAGTAGTTATATCAGCCCCAGCTGAACTAACCTTGAATTCAATGCTCAATTCAAGTATCTTTTGATCATGCTTCTGTGCAAATGCTTGACTCATGAAAGAATGCGATGATCCAGAATCAAACAAAACAGTGGCAGGGATTTGATTCACAGAAAACATACTCGCAGTCACTGGTTCACCAGCAAGAATTTCCTCAATCGAGGTGTTGTGCACATGAGCTTGATATGGGCCCTGCTGCTTCTTGGGAAAAGGGCAATAATGAGCAAAGTGCCCTATCTGGTTGCAGTTGAAGCAAGGTCCATTGATAGGTGTCTTGTTAGCACCGGTCAAGCTGCTCTGTACTGGTTTCCCCTGTGGAGCAGGAACTTTGAATGCTCTGTGATGCTTCTGCGGATTCTGAGCTGGATAATTGTTATGCTTTTTCTGCTGCGGAGGCCTGAATCTCGCACCAGACATCGGTGGACGAAACGGCATACGGAAAGCAGTTGGGGCTCTTGACTGAGAAGAACCACCTCCATCATGGGCCCTCTTGCGATTCTTGATGGCAGCATGAACATTGTTACTGTTTTTTTGCATAATACAATCATTCAGAAAGTTATTGAAAGTAACACGAGCAGAAGTACTCATGGTCTTCATCAACTTGGAACTCAAGCCTCTCTTGAAACTAGCTATCTTGTTCTCATCAGTGTTGACAAACTCAGGAGCATAGCGACTCAAAGTATTGAAGGCGTGCAGATACTCCTTCACATTGCGAGTTCCCATAGTGAGCGATAGAAACTCAGTCTTCTTCATAGCCATCAGACTGGGAGGAATGAAATTCCCTTGAAAAGCATGTGCAAAGCGGTCCCAAGTAATAGGAACACCCTGCGGAAAGGTGGTGCGATGTTGTTTCCACCATGTCCCTGCTTGTCCCTCAAGCTGATGGGCTGCATACTCCGCTTTTAGCTCTTCTGTCAACCTTAGAAGATGAAACTTGTCTTCCATGGTGTTGAGCCATTCATCTGCTTCGAGTGGCTCAGGAGCATCCTCAAACACAGGAGGTTTAGTGTCCTGAAATTCCTTGAAGCTGCTGTATTGACTTTGCTGAGGACCCTGACAAACATCACGGGCCAATCTCTCACGAAGAAGCTGCTCCACATTGCGCTGGCTGCCAAAAAATTGAGCAAACAGCTGCTCCGCATTGGTTAGAGGTGGGGGTGGCACACCACGTGCAGTGTTATAGGCACCCTCTTCAGATCCACCACTACCATTAGCACCCGAACCACTACGGGTAACCGGCATCTGCATATTTCAGCAATAAGTACTTATCAAGTGAATGTTGTCATAATGAGAGGTGAATGTAAAAATCATGCCAACCTGAATTTATCAAGGGAAATAAATTCGCACAATAAATAGAGGCACAATAATTCCAATTTTTCACATCACAACATCACTAATGATATTACTGCGAATCATCGCAAAGCGTCTTACAACATCCATAATTTTGCCAGCATACATACACTGGACTTTTAAAAGTTGTACGGATATCCCCACATCAAACACCATGTTCCAACATTACATCAAAGTCTCGATAGCGAGCAAAAGGGTTACATGACCACCTGATAGGAACGCAAAAGAACAACTAGAGACTAACGATCCTCAGCAAGGCTACTCTCCATTGTTGCTACTCTCACTAGAAGCACTGTTCATAGCCCTCCTAGCTGCTACTAAGGCTGCTCTTAGCTGACGGATCTCCTCCTGCTTCCTGTGCACCTCCTCGTGAAGACTAGCATTGTAAGCATGAACCTCCTCCACGTCCTCTAGCACCTGCTGCTGGCAGATGCTAAGACGACGGAACTCGGACCAGGCTTCATCCCTAGCCTGAGCCATCTTCTGGCTCTCCAGCACAACCTTGTCTCGATGCTAAGACATACGGGCTACCTCCTCTCGTGAGCGCTGAAGCTCATGTGTCAACTCATGCTTCTTCTTGCGTGCATCAGCTCGAGCCTCCTTGAACTCCTCATTCAGATGAAGTGCCTTAGTCTCCATGTTGACATAGGCCCTCATCACTGCAAACATAGCACTCATGGCAGGCGTGCTGCTACCCTGCGCCTCCTCAGGACCTGCCTCCAGTGGGTTTCCCTCAGCATGTGGCCACCTAGAAAGGCGGTGAGCAAAGGGGAACACTCCAGGAAAAACCTCGGCAAGCCGGTGAGGTATCTCCTCCATCAGATGCTCCACCACATCAAAAGCTGCAAACGTGGCACCCGTCTTGGCAGTCCTGCCCGCACCAAAACAGCGCCACCCAACCCAGTGGGGGTCACCGTCCAAAGGTGGGACTACTACCTCCACACGAGCCTCTCCATAGTTCACCAAATCATCCTTGTCCCAATAGTAGTGAGGCTCCATGCCCACCGTGTACCCAGCATTGGAGAGAATCCTCCAAAGAAGGCTAGGCATGGTGTACTCCTCAAGAAAGTGTCCACCTTCCTTGGTGCCGACTCACGGACAGCCAAAGGACCACGGGGCGCTCTTCCTCTAGTGGACTTGTGAGCAGTCTGCTTGGTTCTCATCATCTGTCCAAAAGTTGTATATCCCATAAGTTATAATTTTAAAGAAATGAGACAATTTAATTATAAGGGAAGGAACCATGAATGTATGAATGAGCAATTTTAACCATGATGCAGCACGTTACATACGTCCTCATGAAATAATAATCTAACGCTCTATGCGGTGGCATACATCGTTCTCTCATTATACATAACTACTTCGTTCTATCGTTCGCGGTTAGTGTACCTGCAGAAAATTCATTTCAGCCCATATCCCATATGAATGCAATTCGATGTAAAAATTCACGCACCTTCTGAACAAGGTGAAAAACCGATTACTTACTACCCCAACAAGTCACGCAGAAGACGACACCGCCAGAAGACGCCAACATGTGATACCTTCATATATACATGTGTGCAACATGTGAATAATCCGGCATCAATAAGCACTCCCCTAGACTGGCATTGCATCCAATCATGCTCTCACAACTCACACTTACCAGGGCGTAGAGGCAATTTGATCCATACATTACCACTCAAGTGAATGGCACCCATACGACTCCGTCATTGTATAGGCAACGACAAAACAGAAAATATGATGCAATTCCCCCAAGTCAGTACTTAATTAAGCCACCTGAATCCTATTGGGCATAAAGGATATGACCACTGGCACACTCTAGTTTTCGAAACCATAGATTTGAACACCTATATACACCTATACATTTTGTAAATACTTTTCGCAAACCAAAAACTCTTTTCTTTTAAATACTTGTGAACAGTAACACGCTAAACCTTGCTCCGATACCAGCTGTGACAGAACCGACCAATTTATTAGACCACAAGCACATAATTCACCATTAGTGCGGCAAACTACATGATTGAGACCTAATAAACCCGGTAGTCATACCGAAATCTCGAAGGATTTCAAACTTTTTCGGCACGACCAAGATCGTAATAGTTTAGTGTTTCCATTCACAAGTACATAGTTCACACATAGTTTAAATCATCGGAGTACGAATAAAGTTATTACAACCCAAGTTCAAATTTCAAAATAAGCGAAAGCGATTTAGTTCAAAGCCACACACGCACTTAATTCAAATACAGTGCCAGTCCCTTGGTCAACATCTAGCAAAAGCATCAAGTAGAGAGGAGTGACCATGCCCAAGGTCTATTCATCTCCCAAAGCGGGATAGAAGCAGTTCTGACAATAGCCATAAAACATCTCACCATCTGCAAAAACATGGGAAATAAAACCCTGAGTACGAGAATGTACTCAGCTAGACTTAAACGTCATAAACTAAAATAAAGTGACTCCAAGGAGTATGGAAGCCTGTATAAGTAGGATAGCTGACTCATTTAATTGCAGAAAAGCTTGCATTAAGGAACAATTAATAAAAACCTTCTAGCAATGTATTTTAATCTGATTAACCTTATCCTGCTACATTAGCACCTGTACTAAACAAGCATGGTAATAATTATTCAACAAGAAAGTAACCATTCCGGTTGAGTATCTTCAATCTCAACAGCTCAACCATCTCATCTCTTGTTCAAGTTCTTACTATGATGCCGCTGCTCAAGTCAAGTGTTCACTGTCCAGGAACGATGGCGATTATAATCAATTACTAACCAGCTGGCGGGTATTCCTCACACAAACCACACTCACCCGCTAAGGTGAGCTACAGATCATCGACATTCAATTCAGGAAAAGCGCGGGATCAACAGGTACCATCGTATCCAGGAACCGCCCGGCTGCCTTATTTAGGGCGACCCTGACCTCGGACTTACTCTCCGCATAACCTATGGTCCCCCATCTTCACCAATATGATGCGTACAGCAGGTCGACTCCCGGCCCAAATCAAAATTAGGCTTCGCGGTCGGAACGACTTATCCTTCCAGCTAAATGTGAGGCATAAATTCAATATGACTTGTCGGTGTTTTGACCCTCGAGGGGTTAACACCAACGAGTAATATTGTAATCGCGTGCTCCCTAATCCGGTGGGTGATGCAAGAAGGACACAATGATTTATCCTAGTTCGGGCAAAGAAGGCCCTACGTCCAGCGGGGGAGGATAGTTCGTGTTATCTTGCACCGAAGTGCTAGTATAGGGGAAAATACAAGCAGATGTGATGAGTGTGTGGTGGGGCTTTGGCAGTCAGACGCCTAGCTCTTGAACTTACACAAGCTCATGGTGTCGTTCTGTGATCTAAAACCTTAGCTATGCTCCCGATCCTCCTGTTCGGGTCCCCCGTCCTCCTTCTAACGTCTTGGCGCCTCCTTTTATAGATGAAGAAGGGGCACAGGGGTACATGTGATTCGAGTTCGCATGGTGGATGATGTATGACGTTGAGGCCGATCACGTCGGTGCCGCTGTAGTGATGTACGTCGGTATGGGAAGCCCTGTAGCCGTCGCGTCGGGAGTTGTTGAAGTTCCGCTCGAGGGTTCATTGATGAAGTCGAGGGGCGACGGTCGAGGGTCTTAGCTGGAGTCGAGGGGGTCGTGCCGAGGAGGTCGAGCTTCGCTGGATAAGTCCGAATCCCAGAAAACGCGAAAAACATGTTAGTTTATACGTCTCGAGGCGGTGCTGGTCGTGGCACAGTGCTCGGTATGGCGCAACAGTGTAGTATGACTTGCGGGATTCCAGGGTAGAGGCGGTAAAAGCAGATTTGACCACCACGCCTGCAACTATTACCGTAACTATGGCCATACGGTTAGGCGAGGGCAGGTAGATTGCATTAAATGCACCCGAATTCATACGGGAGAGTCGGTAGCTAAGGGGTGCACCATCCTCGAGGACCGTCCATTCGCCCCGGGCGAAGTTCCGTCCTCGAGGGCCGGCTCGTTCACCGGGCGAAGTTTCGTCCTCGAGGGCCGGCTTGTTCGTCGGGCGAAGTTCCATCCTCGAGGGCCGGCTCGTTCGCCGGGCGAAGTTCCGTCCTCGAGGGGTCGCCCGAGTTGTAACCTCCCGTGTACAGTACCAGTCCGTTCAGTAGTCTCTCGAGTGTACAGTACTAGTCCGTTCGATAGTCTCTCGAGCAGGCTTTGGCTTTGGGCAGTTGTTGTCCGTTCATGGGTCAGTCCGATACGTCTCAGCCTGCGGGCCTTCGTACGTTAGCGCGGGAGGTTATTGGAGGTTAGTGTTGCTGATTTTACAGGGTTTAGTTCGGTAAACCAGGGGTTTGGGGTACCCGTTTCTAGGGTATCGACAGTAGCCCCCGAGCCCCTGCGCGAGTGATGACACTCGGGGAGGGGGTCAGGAATTTAGAAATGGGACGTGATTCGGATTTTTTCATGGGGGGCGCGCGAGCGACCCCCGCGGGGGTAGCCCCCGAGGCCTCGTAGGAGTCGAAAGACTCCTGTGAGGCTTTATTTATATTTAGTTAAAGGGTGCTTGTCCAGTCGGGTATAGGCCTGAACTGGAGTCGCAGCGTTTTACCGTGGGGAGCCCCCGGGGGATTTTCGACCCTCTTTCATCGAGGGGTGCCGGGCACAGGCGAGCCCCCGAGCCTCCTGTGGCTGGGGCGTTGCTGGCCTCGACATTCTTCTCACGAGTCCTTTCGATTAGATGTGATGCGAGAAGCATCGGACTACCCCCGATAGGGCGAGCCGCGAAGTTCTCAGTGAGCTGGTAACGGGAAAATCCAAGCGAGAGCCCGTTCCTTGTTCGATAGAGGTCGGCAGGAGGCCCGGAGGCGGACCCATTAAAGAAAAACGTAATGGTCCTATGGATACCGATTCCATTCGATAGGTCTCGGCGGCTCGATGCCTCCCTTCGGGGGGATTCCATAAAGTCCATAGCATTTCTCCTTGGATGCGTCCTAAGGGATCTCGAGAGTTCATTCTCGAGCATGGCCTCGTGTTGGCTCCCCCTTGGTCACCCCTGACTCGAGTGCTCGAGGGCGGCTATCGAACCCTGTTCGTGGGGTCAGCCTTCGCTCCTTCGAGGCTTAGGGCCGGGGCCCGATCTTTTGGTGCTCAAGGGCGGCCGTTGAGCCCTCACTTGAGGACCGGCCTTCGCTCCCTTGAGACTTTGAGGTAGCGTCAGAGCCTATTTTCTCCTCTCGTGGAAATCTTCGTCGGCGAGTAACCGTTCTTTTTTAGCGCTCAAGGGCGGCCGTTGAGCCCTCACTTGAGGACCGGCCTTCGCTCCCTCGAGACTTCAAGGTGGGTCCAGAGCCCATCCTTTTTCGGTGCTCAAGGGCGGCCGTTAAGCCCTCACTGGAGGACCGGCCTTCGCCCCCTCGAGACTTCAAGGCGGGGTCGGAGCCCGTTCTTTTTTGGAGCTCAAGGGCGGCCGTTAAGCCCTCACTCGAGGACCGGCCTTCGCTCCCTTGAGACTTCGAGGCGGGGTCGGAGCCCGTTCTTTTTCGGTGCTCAAGGGCGGCTCTTAAGCCCTCACTCGAGGACCGGCCTTCGCTCCCTCGAGACTTCGAGGCGGGGTCGGAGCCCGTTTTACCTTTTGTAGAGAACTCCGTTAGCGAGCGACGGTTCTTTTTTCTTACCGTTGGGCACGCCTTTTGAGGAGAAAGGCTTAGCGGTGCGATCGTGGCGGGCCTGAGTGTCGTTACCGAGGAAATGGGTACCCTAAAACCCCAGGTTTACCGAATTAAACCCCGCAAAAATGATAACTCGACCCCTCCTGTGACCTCCCGCGTGAACGTACAAAGTCCCGCAGGCTGAGACACTTCGGCCGACCCGCGGACGACGACGGTCCAAAGCCAAAGCCCACTCGAGAAACTACCGAACGGACTAGTACTGTACACCCGAGAGGCTACCGAACGGACTACTACTATACCCGCGAGGGTACAATTCGAGCAACCCCTCGAGAATGTAACTTTGCCCGGCGAGCGAGCCTCCCCTCAAGGACGGAACTTCACCCGGGCGAATGGGTGGCCCTCGATGAGAGTACACCCCTCGTTTTACCGACTCCCCCGTACGGATCCGAGCGCATTTAATGTGATCTATCTACCCCCGCCTAACCGCATGGCCACAGTTACGGTAACAGTTACAGGCGTGGCGGTCAAATCTACTTTTACCGCCCATACCCCGGAATCCCGCAAGTCATATTACGCTGTTGCGCCATACTGAGCGCTGTGCCACGACCCGCACCGCCTCGAGACATATAAACTAACGTGTTTTCCAGGATTCGGTCTTATCCAACGAAGCTCGACCTCCTCGGCATGACCCCCTCGGCTCCGGCCAAGACCCTCGACCGTCGCCCCTCGACTTCACCGAGCGAGCCCTCGAGCTGAACTTCAACAACTCCCGACGCGATGACTGCAGGGCCTCCCATACCAACGTACATCACTACAGCGGCACCGACGTGATCGGCCTCAACGTCGTACGTCATTAGCGTGATGCGAACTCGAAATACATGTACATCTGTGCCCCTCCTTCGTCTATAAAAGGAGGCACCAGGGCATTAGAGAGAGGGACCGGACTGAACAGAGAAAATCTAGAGCATAGAAACATTAAGGCTCTAGATCACAGAGAGACACCGTGAGCCTGTGCAAGGTTGGAGCAAGGCGTCCAAACGCCCAAACTCCACCTCACACTCCTCACACCTGCTTGTATTTTCCCCTGTACCAGCACTTCGGTGCAAGATAACACCAATCATCCTCCCCCCGCTGGACGTAGGGCCTTCTTTGCCCGAACCAGGATAAATCATCGTGTCCTTCTTGCATCACCCACCGGATTAGGGAGCACCCGAATACAATATTACTCATTGGTGTTAACCCCTCGAGGGTCAGAACACCGACAGTTGGCGCGCCAGGTAGGGGAGCTGCGTGTCACTAACGATTTCCCGCCATTTTTCTGGATGGGCGATTTTGTTTCACCACTTCCGCACGCTACGGTGATCTGGTTCGGGAGCCTGGAGTTCATGACCCTCAGCCAGGGCTACGACATGACCCTGCTCTCGACCAGTGACCCGAACGGAGGTCGTGGTACGCCCCCACGTTCATGGGGAGCCGCTCGCCAATCTCATGACCATGCTTCCACATCCAGAAGGAGGCACGGTCGGCGCCGTCATCGTCGTCAACCCAAGTCGAGAAGGGTCCCCGCCGCTTTCTCCACGCCCCTGACAGGAGATGAGAAACCTCTTGTTGAGGGAGTATCTGACCCGAGTTTAGAGGCAGAGGGCAAACCGGCAGGATCCCAGCACAACCCTGACTCCACTTTCACCGTGCGCTCGTCGGGGAAGCGTGACAAAACCCCCGCTCGATCGAGCTCGCTTCCACACGGGCTGTTCGAGCGTCGTTGGTGGCCTTCGTCCGACTTCAACAATCCCACAACAATGACTATGACAGCGACCCACTCCAACATGAGCACATTGGAGGACCGCCCAGACACCCTTCTCCACGCGATGACGGACGTGGGGACTATCACAACGGCCTCCGAGGGTTTGGCCTTCGCAAGAGCGCCCGGCCCTCGGAGGTACACCGTTGGCACACTCCGATGGCGGCTGCAGGAGGAGGCGCGGGGGCAATTCCCCATCTTCTATTGCGGTGACCCTGACTCTGACTCTGATCATTGGGATCCTACCCGTGAGTGCCTCCACATCGATGGTGGCATCGACTCCGATCAGGAAACCATCGATCCAGCGGCCGCGGCGTCTACCGCCGTGGCCAGAGACGCTCCCCCCAGAGCAGAGGACCAACAACCAGACGCAC
The DNA here is from genome assembly GCA_023333625.1 of Bothriochloa decipiens. NCBI lineage: Eukaryota > Viridiplantae > Streptophyta > Magnoliopsida > Poales > Poaceae > Bothriochloa > Bothriochloa decipiens. Next base: position 20,821,378 of record CM041647.1, on the reverse strand, counting down.
CCCGAGAAGCGTGCCCTCATCCTGGCGAGCAGGACACGCAGCTGGCACAGATTTGAGAGTTGCAGGCGAAGCTCACCGACGAGCAGGAACGCTTGTGCTTACTCGAGCTGACCCTCGAGCAAGAGCGGCGACCGCTCGGCGGTAGAGCCCGAGCCAGGGCCCGAGAAGTCAACCGGTAGATCATCGAGGAAGGAGCACCCGAGCAACCCACCCACCGTTATCCCCGAGCAAGCCAGAACATCGTTGCGGAAGCTATGCTCCTTTGCAATATGCCCGCGCCATCCAACTCGCAAGCTCGGCGGATACAACGTGAGGTCGAGGATCTCCTCCAAGTTGCTACTGTCCAACAAGCCGAGAGCTCAGCCTCAAGGCGTCGAGGGGCTGCCTCCGAGCCTCAGGCCAAGCCCTCCCGGCCCGAGAGGGAGGGCTCAGTCGATCAGGGGGCGGCCCCCCAACAGAAGAAGAAGCCGGCCCGAGAGCCTATCAACGACGACCGCGCTCCCCACGACGCGCGCCTCGACATTATCGAGAACTGCAGACGCAAGCACGGGGATGCCGAGGATCAAGGGTACAGCGCCCATCGTGGAGGGCGTTACGACAGCGAAGAAGACCAACAGGCCCCGGAGCCACCGGGCCCCCGGGTCTTCAGCAGGAGGATCCGCTGCGCCCAGCTGCCTGACAAGTTTCGACCCCCCACGAGCCTCGTTAAATATAACGGCGAAACCAATCCCGAGCTCTGGCTAGCCGACTTCCGGTTGGCTTGTCAGGCGGGCGGGGCACGTGACGATCACGTCATCATACGTCACCTTCCCCTGTTCCTCTCCGACACCGCACGTAGGTGGCTCGAGGAGCTTCCCCCGGACCAGATTCGTAGCTGGACCGACCTTGTCCGTATCTTCGAAGGGAATTTCAAAGGTACCTATGTGCGTCCAGGGAACTCCTGGGAGCTGCGCAATTGCAAGTAGAAGCCAGGGGAGTCTCTCTGCGACTTTGCTCGATGATTCTCCAAGCTCCGCACCGAGCTGCCCCACATCTCCGATCTCGACATCGTTCTAGCATTTGTTGCGGGTACAACCTGCAAGGACCTAGTTTGCGAGTTAGGGTGTAACCGCCCCGACACCATCGACGAGCTCATGGATGTGGTTGCCAACTATGCGGCTGGCGAAGAGGCCGTCGGCGCCTTCTTCAGTGACGTGAAGGACAAGGGAAAAACGCCGGTAGCCGACAACGCCGGAGGCTCGAGCAAAGGGTCGAAGAGAAATAACAAGAAGAAGAAAAATCAACAAGGCAAGCGGGAGGCTGTAGAAGATGATCTCGTCGCTGCAACCGAACGCAAAAGACCTCGAGGTCCCCCCGCGCCCCTCGAGGGCGCCATCTTCGACAAGATGCTCGAGGAGCCCTGTCCTTATCACAAGGACGGGGCAAGGCACAAGCTTAAGGACTGCCGCATGCTTCGAAGGCACTTCGAGCAAGTGGGCGTGAAGAAAGGTGACGACAAGAAAGTCCAAGGCGGCGGTGAGGGAGACAACGGGGAAGACAGAAAATTCCCCGAACTCTATGACTGCTACATGATCTACGGGGGTCCCTCGACCCAGCTCACGCCCCGACAGCGTAAGCGGGAGCATCGAGAGGTCTTCTTCGCTCATGTCGCGACGCCTCACTACCTAGACTGGTCTGATGCGCCCATCACGTTCGACCACGATGACCATCCGGATCGAGTCCCCAACCCTGAGGCCTATCCACTCGTCGTCGACCCGATCATCATCAACACCCGCCTCTCGAATGTCCTCATGGACGACGACAGCAGCCTAAACGTCATCTACCTCGAGACCCTCGACCTCCTGGGAGTCAGGAGGCACCAACTCTGACCCAGTGCCGGGGGGTTCCATGGCGTCGTGCCAGGGAAGAAGGCTTTCCCCGTCGGCCGTATCGAACTTCCTGTCTGTTTTGGCACCCCTGCTAACTTTAGGAAAGAGACCCTCACCTTCGAGGTGGTCGGGTTTCATGGAACGTATCACGCCATCATTGGCCGACCAGGCTACGCGCAGTTCATGGCGATCCCGAACTACACCTACCTCAAACTCAAGATGCCAGGACCCAAAGGCGTCATCACTGTCGCCTCCTCCTACGAGCATGCGTACGACTGCGATGTCGAATGCGTCGAATATGGGGAGGCCATCGAGCAAAATGCCATGATAGCCGTGACCCTTGAGCACCTCGCCGACGAGATGCCAGATCCCAAGCGACACGCCGGCAACTTTGAGCCAACACAAGACACCGAGAAAGTCCCCCTCGACCCGAGCTGCCCATGCGAGAAGGTGCTAACGATCAGCGCTGACCTCGAGGACAAATAGGAAGTCGTGCTCGTCGACTTTCTCCGCGCGAACACCGATATGTTTGCGTGGAGTCCTTCAGATATGCCGGGCATACCGAGGGAAGTCGCCGAGCACGCCTTGGAAATCCGGGCCGGGTCCAGACCGGTGAAGCAACGCCTGCGCTGCTTCGACGAGGAGAAGCGCAGGATCATCGGCGAGGCGGTACACAAGCTTTTGGCGGCTGGATTCATCAAGGAAGTTCATCACCCCGAATGGTTAGCTAATCCCGTGTTAGTTAAGAAAAAGAATGGAAAGATGCGGATGTGTATTGACTATACTAGTTTAAACAAAGCATGTCCCAAAGTTCCATTTCCTTTACCACGCATTGATCAAATTGTCGACTCTACCACGGGGTGTGAAACCCTCTCGTTCCTCGATGCTTATTCCGACTACCACCAAATTAAGATGAAAGAGTCCGACCAGCTCGCGACTTCCTTCATCACACCTTTTGGCATGTACTGCTACGTGACAATGCCCTTCGGCCTCCGAAACGCCGGGGCAACGTATCAGCGGTGTATGCTACATGTCTTTGGCGAACACATAGGCAACACGGTCGAAGCCTACGTCGATGACATCGTGGTCAAGTCCAAAAGGGCAGACAACCTCGTCTGAGACCTCGAAATCGCGTTCGGGTGCCTTCGAGCCAAAAACATAAAACTCAACCCCGAGAAATGTGTCTTAGGAGTCCCTCGGGGCATGCTCCTCGGATACATCGTCTCCCAGCGTGGGATCGAGGCCAACCCCGAGAAGGTGGCGGCCATCACACGAATGGGGCCGATTCGGGATCTCAAGGGCATGCAGAGGGTCACGGGCTGTCTCACGGCCCTCAGCCGCTTCATCTCACGTTTAGGGGAGAAGGCCATGCCTCTGTACCGTCTCTTGAAAAAATCCGAGCGATTCACGTGGACCGCAGAGGCCGAGGGGGCCCTCGATGAACTCAAAGCCAAGCTGACATCCACTCCGATCCTCATCCCTCCTCGACCAGCAACGTCGACTGAATCGCCTGAGCCCCTCCTCCTCTATGTCACCGCAACCACCCAGGTGGTCAGCGCGGCCATAGTGGTGGAGAGGCAAGAGGAAGGACACGCCTTGCCAGTCCAGCGGCCGGTTTATTTCATCAGCGACGTGCTTTCAGAAACAAAAATCCGCTACCCACAGGTGCAGAAGCTGCTCTATGCCATCGTCCTTACGCGTCACAAGCTCCAACACTACTTCCTCAGCCACCCGGTTACTGTGGTATCCTCGTTCCCCTTGGGGGAGATCATCCATAACCGGGAGGCCGCTGGAAGGTTTGCCAAGTGGTCGGTTGAGCTAATGGGCGAGACCATCACCTACGCACCACGGAAGGCCATCAAGCCTCAAGTGCTGGCGGATTTTGTCGCCAAATGGACCGACACTCAGTTGCCACCAGTCCAAATTCAAGCTGAGCTGTGCACGATGTACTTCGACGGGTCGCTCATGAAGACAGGAGCAGGCGTGGGCTTGCTCTTCATTTCACCCCTCAGAGTCCACATGCGCTACGACATTCGCATCCACTTTGCCACTTCTAACAACGTCATGGAGTACGAAGCACTTGTCGCAAAATTGCGAATCGCCCTTGAACTCAGGGTCCGACGCCATGACGTTCGAGGCGACTCGCAGCTAATCATCGACCAAGTGATGAAGGCCTCGAGCTGCCACGACGCCAAGATGGAAGCATACTGCAACGAAGTGCGCAAGTTGGAAGACAAATTCCACGGCCTCGAGCTTAGTCATATCACTCGACGATACAACGAAGCCGCGGATGAGCTCGCGAAAATCACATCGACTCGAGGTACAGTCCCTCCGGACGTGTTCTCGAGGGACCTCTTCGAGCCCTCCGTCGATTTGGGCTTGGGGGCTTGCACTACGCCCTCGAAGCTCCACCCCATGACCTCGATCGGGGCCCCCTCGACCGGGGCCTAGGTTATGGAGATCCAGGAGACATCTCCTCCGTCGAACCCACCACCGGATTGGCGAGCCCCTTTACCCAACTGCCTCATTCGGGGAGAACTTCCGGAGGACCGGACCGAAGCTCGACGGATCGCGCGACGGGCCAAGTCCTATGTCATCTACGGTGACGGCAAGGAACTCTACAGGCGAAGCCCCTCAGGCGTTCTTCAGCGCTGCATTACCATCGAGGAAGGCAGGAGGCTCCTCGAGGACATACACTCGGGAGCCTGCGGCCACCATGCAGCACCAAGGACCCTCGTAGGCAATGCCTTTCGACAGGGTTTCTACTGGCCGACCGCCGTTTTCGACGCCACGAACATTGTCCGCTTGTGCAAAGGGTGTCAATTCTACGCCAAGCAGATGCACCTCCCAGCTCACGCCCTACAAATGATCCACATCACCTGGCCATTTGTGGTCTGGGGGCTCGATCTTGTGGGGCCTCTCAAGAGGACGACCAAAGGGTACACGCACCTGCTCGTTGCCGTCGATAAGTTTACCAAATGGGTCGAGGCCTGGCCCATCAGCAACATCCGCTCCGAACGGGCGGTCGAGTTCTTCACCGACATCATCCATCGCTTCGGGGTCCCGAACGTCATCATCACTGACAACGGCACGCAGTTCACCGGCAAGAAGTTCTTGGATTTCTGCGATCGCCATCACATCCATGTGAATTGGTCCGCGGTTGCACATCCTCGAACTAACGGCCAGGTCGAGCGCGCCAATGGCATGATTTTGCAGGGCCTCAAGCCAAGGATCCTCAAACGCCTTAGCAAGCATGGAAAAAAATGGGCCGCGGAGTTGCCATCGGTCCTATGGAGCTTAAGGACAACACCTAGTCGAGCCACAGGGTTCACCCCATTCTTCTTGGTCTATGGGTCCGAGGCCGTCCTCCCCACTGACCTCGAGTATGGTTCCCCTCGACTGTAGGCGTACAACGAGCAAACCAACGAAGAAGCCCTCGCAAACGCCGTCGACCAGGTCGAGGAGGCTTGAGACATGGCGCTGCTTCACTCCACGAGGTATCAGCAAAAACTTCGACGCTACCACGACAAGCACGTGCGCCCAAGGGATCTCCAAGTTGGAGACCTCGTCCTACGTCGACGATAGAGCAACAAAGGACGTCACAAGCTGACACCACCATGGGAAGGTCCATACGCCGTAGCTGAGGTGCTAAAGCCCGGGACGTACAAGCTCGCTAACGACAAAGGCGAAATCCTCACCAACGCATGGAACATCGAACAGCTATGTCGTTTCTACCCTTAGGGCACCAGCGCCGTTGTACATTCTCGCATGTCTTGTACATTTCTGCATGACAAATATAAGGAGTACTTTCGATTATAAGTTCAAAACTTGTTATTGTACATGCAAGAGGTAGCCTCGACCCTGTCTCACCAGAGTCGAGCCTCCCTCGGGGGCTAACGGGGGGGAACCCCCTAAGTTCCCAAAAATACGAACGATTTTTTCGCACGCCTCCCTTTTCGCTTCCCAACTAAGTTGACAACACCTCGAACTCCCTAGGGGTCGAGGGCTGTTGAGCCAGAGCTCTCCTACGCCTCCGGGCTACGGTACCTCCACTCGCTCCCCCCTCGAGGGATACGAGCTTGCGTCGGACGCTCAGTCGGAAAGCAAAAGTTAGGCGAGCAAAACTCGAGCACTTCTTCTTTCTCACACCTCGATACGCTTCATGACTAAGTAGAAAACGCCTCGAACTCCCTAGGGGTCGAGGGCTGTCGAGCCAGGGCTCTCCTACGCCTCCGGGCTACGGTACCTCCACTCGCTCCCCCCTCGAGGGATACGAGCTTGCGTCAAAAACATAGTCAAAAAAGCAAAGTCTAGGTGAGAAGAAAGTAGAAAAGGTTCGAAAGTAAAATAACACATCACATTACAATAGATGTGTCAATGTTCAAAAAGGGCTTTCGAAGCCACAATTGAATATAAGTTACAAAAAACTAATTCATTACATGGGCACCCTCGCCCAGTCTTGCCCTACAGGCTTGCCCCGTCACCGCCCTCCTCGACATGGTACCCTCCATCCGCGGGGGGAGGACTTCGTCCTCAAATAACTTCGCCAGCTCTCCCCCCAGCCTCTCGGCGTCGTTGATGAGCCCTCGGCAGCGCTCCTCATTCTCGGCGTTGGTCTTCGAGATGTCAGGAACAAAGCCTTGGGCCACCACGTTCATATCAAAGACGAAGCCGGAGGAGACCACTGCAAGCGCCCGCTTCACGCCGGTATGGAGCACCTCCCGCACGCGATCGCGAAGGGTGGCGTCGAGGTAGTAGATCCGGTCCACGAGCACGGCACCCAGGATGTCTTCTTCGGCACCCTCGACGGGCCCGACTTCCCAGGAGGCGCAGAGCCTGTCGAGGGCAACCCAGAGCTGACCAAGAAGCGCCCCCTCCGTCGCAAGGCTCTCCTGCAGCGCCTTGGCAGCGGTCTGGGTTGCAAGCCGCTCGGACTCGAGGCCTGAAACACAAAGCAAGAATTAGATAAACCATACAAAAAAAACAAAGATCAAAAACCCTTTAAGGAGCTCACTAGCACAGCGAGTCTCGAGGGCGTTGCGATCCCCTAGCACGGCGTCGCACTCCCCCCGAGCCTCGTCCCGCTCCTGCTGGGCCTCTTTGAAGGCTCGGGTCACCTCCGTCTTCTCAAAGCGGAGGGTCTCGAAGGGGCCACCAGCTAGGATGATGGCCTGCTCCTTGTCCTGGAGGGTAGCCTTCATTGCCCCGAGCTGGGTTTCTAGGCCGGCGGCACAGCTCTTCTCCTCCTGGACCAAGGCGGAGAGGGCGTTGCGCGCGGTGGAGACTTCAGCGGAGCTAGCCTCGAGCGAGCGGATGCGCTCCATGGAGCTCTAAGCCTCCGCCATGAGCAGCTCGACGCGCTCCTGGGCTTGGACGCTCTCGACCCTGGCCTTCCCCGATTCGGCCTTTGCCGCGTCTGCCTCCTCCCTGGCATGCTCGAGCTCCTCCTCGAGGCGGGCGGCTTCCCCTCAAGCGGCATTGTCGATACCCTGGAAACAGGCATCCCTGACCCCTTGCTTAACAAACTAAAGCCCCGCAAAATCAGCATCTTGAACCCTCCGATAATCTCCCGTGCTAACGTACGAAGGCCCAAAGGCTGAGACGTATCGGACTGGCCCGCGAACGAACAACGACGGCCCAAAACCAACGCTCGCTCGAGAGGTTACCGAACGGACCAGTGGTGTTCATCAGAGAGGGTACCGAACGGACAAGTACTGTATGCGCGAGGGTACGATTCGAGCTACCCCTCGAGGACGGAACTTCGTCCAGCGAACGAGCTGGCCCTCGAGGACATAACTTCGCCCAGCAAACGAGCCCCCCCTCGAGACGGAACTTCACCTGGGCGAATGGTCGGCCCTCGAGGACAGAGCACCCCTCGGCCACCAACTCCCCCGTACGAATCCGTGCGCACTTAATGCGATCTATCTACCCCCACCTAACCGCATGGCCACAGTTATGGTAATAGTCACAGGCGTGGCGGTCAAATCTACTTTTACTGCCCATGCCCCGGAATCCCGCAAGTCATATTACGCTGTTGTGCCATACCGAGCGCTGTGCCACGACCCGTACCGCCTTGAGACATATAAACTAACCTGTTTACCGTGTTTTCCGGGATTCGATCTTATCCAGCGAAGCTCGACCACCTCGGCAAGACCCCCTCGGCTCCGGCCAGGACCCTCGACCGCCACCCCTCGACTTCACTGAGCGTATCCTCGAGCTAAACTTCAACAACTCCCGATGCGACGGCTGCAGGGCCTCCCATACCGACGTACATCACTATAGCGGCACCGACATGATCGGCCTCAACGTCGTACGTCATCAGCGTCATGTGGACTCGAAATACATGTACACCTGCGCCCCTCCTTCATCTATAAAAGGAGGCGCCAGGGTGTTAGAAAAGAGGAGGGAGACCGAGAGGATCTAGAGCATAGGAACACTAAGGCCCTAGATCACTGAATGACACCGTGAGCCTGTGGAGGTCGAGAGCAAGGCGCCCGCACGCCCCAACTCCGCCTTTCACTCCTCACACCAGCTTGTATTTTCCCCTGTACTAGCACTTCGGTGCAGAATAACACGAATCATCCTCTCCCCGCTGGACGTAGGGCCTTCTTTGCCCGAACCAGGATAAATCATTGTGTCATTCTTGCATCACCCACCGGATTAGGGAGCACGCGGATACGATATTACTCGTTGGTGTTAACCCCTCGAGGGTCAGAACACCGACAGTTGGCGCGCCAGGTAGGGGAGCCGCGTGTCACTAACGATTTCCCGCCATTTTTTCGGATGGGCGATTTCGTTTCCCCACTTCCGCATGCTACGGTGATCTGGTTCGGGAGCCTGGAGTTCATGACCCTCGGCCAGGGCTACGACATGACCCTGCTCTCGATCAGTGACCCGAACGAAGGTCGCGGTGCACCCCCACGTTCATGGGGAGCCGCTCGCCAGCCTCATGACCACGCTTCCACATCCAGAAGGAGGCACGGTCGGCGCCGTCATCGTCGTCAACCCGAGTCAAGAAGGGTCCTCGCTGCTTTCCCCACGCCCCAGACCAGAGATGAGAAACCTCTTGTTGAGGGCGTATCTGACCCGAGTTTAGAGGCAGAAGGCAAACCGGCAGGATCCCCGCACAACCCTGACTCCGCTCTCACCGAGCGCTCATCGGGGAAGTGCGACGAAACCCCCGCTCGATCAAGCTTGCTTCCGCACGGGCTGTTCGAGCGTCGTTGGTGGTCTTCGACCAACTTCAACAATCCCACGACGACGGCTACGACATCAACCCACTCCGTCACCAGCGCGTCGGAGGACCGCCCAGACACCCTTCTCCGCGCAATGACGGACGTGGGGACTGTCACACCGGCCTCCGAGGGTTTGGCTTTCGCAAGAGCACCCGGCCCCCGGAGGTACACCGTCGGCACACTCCGACGACGGCTACAGGAGGAGGCGTGGGGGCAATTCCCCGTCTTCTACTACGGCGACCCTGACTCTGACTCTGATCACTGGGATCCTACCCGAGAGTGCCTCCACATCGATGGTGGCGTCGACTCCGATGAGAAAACCATCGATCCAGCGGCCGCGGCGTCAACCGCCGTGGCGAGAGACGCTCCCCCCAGAGCAGAGGACCAACAACCAGACGCACCTCAAGAAGCGTGCCCTCGTCTTGGCGAGCAGGACGCGCAGATGGCACAGATTCGGGAGTTGCAGGCGAAGCTCGCCGACGAGTAGGAACGCTTGCGCTTACTCGAGATGACCCTCGAACAAGAGCGGCGACCGCTCGGCGGCAGAGCCCGAGCCAGGGCCCGAGAGGTCAACCGGCTGATCGTCGAGGAAGGAGCACCCGAGCAACCCGTCCACCGTTATCCCCGAGCAAGCCAGAACATTGTTGCGGCAGCTATGCTCCTCCGCAATATGCCCGCACCTTCCAAGTCGCAAGCTCGGCGGATACAATGCGAGGTCGAGGGCCTCCTCCAAGTTGCTGCTGCTCAACAAGCCGAGAGCTCAGCCTCGAGGCGTCGAGGAGCTGCCTCCGAGCCTCAGGTCGAGCCCTCCCGACCCGAGAGGGAGGGCTCGGTCGATCAGGGGGCGGCCCCCCGACAGAAGAAGAACCTGGCCCGAGAGCCTATCAATGATGACCGCGCTCCCCGCGACGCGCGCCTCGACATTGTCGAGAACCGCAGACGCAAGCACGGGGATGCCGAGGATCGAGGGTACAGCGCCCATCAAGGAGGGCGTTACGACAACGAAGAGGACCAACAGGCCCCAGAGCCACCGGGCCCCCGGGTCTTCAGCAGGAGGATCCGCTGCGCCCAGCTGCCCGACAAATTTCGACCCCCCACGAGCCTCGTCAAATATAACGGCGAAACCAATCCCGAGCTCTGGCTAGCCGACTTTCGGTTGGCTTGTCAGGCGGGCGGGGCGCATGACGATCACGCCATCATACGTCACCTTCCCCTGTTCCTGTCCGACACCGCGCGTAGGTGGCTCGAGGAGCTTCCCCCCGATCAGATTCGCACTTGGACCGACCTTGTCCGTATCTTCGAGGGGAATTTCAAAGGTACCTACGTGCGTCCTGGAAACTCCTGGGAATTGCGCAACTGCAAGCAAAAGCCAGGAGAGTCTCTCCGCGACTTTGCTCGATGGTTCTCCAAGCTCCGCACCGAGCTGCCCCACATCTCCGACCTCGATGTCGTTCTAGCGTTTGTTGTGGGTACAACCTGCAAGGACCTAGTTCGCGAGTTAGGGCAAAACCGCCCCGACACCGTCGACGAGCTTATGGATGTGGTCGCCAACTACGCCGCTGGCGAGGAGGCCGTCGGCTCCTTCTTCAGCGACGTGAAGGACAAGGGAAAAACGCCGGTAGCCGACAACGCAGGAGGCTCGAGCAAAGGGTCGAAGAGAAATAACAAGAAGAAAAAAATCAACAAGGCAAGCGGGAGGCTGCAGAAGATGATCTCGTCACTGCAACCGAACGCAAAAGACCTCGAGGTCCCCCCGCGCCCCCCGAGGGCGCCATCTTTGACAAGATGCTCGAGGAGCCCTGTCCTTACCATAAGGACGGGGCAAAACACAAGCTTAAGGACTGCCGCATGCTTCGAAGGCACTTCGAGCAAGTGGGTGTGAAGAAAGGTGACGACAAGAAAGACCAAGGCGGTGGTGAGGGAGACAACGGGGAAGACGGAATATTCCCCGAAGTCTATGACTGCTACATGATCTACGGTGGGCCCTCGACCCAGCTCACGCCCCGACAGCGTAAGCGGGAGCGTCGAGAGGTCTTCTCAGCTCGTGTCGCAACACCTCACTACCTCGACTGGTCCGATGCGCCCATCACGTTCGACCGCGATGACCATCCGGATCGAGTCCCCAACCCCGGGGCCTATCCGCTCGTCGTCGACCCAATCATCATCAACACGCGCCTCTCGAAGGTCCTCATGGATGGCGGCAGCAGCCTGAATGTCATCTACCTCAAGACCCTTGACCTCCTGGGGGTCAGGAGGCACCAACTCTGACCCAGCGCTGGAGGGTTCCATGGCGTCGTGCCAGGGAAGAAGGCTTTCCCCGTCGGCCGTATTGAACTCCCTGTCTGTTTTGGCACCCCTGCCAACTTCAGGAAAGAGACCCTCACCTTCCAGGTGGTCGTGTTCCACAGAACCTATCACGCCATCATCGGTCGACCGGGCTACGCGCAGTTCATGGCGATCCCGAACTACACCTACCTCAAGCTCAAGATGCCAGGACCCAAAGGCGTCATCACTGTCGCCTCCTCCTACGAGCACGCATACGACTGCGATGTCGAATGCGTCGAATATGGGGAGGCCGTCGAGGAAAATGCCATGATAGCCGCGACCCTCGAGCACCTCGCAGACGAGATGCCAGATCCCAAGCGACACGCCGGCAATTTTGAGCCGGCACAAGACACCAAGAAAGTCCCCCTCAACCCGAGCTGCCCATGCGAGAAGGTGCTAACGATCAGCACCGACCTCGAGGACAAATAGGAAGTCGTGCTCGTCGACTTTCTCCGCGCAAACGCCGATATGTTTGCGTGGAGTCCCTCGGATATGCCGGGCATACCGAGGGAAGTCGCCGAGCACGCCTTGGAAATCCGGGCCGGGTCCAGACCGGTGAAGCAACGCCTACGCCGCTTCGACGAGGAGAAGCGCAGGATCATCGGCGAGGAGGTACACAAGCTTTTGGCGGCTGGATTCATCAAGGAGGTTCATCACCCCGAATGGTTAGCTAATCCCGTGTTAGTTAAGAAAAAGAATGGAAAGATGCGGATGTGCATTGACTATACTAGTTTAAACAAAGCATGTCCCAAAGTTCCGTTTCCTTTACCACGCATTGATCAAATTGTCGACTCTACCACGGGGTGTGAAACCCTCTCGTTCCTCGATGCTTACTCCGGCTACCACCAAATTAAGATGAAAGAGTCCGACCAGCTCGCGACTTCCTTCATCACACCTTTTGGCATGTACTGCTACGTGACAATGCCCTTCGGCCTCCGAAACACCGGGGCAACATATCAGCGGTGTATGCTCCATGTCTTCGGCGAACACATAGGCGACACGGTCGAAGCCTACGTCGATGACATCGTGGTCAAGTCCAAAAAAGCGGACAACCTCATCCGAGACCTCGAAATCGCGTTCGGGAGCCTTTGAGCCAAAAACATAAAACTCAATCCCGAGAAATGTGTTTTCAGAGTGCCTCGGGGCATGCTCCTCGGATACATCGTCTCCCAGCGCGGGATCGAGGCCAACCCCGAAAAGGTGGCGGCCATCACGCGAATGGGGCCGATTCGGGATCTCAAGGGCGTGCAGAGGGTCATGGGCTGTCTCGCGGCCCTCAGCCGCTTCATCTCACGTTTAGGGGAGAAGGCCATGCCTCTGTACCATCTCTTAAAAAATCTGAGCGATTTACGTGGACCGCGGAGGCCGAGGGGGCCCTCGACGACCTCAAAGCCAAGCTGACGTCCACTCTGATCCTCGTCCCTCCTCGACCCGCAACGGCGACTGAACCACCTGAGCCCCTCCTCCTCTATGTCGCCGCAACCACCCAGGTGGTCAGCGCGGCCATAGTGGTGGAGAGGCAAGAGGAGGGACGCGCCTTGCCAGTCCAGCGGCCGGTTTACTTCGTCAGCGAGGTGCTTTCAGAAACAAAAATCCGCTACCCACAGGTGCAGAAGCTGCTCTATGCCATCGTCCTTACGCGTCGCAAGCTCCAACATTACTTCCTCGGCCACCCGGTTACTGTGGTATCCTCGTTCCCCTTGGGGGAGATCATCCATAACCGGGAGGCGGCTAGAAGGATTGCCAAGTGGTTGGTCGAGCTGATGGGCGAGACCATCACCTACGCACCACGGAAGGCCATCAAGTCTCAGGTGCTGGCGGATTTCGTCGCCGAGTGGACCGACACTCAGTTGACACCAGTCCAAATTCAAGCCGAGCTGTGGACGATGTACTTCGATGGGTCGCTCATGAAGACAGGTGCAGGCGCGGGCTTGCTCTTCATTTCACCCCTCGGAGTCCACATGCGCTATGTCATTCGCATCCACTTTGCCGCTTCTAACAACGTCACGGAGTATGAGGCACTTGTTGCTGGGTTACGAATCACCCTTGAACTCGGGGTCCGACGCCTTGACATTCGAGGCGATTCGCAGCTGATCATCGACCAAGTGATGAAGGCCTCGAGCTGCCACGACGCCAAGATGGAAGCATACTGCAACGAAGTGCGCAAGTTGGAAGACAAATTCCACGGCCTCAAGCTTAGTCATATCGCTCGACGATACAATGAAGCCGCGGATGAGCTCGCAAAAATCACGTCGACTCGAGGTACGGTCCCTCCGGACGTGCTCTCGAGGGACCTCTTCGAGCCCTCTGTCGATTTGGGCTCGGGGGCTTGCTCTACACCCTCGAAGCCCCACCCCATGACCTCGATCGGGGGCCCCTCGACCGGGGCCCAGGTTATGGAGATCCAAGAGACATCCCCTCCGTCGAACCCGCCACCGGATTGGCGAGCCCCTTTACTCAACTACCTCATTCGGGGAGAACTCCCGGAGGACCGAACCGAAGCTCGACGGATCACGCGACGGGCCAAGTCCTACATCATCTACAGTGACGACAAGGAACTCTACAGGCGAAGCCCTTCGGGCGTCCTTCAGCGCTGCATTTCCATCGAGGAAGGAAGGAGGCTCCTCGAGGACATACACTCAGGAGCCTGCGGCCACCATGCAGCGCCAAGGACCCTCGTAGGCAACGTTTTTCGACAGGGTTTCTACTGGCTGACCGCAGTTTTCGACGCCACGAACATCGTCCGCTCGTGCAAAGGGTGTCAATTCTACGCCAAGCAGACGCACCTCCCAGCTCACGCCCTACAAATGATCCCCATCACCTGGCCGTTTGCGGTCTGGGGGCTCGATCTTGTGGGGCCTCTCTAAAGGACAACCAAAGGGTATACACACCGGCTCGTTGCCGTCGATAAATTTACCAAATGGATCGAGGCCTGGCCCATCAGCAACATCCGCTCCGAACGGGCGGTCGAGTTCTTCACTGAAATCGGGGTCCCGAACGTCAACATCACCGACAACGGCACGCAATTCACCGGCAAGAAGTTCTTGGATTTTTGCGATCGCCATCACATCCATGTGAATTGGTCCGCGGTTGCACATCCTCGAACTAATGGCCAGGTCGAGCGCGCCAATGGCATGATTTTGCAGGGCCTCAAGCCAAGGATCCTCAAACGCCTCGACAAGCACGGAAAAAAATGGGCCGCGGAGTTGCCGTCGGTCCTATGGAGCTTAAGGACAACACCTAGTCGAGCCACGGGGTTCACCCCATTCTTCTTGGTCTATGGGTCCGAGGCCGTCCTCCCCACTGACCTCGAGTATGGTTCCCCTCGACTAAAGGCCTACAACGAGCAAACTAATGAAGAAGCCCTCGCAAACGCCGTCGACCAGGTCGAGGAGGCTCGAGACATGGCACTGCTTCACTCCGTGAGGTATCAGCAAAAACTTCGACGCTACCACGACAAGCACGTGCGCCCGAGGGACCTCCAAGTTGGAGACCTCGTCCTACGACGACGGCAGAACAACAAAGGACGTCACAAGCTGACGCCGCCATGGGAAGGTCCATTCGCCATAGCTGAGGTGCTAAAGCCCGGGACGTACAAGCTCGCTAACGACAAAGGAGAAATCCTCACCAACGCGTGGAACATCGAACAACTATGTCGTTTCTACCCTTAGGGCACCAGTGCCCTTGTACATTCTCGCATGTCTTGTACATTCCCGCATGACAAATATAAGGACTACTTTCGATTATAAGTTCAAACTCGTTATTATACATGCAAGAGGTAGCCTCGACCCTGTCTTACCAGAGTTGATCCTCCCTCGGGGCTAACGGGGGGGAACCCCCTAAGTTCCTAAAAATACGAACGATTTTTTCGCACGCTCCCCTCTTTTTGCTTCCCAACTAAGTTGACAACGCCTCGAACTCCCTTGGGGTCCAGGGTTGTCGAGCCGAAGCTCTCCTACGCTTCCAGGCTATGGTACCTCCACTCGCTCCCCCTTCGAGGGATACGAGTTCACGTTGAACGCTCAGTTGGAAAACAAAAGTGAGGCGAGCAGAACTCGAGCGCTTCTTCTTTCTCACACCTCGATACGCTTCGCGACTAAGTAGAAAATGCCTCGAGCTCCCTTGGGGTCGAGGGCTGTCGAGCCGAAGCTCTCCTACGCCCCCGGGCTACGGTACCTCCACTCGCTCCCCCCTCGAGGGATACGTGTTTGCGTCAAAAACTTAGTCAAAAAAGCGAAGTCTAAGTGAGTAGAAAGCAGAAAAGGTTCGAAAGAAAAACGACAAATCGCATTACGATAGATGCATTCATGTTCAAAAAGGGGCTTTCAAAGCCACATTGAATCTAATTTACAAAAATTAATTCATTACATGGGCACCCTCGCCCAGTCTTGCCCTACAGGCTCGCCCCGTCACCGCCCCCCTCGACATGGTACCCTACATCCGCCGGGGGGAGGACTTTGTCCTCGAATAACTTCGCCAGCTCTCCCCCCGGCCTCTCGGTGTCGTTGATGAGCCCTCGGCAGCGCTCCTCATTCTCGGCGTCGGTCTTCGAGATGTCAGGAACAAAGCCTTGGGCCACCACGTTCATATCAAAAACGAAGCCGGAGGAGACCACCGCAAGCGCCCGCTTCACGCCAGTGTGAAGCGCCTCCCACACGCGATCTTGAAGGGTGGCGTCGAGGTAGTAGATCCGGTCCACGAGCGCAGCACCGGGGATGTCTTCTTCGGCACCCTCGACGGGCCCGACCTCCTAGAGGGCGCAGAGCCCGTCGAGGGCAACCCAGAGACGACCAAGAAGTGCCCCCTCCGCCGCAAGGCTCTCCTGTAGCGCCTTAGCGGCGTCTTGAGTCGCAAGCAGCTCAGACTCGATGCCTGAAGCACAAAGCAAGAATTCGATAAACCATACAGAAAGAACAAAGATCAAAAACCCTTTGAGGAACTCACCAGCACAGCGAGTCTCGAGGGCGTTGCGATCCCCCAGCACGGCGTCGCGCTCCCCCCGAGCCTCGTCCCGCTCCCGCTGGGCCTCTTTGAAGGCTCGGGTCACCTCCGTCTTCTCGAAGCGGAGGGTCTCGAGGGCGCCACCAGCCAGGATGATGGCCTGCTCCTTGTCCTGGAGGGTGGCCTTCATGGCCCCGAGCTGGATTTCCAGGTCGGCGGCACGGCTCTTCTCTTCCTGGGCCAAGGCGGAGAGGGCGTTGCGCGTGGTGGAGACTTCAGCGAAGCTGGCCTCGAGCGAACGGATGCGCGCCACAGAGCTCTGAGCCTCCGCCATGAGCAGCTCGACGCGCTCCTGGGCTCGGACGCTCTCGACCCTGGCCTTCTCCGATTCGGCCTTCGCCACGTCAGCCTCCTCCCTGACACGCTCGAGCTCCCCCTCGAGGCGGGCGGCTTCCCCTCGAGCGGCGTCGGAGTCCGCCTTCGCCCGGGCGGCTTCCTCTTTGGCCTTGGCGGCCTCCTCCCTCGTCTGCTTCAGCTCCTCCTCGAGCTCGGCCACCCTGCTCTGCGCAGAACCGCCGGCCTCGAGTTGGCAAAGCACTTCCTCCCGACTGTTGTGCGTTTCGTGGAGGAAGACTGACTTCAAGTAGGACCGCCTCCGTGCCGCCTAGGGACAGGAAATCGAGGGTTGAGGCATCCCATACGAAAGAATTTAAAAATATACATATGGCCTAACACAGCGACTCACCCCGAGATTCCGGTCAAGGCCTTCGGCGAGCTCGGCGCCCAGTTTCAGCAAGTGCCGCAGCCACGCCCGGGACCGCTCGGCCTCCTCCCAACACTCGACCTCCGCCGGGTCGTTCATCTCGATCCCCGGAGCGCTGGGATCGCCGAGTTCCCGAAGCACAATGCGCTCCTTGCCCCAATCTGGAAGGACCGTCTTGACCTTGGCTCGCGCCAAGGAATCGATCTCCTCCACCACATCGCCTGGAACGCCGTAACCCACGGCCAACTCTCCCGGGATGTGGAACTCTGACGCAGCGCGGGCACCCCTCAGCCCGGGGTCGGACGTCGACCTCCTCAGCACACCGACAGCCGCCGTCTCCTCCGGCTACATCGTTGACGGTTGCGGCGCCTGATCCGGTGCTGCGTCCGGAGCCGTCGGAAGCAGCGAAGGTGTGTAGGCCGAAGCTTCGCCCAACGCCATGACTTGTGGCACCGGTGGGACCACCGCCGGCACGTCTTCTGCCGGGCTCAGTACCGAGGCATCCTCCGGTTGCGCCCCTGGCAGCCGTGGGACCGTCGACGCCTTCGACGCCGCTTCTTGCTCGGACAGCAACTCGTCCATAGTGATCACGGACACCCATTGTTTGGGCAGTCCGGAAGTCACTTCCGCCTCAGACGTCTCGGGCGGTTCCTGCGCTGACGGGTCCAGCGGCGCCGCATCCCCCGGCGGCGTCTGCTGCGCCTGCTGATGCTGGGGCTGGTCCCCAGTTTCCTCCTCCTCCTGCTGCGGCCGTGGTGGCTCTGCTTCTTGCAGGGCCCCCTGCTCCTGCTCCCTCCGGGCCTCGAGCTCGCGCAGACCCGCCGGCTAGGGCCGCCGCTCTCCCGTCGAGGGGGGAAGGGTCGAGGCCTCCTCACCCTCGAGGTCCACGATGACGGCCCCCTCTCTCGGCTCGTGGCCCTCGGGGGCTCCCGCCTTGGGTGCGGGGATCGAAGCCTCCGGACCACCAGAAACGGAAGCACCCGACGTCGGGACGCCGCCTCCTGGTGCCGGGTCGAGCTCGAGGGCCGCGGGCGGTGATGTCAAGGAGGCGCTCCCTCCCTCGTGCATCCTCCTAGGCATGGATTCGCCACCCACCGCGGCCCCCGGGATGCTTGACCCTGCAGCAGGAGTGGAACCCGTCAGCCTACCGCGTGCCATAGCACCAAGGGCGGAGGACAACCACTTGGCTTCCCACGGAGCCAAGGGCCTCGACGACGCACCTATAGCCGGGGCCTCCGTCTTCGAGGCTGCATCCATCTTGAGCCGCTTAGCCGGCGCGAGAGATGCCTCCTCGATCTGGCGCTTGGGCCTGAATGGAAAGCAGAACGGCAAAAAGGTTTATTGAAACACACAAAGACAACGCAAAAAAGAAAATGATTCAACGGCACTTACCCGAAGGGTATAGAGGCCTTACGGGCACCCCTCGAACTGCCCGCAGATTTCGAGACCCCTCCCGAAGCCGAGCCCTTCGTAGGGCTGGGGCTGCTCGGGGCCGTCGGTGGGGTCACCGCGCTTCCCTGCTTCGACGGGGCCTCCCGGGCACGCCTCTGCTCCGCGCGCGCCGACGACCGGGATCGGGTCTCCCGGATCGAAGTGGGTGGGCTCCCGCCTTGAGTGCAACGCGAGGTGGGTGATCCCCGTCGAGGCGAGGCCTCGGCCCCCCTTTTTCCACGTCGGCGCTCCGAGGCCGACGCCGCCGGCTGAGGGGCGCGCTGCTCCGCCACCTCCTCCTGCACAAAGGGGCGGTCAGCATGGGTGGATTCCGGCAGGATGCGGTCGAGGCACCCCTCCACCCCCTCGACGTCCTCACTGTCATCATCATCATCTTCATCTCCCTCAGACGAGGGAGACTCCTCCTCCGGGAGCCCGTCGTGCCTCTGCTCAGCGCGGCGCTTTGCGAGCCTTTTGCGCTCCCGGAGCTTCTTGGCTTTCTTTTTCTCCTCCTCGTCCTTACTCCGCTTCTCTTGCTGGGCGGTGAAACGTCTTACCTGACGATTGGCAGCGACCTCCCTCAGTGGAGGCCTCGATCTCCGGTAGTCGATTCTCCCCTGCGCAAAGACATTCAGTCACAGGGACATAAGAAAGGGGAGGAGGAGGGGAGGGGGAAAAACTCGAAGGTCACGAGTAGAGGCACTCACCAGGTCGAGGCAACCCTCCTCCGGCCGCATGGGGAGACGGTTGACATCTTCCACCTTGAACGAGCCAGACACCATCCCCTTTACCCGCGCGACGACTTCCGAGGCGGATGGCCTGTCGCCGGACATCCGGCACCTCCTGAGAAGCTTGGGCGCCGCCGAGGGGAGCATCTCGTCCAACCGCAGCGGGCGCTCCATCAGAGGGAGCACCCGTCGACTGTGAAAGGCCGAGGCGACCATCCCCGCCGTCAGGCCCGCTTCTCCAAGGGCCCTCATCGCGACGACGAGGGGGTGAAGTCGATGCTGAAGGTCTCCCACGACACCGAACGGCCAATTGTATGGATGCTCGGCGATGAGCCGCCCGGTGTACGGCGGGAGATAGCCGCCGTCGTTGCGCAGATAGAACCATTTCTCGTCCCACCGGGAGTGGTTAGTCGCCAACCCGGTGGGGATGTACTCGCGTGGCTCCTCCGACCTCCCGGTCTTCAACGCGAAGTTGAGGCATCCCGCTCTGACGATTCGCCTTACTCCGACCGACACCGGGGAGGCGAACCACTCCCCCTTGTAGAGGTGGAGCCATAGCTCCTAGTGCGGCTCAATTCCGAGATAGCCCTCGCAAACGGCCGTGAAGATGGCGGCGTTGGAGATGGCATTGGGGGAGAAATGGTGGAGCTCGACGCCGTAGTAGTTCGTCAGCCCCCGCATGAACTCGCTTGGGGGAACGCCAAACCCGTGCCGATGGAACTTCAGGAAGCTCACCATGTACCCCTCCGGCGGGTTTGGCTCTTCGTGGTCCCTGGGCGGCGCGATCCACTCCGGCCGATTCGAATCCGTGATGGGGCGCAGAAGCCCTTCCCTCACCAGCTCGGTCAGCCTCTGCCGCGTCACGGTCGACGGGCGCCAGGGCTCGGCGGGCTGGAGAACTGGGGCCATGGCGGCGGCGACGGCGCAGATCTGCTCGGTGGTTGCGGCGGCGGCAGCAACAGCACGAGTCTCCTTGGCAGACGGACGACCAGGAAGGTTCCCAATCGTGACTTCTCGCTCTAAGTTTTTATCCTCACATGCGCAGGAAAGCGGGAGCCCGGCAGAATGGCAAAAGTGGGAGCGAACGCCTGTCCCCTCCGTTTTTATACTCGGGAAGAGCAACGGGCGGAGCCTGGCGGCAGGGAAAAGGTAACTTCCCGCAATTAATGCGTTTACCTGACCGTTCCCCCCTCGATCCTCGACCGGACGCACGCGTCCTATCTCTGGCAGAGAGCTATTGCTCGGGCCCGCCACGATCGCGCTGCTAAGCCTTTCTCCTCAAAAGGCGTGCCCAACGGTAAGAAAAAAGGACCGTTACTCACTGACGGAGTTTTCTACATAAGGTAAAACGCACCTCGAAGTCTCGAGGGAGCGAAGGCCGGTCCTCGTGTGAGGGCTTAACGACCGCCCTTGAGCACCGAAAAAGAGCGGACTCTGACACCGCCTCGAAGTCTCGAGGGAGCGAAGGCCGGTCCTCGTGTGAGGGCTTAACAACCGCCCTTGAGCACTGAAAAAGAGCGGACTCCGACACCGCCTCGAAGTCTCGAGGGAGCGAAGGCCGGTCCTCGTGTGAGGGCTTAACGACCGCCCTTGAGCACCGAAAAAAAAAGCAGACTCCGACACCGCCTCGAAGTCTCAAGGGAGCGAAGGCCGGTCCTCATGTGAGGGCTTAATGACCGCCCTTGAGCACCGAAAAAGAGCGAACTCCGACACCGCCTCGAAGTCTCGAGGGAGCGAAGGCCGGTCCTCGAGTGAGGGCTTAACGACCGCCCTTGAGCGCCGAAAGAGAATGATTACTCGTCAACAGAGATTTCCGTGAGAGGAGAAAACGAGGTCTGACCCTATCTCAAAGTCTCGAGGGAGCGAAGGCCGGTCCTTGTGTGAGGGCTTAACGACCGCCCTTGAGCATCAAAACCGGGCTCCGGCCCTAAGTCTCGAAGGAGCGAAGGCTGACCCCACGAACGAGGTTCGACAGCCGCCCTCGAGCACCCAAGTCAGGGGTGACCAAGGGGGAGCCAACACGAGGCCCTGCTCGAGAACGAACTCTCGAGACCCCTTTGGACGCATCCAAGGCGAAACGCTACGGACCTTATGGAATCCCCCCGAAGGGAGGCATCGAGCCGCCGAGACCTATCGAATGGAATCGGAATCCATAGGACCATTGTGTTTTGCTTTAATGAGACCGCCTCCGGGCCACCTGCCGACCTCTATCGAACGAGGAACGGGCTCTCGCTTGGATTTTCCCGTTACCAGCTCACTGAGATCTTCGCGGCTCGCCCTAGCGGGGGTAGTCCGATGCTTCTCGCCTCACATCTGATCAAAAGGACTCGTGAGAAGAATGCCGAGGCCAGCAACGCCCCAGCCGCACGAGGCTCGGGGTCTCGCCTGTGTCCGGCGCCTCTCGACGAAAGAGGGTCGAAAATCCCCTGGGGGCTCCCCTCGGTAAAACGCTACGACTCCAGTTCAGGCCTATACCCGACTGGACGAGCACCCTTTAACTAAACATAAAATAAAGCCCTCACAGGAGTCTTTCGACTCCTACAAGGCCTCGGGGGCTACCCCTGCGGGGGTCGCTCGCGCGCTCCCCGCGAAAAAATCCGAATCACGTCTCTTTCCTAAAAATTCCTGACCCCCTCCCTACTTTGACGGGGCCTCCCGGGCACGCCTCTGCTCCGCCCGCGCCGACGACCGGGACCGGGTCTCTCGGATCGAAGTGGGTGGGCTCCCGCCTCAAGTACAATGCGAGGGGGTGATCCCCCTCGAGGCGAGGCCTCGGGCCCCCTTTTTCCACGTCGGCGCTCCGAGGCCGACGCCGCCGGCTGAGGGGCGCGCTGCTCCGCCACCTCCTCCTGCACGAAGGGGCGGTCAGCATGGGAGGAATCCGACAGGATGCGGTCGAGGCGCCCCTCCACCCCCTCGACATCATCACTGTCATCATCATCTTCATCTCCATCAGAGGGAGACTCCTCCTCTGGGAGCCCGTCACGCCTTTGCTCAGCGCGGCGCTTCGCGAGCCTTTCGCGCTCCCGGAGCTTCTTGGCTTTCTTTTTCTCCTCCTCGTCCTTACTCCGCTTCTCTTGCTGGGCGGTGAAGCGTCTTACCTGACGATCAGGAGTGTCCTCCCTCAGTGGAGGCCTCAATCTCCGGTAGTTGATTCTCCCCTGCGCAAAGACGTTTAGTCACAGGGACAAGAGAAAAAAAAGGGGGGTGGGGAGAACTCGAAGGGCACGAATCGGGGCACTCACCAGGTCGAGGCAACCCTCCTCCGGCCGCATGGGGAGGCAGTTGACGTCTTCCACCCTGAACGAGCCAGCCACCATCCCCTTTACCCGCGCGATGACTTCTGAGCGGACGGCCTCTCGCCGGACATCCAGCACCTCCTGAGAACCTCGGGCGCCGCCGAGGGGAGCATCTCGTCCAACCGCAACGGCCGCTCCATCAGAGGGAGCACCCATCAACTGTGAAAGGCCGAGACGACCATCCCCGCCGTCAGGCCTGCTTCTCGAAGGGTCCTCATCGCGATGACGAGGGGGTGAATTCGACGCTGAAGGTCTCCCGCGACACCGAATGGCCAATTGTATGGACGCTCGGCGATGAGCCGCCCGGTATACGGCGGGAGATAGCCGCCGTCGTTGCGAAGATAGAACCACTGCTCGTCCCACCGAGAGTGGTTGGACGTCAACCCGGTGGGGATGTACTCGCGTGGCTCCTCCGACCTCCCGGTCATCAACGCGAAGTTGAGGCACCCCGCTCTGACGATTCGCCTTACTCCGGCCGACACCGGGGAGGCGAACCACTCCTCCTTGTAGAGGTGGAGCCATAACTCCCAGTGTGGCTCCATTCCGAGATAGCCCTCGCAGACGGCCGCGAAGATGGCGGCGTTGGAGATGGCGTTGGGGGAGAAATGGTGGAGCTCGACGCCGTAGAAGTTCATCAGCCCCCGCATGAACTTGCTTGGGGGCACACCGAACCCATGCCGATGGAACTTGAGGAAGCTCACCACATACCCCTCCAGCGGATTTTTCTCTTCGTGGTCCCTGGGTGGCGCAATCCACTCCGGCCGATTTGAATCGGTGACGGGGCGGAGAAGTCCTTCCCTCACCAGCTCGAGCAGCCTTTGCCGCGTCACGGTCGATGGGCGTCAGGGCTCGGCGAGCTGGAGGACGGGGGCCATGGCGGCAGCGGCAACACAGATCTGCTCGGTGGACGCGGTGGCGGCAACAACAGCACGAATCTCCTCTGCGGACGGTCGACCAGGAAGGTTCCCAATCACGACTTCTCGCTCTAAGTTTTTATCCTCACACGTGCAAGAAAGCAAGAGCTCGGCAGAATGGCGAAAGTAGGGGCGAACAGCGCCTGTCCCCCTCCGTTTTTATACTCGGGAAGAGCAACGGGCGGAGCCCGGCGGCAGGGAAAAGGTAACTTCCCGCAATTAATGCGTTTGCTTGACCGTTCCCCCCTCGAACCTCGACCGGACGCACGCGTCACATCTCTGACAGAGAGCCATTGCTCGGGCCTACCACGATCGCGCCGCTAAGCCCTTCTCCTCAAAAGGCGTGCCCAACGGTAAGAAAAAAGAACCGTCACTCGCTAACGGAGTTTTCTACATAAGGTAAAACGCTATGGCCCCGCTCGAAGTCTCGAAGGAGCGAAGGCCGGTCCTCGAGTGAGGGCTTAACGGCCGCCCTTGAGCACCACAAAAGAGCGGGCTCTGACCCCGCCTCGAAGTCTCGAGGGAGTGAAGGCCGGTCCTCGAGTGAGGGCTTAACGGCCGCCCTTGAGCACCACAAAAGAGCGGGCTCCTACCCCGCCTCGAAGTCTCGAGGGAGCGAAGGCCGGTCCTCGAGTGAGGGCTTAACGGCCGCCCTTGAGCACCACAAAAGAGCGGGCTCCTACCCCGCCTCAAAGTCTTGAGGGAGCGAAGGCCGGTCCTCAAGTGAGGGCTTAACGGCCGCCCTTGAACGCCAAAAATCGGGCTCCGGCCCTAAGTCACGAAGGAGCGAAGGCTGACCCCACGAACAGGGTTTGACAGCCGCCCTCGAGCACCCGAGTCAGGGTGACCAAGGGGGAGCCAACACAAGGCCCTGCTCGAGAACGAACTCTCGAGACCCCTTTGGACGCATCCAAGGTGAAACGCTACAGACTTTATGGAATCCCCCCGAAGGGAGGCATCGAGCCGCCGAGACCTATCGAATGGAATCGGTATCCGTAGGACCATTGCGTTTTGCTTTAATGAGACCGCCTCCGGGCCTCCTGCTGACCTCTATCGAACGAGGAACGGGCTCTCGCTTGGATTTTCCCGTTACCAGCTCATTGAGAACTTCACGGCTGGCCCTATCGGGGGTAGTCCGATGCTTGTCGCCTCACATCCGATCGAAAGGACTCGTGAGAAGAATGCCGAGGCCAGCAACGCCCCAGCCGCACGAGGCTCGGGGGCTCGCCTGTGCCTGGCGCCCCTCGACGAAAGAGGGTCGAAAATCCCCCGGGGGCTCCCCTCGGTAAAGCGCTACGACTCCAGTTCAGGCCTGTATCCGACTGGACAAGCACCCTTCAACTAAATATAAATAAAGCCCTCACAGGAGTCTTTCGACTCCTACGAGGCCTCAGGGGCTACCCCCACGGGGGTCGCTCGTGCGCCCCCACGAGAAAATCCGAATCACGTCCCATTTCCAAATTCCTGACCCCCTACCCGAATGCCATCACTCGAGCAGGGGCTCGGGGGCTACTGTCGTTACCGAGGAAATGGGTACCCCAAAACCCCAAGTTTACCGAATTAAACCCCTCAAAAACGATAACTCGACCCCTCCTGTGACCTCCCACGCGAACGTACAAAGTCTCGCAGGCTGAGACACTTCGGGCCAACCGGCGGACGATGACGACCCAAAGCCAAAGCCCACTCGAGAAACTACCGAACGGACTAGTACTGTACACCCGAGAGGCTACCGAACGGACTAGTACTGTACCCGCGAGGGTACAATTCGAGCAACCCCTCGAGGACGGAACTTCATCCTCCAAACGAGCCTGCCCTCGAGAATGTAACTTTGCCCGGCGAGTGAGCCTCCCCTCGAGGACGGAACTTCACCCGGGCGAATGGGTGGCCCTCGATGAGAGTACACCCCTTGTTTTACCGACTCCCCCGTACGGATCCGAGCGCATTTAATGCGATCTATCTACCCCCGCCTAACCGCATGGCCACAGTTACGGTAACAGTTATAGGTATGGTGGTCAAATCTGCTTTTACCGCCCATACCCCGGAATCCCGCAAGTCATATTACGCTGTTGCGCCATACCAAGCGCTATGCCACGACCCGCACCGCCTTGAGACATATAAACTAACGTGTTTTTCGTGTTTTCCGGGATTCGATCTTATCCAGTGAAGCTCGACCTCCTCGGCATGACCCCCTCGGCTCCGGCCAAGACCCTCGATCGTCGCCCCTTGACTTCATCGAGCGAGCCCTCGAGCTGAACTTCAACAACTCTCGACGCGACGGCTGCAGGGCCTCCCATACCGACGTACATCACTACAGCGGCACCGACGTGATCGGCCTCAACGTCATACGTCATTAGCATCATGCGAACTCGAAATACATGTACATCTGTGCCCCTCCTTCGTCTATAAAAGGAGGCGCCAGGGCATTAGAGAGAGGGACCGGACTGAACAGAGAGAATCTAGAGCATAGAAACATTAAGGCTCTAGATCACAGAGAGACACCGTGAGCCTGTGCAAGGTTGGGAGCAAGGCGTCTGAACGCCCAAACTCCACCTCACACTCCTCACACCTGCTTGTATTTTCCCCTGTACCAGCACTTCGGTGCAAGATAACACGAATCATCCTCCCCCCGTTGGACGTAGGGCCTTCTTTGCCCGAACCTGGATAAATTATCGTGTCCTTCTTGCATCACCCACTGGATTAGGGAGCACGCGAATACAATATTACTCGTTGGTGTTAACCCTTGTCCTCTAGCCCGCTGAGCCCTGGCGCCCGTTGACCGTGACGTGGCAAAGGCTTAACGAGCTGGTGAGGGAATGACTTCTCCGCCCCGTCACCGATTTGAATCGACCGAAGTGGATCACGCCGCCCAGGAACCACCAAGAGCCAAATCCGCCAGAGGGCTACGTGGTGAGCTTCCTCAAGTACCATCGGCATGGGTTCGGTGTGCCCCCGAGTGAGTTCATGCTGGGGTTGACGAACTTCTATGGCGTCGAGCTCTAGCATTTCTCCCCCAACGCCATCTCCAATGCCGCCATCTTTGGGGCCGTCTGCGAGGGCTACCTCGGGATGACGCCACATTAGGAGCTATGGCTCCACCTTTACAAGGGGGAGTGGTTCGCCTCCCCGGTGTTGCACGGAGTAAGGCGGATTGTCAGAGCGGGGTGCCTCAACTTCGCGTTGAAGACCGGGAGGTCGGAGGAGCCACGCGAGTACATCCCCACCGGGTTGACGTCCAACCACTCCCGATGGGACGAGCAGTGGTTCTACCTTCACAACGACGGCGGCTATCTCCTGTCGTACACCGGCCAGCTCATTGCCGAGCGTCCATTCAACTGGCCGCACGGTGTCGCGGGAGATCTTCAGCGTCGACTTCATCCCCTCGTCGCGATGAGGACCCTTCGAGAGGCAGGCCTGACGGCGGGTTTGGTGGTCTCAGCCTTCCACAGTCGACGGGTGCTCCCTCTGATGGAGCGCCGGTTGTGGCTGGACGAGATGCTCCCCTCGGTGGCGCCCGAGGTTCTCAAGAGGTGTCGGATGTCCGGCGAGAGGCCGTCCGCCTCGGAAGTTGTCACACGGGTAAAGAGCATGGTCTCTGGCTCATTCAGGGTGGAAGACATCAACCGCCTCCCCATGCAGTCGGAGGAGGGTTGCCTCGACCTGGTGAGTGCCTCGACCCGTGCCTTCCTTCGTTTCCCCCTCTCCCCCCTTTTCTCTTGTCCCTGTGACTAAACGTCTTTGTGTAGGGGAGAATCGACTACCGGAGATCGAGGCCCCCACTGAGGGAGGACGCTCCCGACCGTCAGGTAAGACGCTTCACCGCCCAACAAGAGAAGCAGAGTAAGGACGAGGAGGCAAAGAAGAAAGCCAGAAAGCTCCGGGAGCGTGAGAGACTTGCGAAGCGCCGCGCTGAGCAGAGGCGCGACGGGCTCCCAGAGGAGGAGTCTCCCTCGTCAAAGGGAGATGAAGATGACGATGACAGTGATGATGTCAAGGGGGTGGAGGGGCGCCTTGAGCGCATGTTGCCGGGTTCCTCCCATGCTGAACGCCCCTTCGTGCAGGAGGAGGTGGCGGAGCAGCGCCCCCCCAGTCGGTGGCGTCGGCCTCGGAGCGCCGGCGCGGAAAAAGGGGACCGAGGCCTCGCCTCGAGGGGGTTCACCCCCCTCCCGTCGTCCTCGAGGCGGGACCCCACCCACTTCGATCCGGGAAACCCGGTCCTGGTCGTCGGCGCGGGCGGAGCAGAGCCGTGCCCAGGAGGCTCCGTCGAAGCAGGGAGGCACGGCGACCCCACCGACAGCCCCGAGCAGCCTTAGCCCCGGGAAGAGTTCGGTTTCG
The DNA here is from genome assembly GCA_023333625.1 of Bothriochloa decipiens. Taxonomy (NCBI): domain Eukaryota; kingdom Viridiplantae; phylum Streptophyta; class Magnoliopsida; order Poales; family Poaceae; genus Bothriochloa; species Bothriochloa decipiens. The sequence continues at coordinate 20,793,542 of CM041647.1, read as the reverse complement.
GGAGAGGCCTCGAAATCCGCTGGCGGTTCGAGGGGGACCCGAAAGGCCTCTATCCCCTTCGGGTAAGCGTCGTTGGTTTGTTTTCTTTTCGTCGCGTCTTTCTTGCGCAATTTAATGAACTTTTTGCCGTTCTGCTTCCCATTCAGGCCAAGCGCCAGATCGAGGAGGCGTCTCTCGCGCCGGCTAAGTGGCTCAAGATGGACGCAGCCACGAAGATGGTGGTCCCGGTCACAGGTGTGACGTCGAGGCCCTTGGCTCCGTGGGAAGCCAAGTGGTTATCCTCAGCCCTCGGTGCTCTGGCGCGCGGTAGACTAATGGGTTCTACTCTTGTTGCAGGGTCGAGCGTCTCGGGGTCCATGGCGGGTGGGGAATCCGAGCCGAGGAGGACGCATGAGGGAGGGAGCGCCTCCTTGACATCATCGCCTGTCGCCCTCGAGCTTGGCCCGGCACCAGGGGGCGGTGCCCCGATGTCGGGAGCTTCCGTTCCTGGTGGGCCGGAGGCTTTGATCCCCGCACCCAAGGCAGGAGCCCCCGAGGGCCACGAGCCGGGTGAGGAGGTTTCCGTTGTGGACCTCGAGGGTGAGGAGACCACGGCTCTTCCTCCCTCGACGGGAGAGCGGCGGCCCTGGCCGGCGGGGCTACGCGAGCTCGAGGCCCGGAGGGAGCAGGGGCAGGGGGCCCTGCATGAAGCGGAGCTGCCACGGCCGCAGTAGGAGGAGGAGAAGGAGCCGTCGGAGCGGCGGGAGGAGGAGGAAACTGGGGGCCAGCCCCAGCATCAGCAGGCGCAGCAGAGGCCGCCGAGGGACATGGCGCCGCTGGATCCACCGGCGCAGCAACCGCCCGAGACGTCAGAGGTGGAGGCGACTTCCGGACTACCCAAGCAATGGGTGTCCGTGATTACCCTAGACGAGCTGCTGGTCGAAGGGGAAATGGCGTCAAAGGCGTCGATGGTCCCGCGGCTGCCGGGGGCGCAACCAGAGGAGGCCTCGGTACCAAACCCGACGGCGGACGCGTCGACGGTGGTCCTGCCGATGTCACAAGTCATGGTGTTGGGGGAGGCGATGGCCTCAACACCTCCGCTGCCACCACCGGAGGCGCTAGAAGCAGCGTCGAGCCAGCCGCTACAACCGTCGACGGAGCGGTCGGAGAAGACGGCGGCTTCTGGACTGCTGAGGAGGTCGTCTTCCGACCCCGGGCTGAGGAGTGCCAGCGCCGCGTCGGAGTTCAGCGGCCCGACGAAGTTGGCCATGCCTTACGGTGCCCCACACGACGTGGTGGACGAGATCGAGTCCTTGGCGCGAACCAAGGTCAAGACGGTCCTTCCATGTTGGGGCAAGGAGCGCATCATACTCCGGGAACCTGGCGACTCCAATGCTCCGGGGATCGAGATGAACGACCCGGCAGAGATCAAGTGCTGGGAGGAGGCCGAGCGGTCCCGGGCATGGCTGCCGCACTTGCTGAAGCTGGGCATCGAAGCTCGCCGAAGGCCTCGACCAGAACCTCGTGGTAAGTCATTGTGTAGGCCATATGCAGTTTTTAAAGTTCTTCCGTACGGGATGCCTTAACCCTCGATTTCGTGTCCCTAGGAGGCACGGAGGCATTCTTACTCCAAGTAGACTTCCTCCATGAGATGCACAACAGCCTGGAGGAAGTGCTGTGCCAACTGGAAGCCGGCCGCTCTGCGCAGGGCAGGGTGGCCGAGATCGAGGAGGAGCTGAAGCGGACCAGGGAGGAAGCCGCCAAAGCCAAAGAGGAGGCCGCCCGGTCAAAGGAGGACTCCGACGCTTCTCAAGGGGAAGCCGCCCACCTCAAGGAGGAGCTCAAGCGTGCGAGGGAGGAGGCTGACACGGCCAAGGCCAAAGCGGAGAAGGCCAGGGGCGAGAGCATCCGAGCCCAGGAGCGCGTCGAGCTACTCGTGGTGGAGGCTCAAAGCTCCATGGAGCGCATCCGCTCGCTCGAGGCCAGCTTCGCTGAAGTCTCCGTGGCGTGCAACACCCTCTCCGCCTTGGTCCAGGAGGAGAAGAACCGAGCCGCTGGCCTAGAAACCCAGCTTGGGGCAATGAAGGCTACCCTCCAGGAGAAGGAGCAGGCCATCATTCTGGCCGGTGGTGCCCTCGAGACCCTCCGCTTTGAGAAAATGGAGGTGACCCGAGCCTTCAAGGAGGCCCAGCAAGAGTGGGACGAGGCTCGGGGGGAGCGCGATGCCGTGCTGGGGGATCGCAACACCCTCGAGACTCGCTGTGCTGGTTAATTCCTTAAAGGGTTTTTGATCTTTGTTCTTTCCGTATGGTTTGTCTAATTCTTTCTTTGTGTTTCAGGCCTTGAGTCCGAGCTGCTTGCAACCCGGACCGCTGACAAGGCGCTGCAGGAGAGCCTCGTGGCGGAGAGGGCGCTTCTTGGTCGGCTCCAGGTTGCCCTCGACGGGCTCTGCGCCTCCTGGGAGGTCAGACCCATCGAGGGTGCCGAAGAAGACATCCCGGGTGATGCGCTCGTGGACCGGATCTACTACGTCGACGCCACCCTTCGCAATCGCGTGCGGGAGGTGCTTCATACCGGCGTGAAGCAGGTGCTTGCAGTGGTCTCCTCTGGCTTCGTCTTTGATATGAACATGGTGGCCCAAGGCTTTGTTCCTGACATCTCGAAGACCGACGCGGAGAATGAGGAGCGATGCCGAGGGCTCATTCATGATGCCGAGAGGCCGGGGGAGCGCTGGCGAAGCTGTTTGAGGATGAAGTCCTCCCCCCTGTGGTTAAAGGGTACCACGTCGAGGAGGGCGGCGACGGAGAGGGCCTGTAGGGCAAGGCTGGGCGAGGGTGCCCATGTAATGAATTAGTTTTTTGTAACTCATATTCAATGTGGCTTCGAAAGCCCTTTTTGAACATAAATGCATTTATCATAATGCGATTTGTCATTTTACTTTCGAGCCTTTTCTGCTTTCTTTTCACCTAGACTATGCTTTTTTGACTAAGTTTTTGACGCATGCTCGTATCCCTCGAGGGGGGAGCGAGTGGGGGTACCGTAGCCCGGAGGCGTAGGAGAGCTCCCGGCTCGACAGCCCTCGACCCTCTAGGGAGTTTGAGGCGTTTTCTACTTAGTCACGAAGTGCATCGAGGTGTGAGGAAGAAGAAGCGCTCGAGTTCTGATCGCCTGACTCTTGCTTTCCGACTGAGTTGTTCGACGCAAGCTCGTATCCCTCGAGGGGGAGCGAGTGGAGGTACCGTAGCCCGGAGGCGTAGGAGAGGTCTGGCTCGACAGCCCTCGACCCCTAGGAAGTTCGAGGAGTTTTTCAACTTAGTCGGGAAGCGAGAGGGAGGCATGCAAAAAAAAAGTCGTTCGTATTTTTAGGAACTTAGGGGGTCCCCCCCGTTAGCCCCCGAGGGAGGCTCGACTCTGGTGAGACAGGGTCGAGGCTACCTCTTGCATGTACAATAACAAGTTTGAACTTATAATCGAAAGTACTCCTTATATTTGTCATGCGAAAATGTACAAAACATGCGAGAATGTACAAGGGCACTGGTGCCCTAAGGGTAGAAACGACGTAGCTATTCGATGTTCCATGCGTTGGTGAGGATTTCGCCTTTGTCATTAGCGAGCTTGTACATCCCAGGCTTTAGCACCTCAGCTACGGTGTATGGGCCTTCCCATGGCGGGGTCAGCTTGTGACGTCCCTTGTTGCTCTGTCGTCGACGTAGGACGAGGTCTCCAACCTGGAAGTCCCTCAGGCGCACGTGCTTGTCATGGTAGCATCGAAGTTTTTGCTGATACCTCACAGAGTGAATTAGCACCATGTCTCGAGCCTCCTCAAGCTGGTCGACGGTGTTTGCGAGGGCTTCTTTGTTGCTTTGCTAGTTGTACGCCTTTAGTCGAGGGGATCCATACTCGAGGTCAGTGGGGAGGACGGCCTCAGACCCATAGACCAAGAAGAATGGAGTGAAGCCCGTGGCTCGACTAGGCATTGTCCTTAAGCTCCATAGGACCGACGATAGCTCCGTGGCCCATTTTTTCCGTGCTTGCTGAGGCGGTTGAGGATCCTTGGCTTGAGGCCCTGCAAAATCATGCCATTGGCGCGCTCGACCTGGCCGTTAGTTCGAGGATGTGCAACCGTGGACCAATTCACACGGATGTGATGGCGATCGCAGAAGTCCAAGAACTTCTTGCCGGTGAACTGTGTGCCATTGTCAGTGATGATGACGTTCGGGACCCCGAAGCGATGGATGATGTCGGTGAAGAACTCAACTGCCCGTTCGGAGCGGATGTTGCTGATGGGCCAGGCCTCGATCCACTTGGTAAACTTATCAATGGCAACGAGGTGCGTGTACCCTTTGGTTGTCCTCTTGAGAGGCCCCACGAGATCGAGCCCCCAGACCACAAACGGCCAGGTGATGGGGATCATTTGTAGGGCGTGAGCTGGGAGGTGCGTCTGTTTGGCGTAGAATTGACACCCTTTGCATGAATGGACAATGTTCGTGGCGTCGAAAACGGCGGTCAGCCAGTAGAAACCCTGTCGATAGGCATTGCCTACGAGGGTCCTTGGTGCTGCGTGGTGGCCGCAGGCTCCCGAGTGTATGTCCTCGAGGAGCCTCCTGCCTTCCTGGATGGTAATGCAGCGCTGAAGAACGCCTGAGGGGCTTCGCCTGTAGAGTTCCTTGCCATCACCGTAGATGACGTAGGATTTGGCCCGTCATGCGATCCGTTGAGCTTCAGTCCGGTCCTCCGGAAGCTCTCCCCGAATGAGGCAGTCGAGTAAAGGGGCTCGCCAATCCGGTGGCGGGTTCGACGGAGGAGAGGTCTCCTGGATCTCCATAACCTGGGCCCCGGTCGAGGGGGCCCTGGTCGAGGTCGTGGGGTGGAGCTTCGAGGGCGTAGTGCAAGCCCCCGAGCCCAAATTGACGGAGGGCTCGAAGAGGTCCCTCGAGAACACGTCTAGAGGGACTGTACCTCAAGTCGATGCGATTTTCGCAAGCTCATCCGCGGCTTCGTTGTATCGTCGAGCGACATGATTAAGCTCGAGGCCATGGAACTTGTCTTCCAACTTGCGCACTTCACTGCAGTATGCTTCCATCTTGGCGTTGTGGAAGCTCGAGGCCTTCATCACTTGGTCGATGATTAGCTGCGAGTCACCTCGAACGTCAAGGCGTCGGACCCCGAGTTCAAGGGCGATTCGTAATCCGGCGACAAGTGCTTTCCTACTCCATGATGTTGTTAGAAGCGGCAAAGTGGATGTGAATGACGTAGCGCATGTGGACTCCAAGGGGTGAAATGAAGAGCAAGCCTGCGCCTGCTCCCGTCTTCATGAGCGACTGTCGAAGTACATCGTCCACAGCTCGGCTTGAATTTGGACTGGTGGCAACTGAGTGTCGGTCCACTCGGCGACGAAATCCGCCAGCACTTGAGACTTGATGGCCTTCCGTGGTGCGTAGGTGATGGTCTCGCCCATTAGCTCGACCGACCACTTGGCAATCCTTCCAGCGGCCTCCCGGTTATGGATGATCTCCCCCAAGGGGAACGAGGATACCACGGTAACCGAGTGGCTGAGGAAATAGTGCTGGAGCTTGCGACGCGTAAGGACGATGGCGTAGAGCAGCTTCTGCACCTGTGGGTAGCGGATTTTTGTTTTTGAAAGCACTTCACTGACGAAGTAAACCGGCCGTTGGACTAGCAAAGCACGCCCTTCCTCTTGCCTTTCCACCACTATGGCCGCACTGACCACCTGAGTGGTTGCGGCGACATAGAGGAGGAGGGGCTCGGGTGGTTCAGTCGACGTCGCCGGTCGAGGAGGAATGAGAATCAGAGTGCGTGTCAGCTTGGCTTTGAGTTCGTCGAGGGCCTCCTCGGCCTCCGCGGTCCATGTGAATTGCTCGGATTTTTTCAAGAGGCGGTACAGAGGCATGGCCTTTTCCCCTAATCGTGAGATAAAGCGGCTGAGGGCCGTGAGGCAGCCCGTGACCCTCTGCACGCCCTTGAGATCCTGAATCGGCCCCATTCGTGTGATGGTCACCACCTTCTTGGGGTTGGCCTCAATCCCGCGCTGGGAGACGATGTATCCGAGGAGCATGCCCCAAGGCACTCCGAAGACACATTTCTCGGGGTTGAGTTTTATGTTTTTGGCTCGAAGGCACCCGAACGCGATTTCGAGGTCTTGGATGAGGTTGTCCGCTCTTTTGGACTTGACCATGATGTCATCGACGTAGGCCTCGACCGTGTCGCCTATGTGTTTGCCGAAGACGTGTAGCATGCACCGCTGATATGTTGCCCCGGTGTTTCGGAGGCCGAAGGGCATGGTGATGTAGCAGTACATGCCAAAAGGTGTGATGAAGGAAGTCGCGAGCTGGTTGGACTCTTTCATCTTAATTTGGTGGTAGCCGGAATAAGCGTCGAGGAACGAGAGGGTTTCACATCCCGCAGTAGAGTCAACAATTTGATCAATGCGTGGTAAAGGAAACGGAACTTTGGGACATGCTTTGTTTAAACTAGTATAGTCAATACACATCCGCATCTTTCCATTCTTTTTCTTAACTAACACGGGATTAGCAAACCATTCGGGGTGATGGACCTCCTTGATGAATCCAGCCGCCAAAAGCTTGTGTACCTCCTCGCCGATGATCCTGCGCTTCTCCTCGTCGAAGCGGCACAGGCGTTGCTTCACCGGTCTGGACCCGGCCCGGATTTCCAAGGCATGCTCGGTGACTTCCCTCGGTATGCCCGGCATATCCGAAGGACTCCATGCAAACATATCAGCGTTCACGCGGAGAAAGTCGACGAGCACAGCTTCCTATTTGTCCTTGAGGTCGGTGCTGATCGTTAGCACCTTCTCGCATGGGCAGCTCAGGTCGAGGGGGACTTTCTTGGTGTCTTGTGCTGGCTCGAAGTTGCCGGCGTGTCGCTTGGGGTCTGGCATCTCGTCGGCGAGGTGCTCGATGGTCGCGGCTATCATGGCATTTTGCTCGATGGCCTCTCCATACTCGACGCATTCGACGTCGCAGTCGTAAGCGTGCTCGTAGGAGGAGGCGACAGTGATAACGCCCTTGGGCCCTGGCATCTTGAGCTTGAGGTAGGTGTAGTTCGGGATCGCCATGAACTGCGCGTAGCCCGGTCGGCCGATGATGGCGTGATACGTTCTGTGAAACCTGACCACCTTGAAGGTGAGGTTCTCTTTCCTGAAGTTGGCAGGGGTGCCAAAACAGACAGGAAGGTCGATACGGCCGACGGGGAAAGCCTTCTTCCCTGGCATGACGCCATGGAACCCCCCGGCGCTGGGTCGGAGCTGGTACCTCCTGACTCCCAGGAGGTCGAGGGTCTTGAGGTAGATGACGTTCAGGCTGCTGCCGCCGTGCATGAGGACCTTCAAGAGGCGGGTGTTGATGATGACTGGGTCGACGACGAGCGGATAGGCCCCGGGATTGGGGACTCGATCCGGATGGTCATCGCGATCGAACGTGATGGGCGCATCAGACCAGTTGAGTTAGTGAGGCGTCACGACACGAACGGAGAAGACCTCTCGACGCTCCCTCTTACGCTGTCAGAGCATGAGCTGGGTCGACGGGCCCCCGTATATCATGTAGCAGTCATAGACTTCGGGGAATTTTCCGTCTTCCCCGTTGTCTCCTTCACCACCGCCTTGGTCTTTCTTGTCGTCACCTTTCTTCATGCCCACTTGCTCGAAGTGCCTTCGAAGCATGCGGCAGTCCTTAAGCTTGTGCCTTGCCCCGTCCTTATGATAAGGATAGGGCTCCTCGAGCATTTTGTCAAAGATGGCGCCCTCGGGGGGCCTCGAGGTCTTTTGCGTTTGGTTGCAGCGATGAGATCATCTTCTACAGCCTCACGCTTGCCTTGCTGATTTTTCTTCTTCTTGTTATTTCTCTTTGGCCCTTTGCTCAAGCCTCCAGCGTTGTCGGCTACCGGCGTTTTTCCTTTGTCCTTCCCATCGCTGAAGAAGGCGCCGACGGCCTCTTCGCCAGCCACATAGTTGGAGACCACATCCATGAGCTCATCGATGGTGTCGGGGCGGTTACGCCCTAACTCGCGAACTAGGTCCTTGCAGGTTGCACCCGCAACAAACGCTAGAACGACGTCGAGATCGGAGATGTGGGGCAGCTCGGTGCGAAGCTTGGAGTCATCGAGCAAAGTCGCGGAGAGACTCCCCTGGTTTCTGCTTGCAGTTGCGCAGTTCCCATGAGTTCCCGGGATGCACGTAGGTACCTTTGAAGTTCCCCTCGAAGATCCGAACAAGGTCGGTCCAGCCGCAAATCTGGTCAGGGGGAAGCTCCTCGAGCCATCTACGCGCGGTGTCGGACAGGAACAGGGGAAGGTGACGTATGATGGCGTGATCGTCACGCGCCCCGCCCGCCTGACAAGCCAACCGAAAGTCGGCTAGCCAGAGCTCGGGATTGGTTTTGCCGTTGTATTTGACGAGGCTCGTGGGGGGGTCAAAACTTGTCGGGCAGCTGGGCGCAGCGGATCCTCCTGCTGAAGACCCGGGGGCCCGGTGGCTCCGGGGCCTGTCGGTCTTCTTCGCTGTCGTAACGCCCTCCACGATGGGCGCTGTACCCTTGATCCTCGGCATCCCTGTGCTTGCGTCTGCGGTTCTCGACAATGTCGAGGCGCGCGTCGCGGGGAGCGCGGTCGCCGTTGATACGTTCTCGGGCTGGCTTCTTCTTCTGTCGGGGGGCCGCCCCCTGATCGACCGAGCCCTCCCTCTTAGGCCGGGAGGGCTCGACCTGAGGTTTGGAGATAGCCCCTCGACGCCTCGAGGCTGAGCTCTCGTCTTGTTGGACAGCAGCAACTTGGAGGAGATCCTCGACCTCGCGTTGTATCCGCCGAGCTTGCGAGTTGGATGGCGCGGGCATATTACGAAGGAGCATAGCTGCCGCAACAATGTTCTGGCTTGCTCGGGGATAACGGTTGGCGGGTTGCTCGGGTGCTCCTGCCTCGATGATCTGCCGGTTGACTTCTCGGGCCCTGGCTCGGGCTCTACCGCCGAGCGGTCGCCGCTCTTGCTTGAGGGTCAGCTCGAGTAAGCGCAAGCATTCCTGCTCATCGGCGAGCTTCGCCTGCAACTCCCGAATCTGTGCCAGTTGTGCGTCCTGCTCGCCAGGACGAGGGCACACTTCTCGGGGTGCCAGTCACCCACCACAGCTGTAGCCGTCGCGGCCGCTGGATCGACGGTGTCCTGATCGGAGTTGACATCACCATCGATGTGGAGACACTCACGGGTAGGATCCCAATGATCAGAGTCAGAGTTAGGGTCGCCACAGCAAAAGACGGGGAATTGCCCTCATGCCTCCTCCTGCAGCTGCCGTCGGAGTGTGCCGACGGTGTACCTCTGGGGGCCTGGCGCTCTCGTGAAGGCCGAACCCTCAGAGGCTGGTGTGACAGTCCCTACGCCCATCATTGCACGAAGAAAAGCGCCTGAGCGGCCCTCTAACGTGCTCATGTTGGAGCGGGTCACTATCGAGATCGTCGTTGTGGCATCGTGGGAGTCGAACAAAGGCCGCTGATGACATTCGAACAGCTCATGCGGGAGCGGGCTCGATCGAGCGGGGACTTCGTCGCGGCTCATCGATGATCGTATGGCGAAGGTGGAGTCGGGGTTGTGGTAGGGTCCTGCTGGTTCGCCCTCTGCCCCTAAACTCGGGTCAGACAATCCCACGACAAGGGGTTCGTCATCTCTGGTCAGGGGCGAGGAGAAAGCGGCGGGAACCCTCCCCAACTTAGGTTGATGGCAATGACGGTGCCGACCGTGCCTCGTTCTGGATGGGGAAGCATGGTCGTGGGACTAGTGAGCGGCCGCCCATGAGCGTGGGGGTGTACCACGACCTCCGCTCGGGTCACTGATTGAGAGCAGGGTCATGTCGTAGCCCTGGTCAAGGGTCATGAACTCCAGGCTCCCAAACCAGATCACCGTAGCGTGTGGAAGTGGTGAAACAAAGTCGCCCATCCAAAAAAATGGCGGGAAATCGTTAGTGACACGCGGCTCCCCTACCTGGCGCGCCAACTGTCGGTGTTTTGACCCTCGAGGGGTTAACACCAATGAGTAATATTGTAATCGCGTGCTCCCTAATCCGGTGGGTGATGCAAGAAGGACACAATGATTTATCTTGGTTCGGGCAAAGAAGGCCCTACGTCCAGCGGGGGGAGGATAGTTCGTGTTATCTTGCACTAAAGTGCTAGTACAGGGGAAAATACAAGAAGATGTGAGGAGTGTGAGGTGGGGCTTTGGCGGTCGGACGCCTAGCTCTCGACCTTACACAAGCTCACGGTGTCGTTCTGTGATCTAAAACCTTAGCTATGCTCCCGATCCTCCTGTTCGGGTCCCCCCGTCCTCCTTCTAACGTCATGGCGCCTCCTTTTATAGATGAAGGAGGGGCACAGGGGTACATGTGATTCGAGTTCGCATGGTGGATGATGTATGACATTGAGGCCGATCACGTCGGTGCCGCTGTAGTGATGTACGTCGGTATGGGAGGCCCTGCAGCCGTCGCGTCGGGAGTTGTTGAAGTTTCGCTCGAGGGTTCGTTGATGAAGTCAAGGGGCGACGGTCGAGGGTCTTAGCTGGAGTCGAGGGGGTCGTGCCGAGGAGGTCGAGCTTCGATAGATAAGGCTGAATCCCGAAAAACACGGAAAACACGTTAGTTTATACATCTTGAGGCGGTGTTGGTCGTGGCACAGTGCTCGGTATGGCGCAACAGCGTAGTATGACTTGCGGGATTCTGGGGTATGGGCGGTAAAAGCAGATTTGACCGTCACGCCTGCAACTATTACCGTAACTGTGGCCATACGGTTAGGCGGGGGCAGGTAGATTGCATTAAATGCGCCCAGATTCGTACGGGAGAGTCAGCAGCCGAGGGGTGCACCGTCCTCGAGGACCGTCCATTCGCCCGGATGAAGTTCCGTCCTCGAGGGCCGGCTCGTTCGCCGGGCGAAGTTCCGTCCTCGAGGGCTGGCTCGTTCGCCGGGCGAAGTTCCGTCCTCGAGGGCCGGCTCGTTCGTCGGGCGAAGTTCCGTCCTCGAGGGCCGGCTCGTTCACCGGGTGAAGTTCCGTCCACGAGGGCCGGCTCGTTCACCGGGCGAAGTTCCGTCCTCGAGGGGTCGCCCGAGTTGTAACCTCTGGTGTATAGTACCAGTCCGTTCGGTAGTCTCTCGAGTGTACAGTACCAGTCCGTTCGGTAGTCTCTCGAGCAGGCTTTGGCTTTGGCCGTTGTTGTCCATTCATGGGTCAGTCCGATACGTCTCAGCCTGCGGGCCTTCGTACGTTAGCGCGGGAGGTTATTGGAGGGTTAGTGTTGCTGATTTTACGGGGTTTAGTTCGGTAAACCAGGGGTTTGGGGTACCCGTTTCCAGGGTATCGACATAACTTGAGGACGTACAATGGACGGAGTCCTAGTTCCACACAGACGGGATAACCACACCAAACCTCCAGTTCAGTCTCAACACCAATCCCGCCCGGTCTCGATTTATTATCTCCACATGGTTATCCAAGATAACAATGTATTCAACCATTCTGAGTCACCACCTATAACTCGCGGATGACAGGAAATCACCCGACTTCTATCGATCCAGTTGAGCAGGGCTAAGCATATATATCATACCTAAAACTAACAAGGTTGAAGTATAAATAGTGGCAAGGAATATAAGTAATGCAGCAACGGTATAAAACAACGCCTATAACTTAATGCATCAAACAATTAAAGGACTCAAGTTAGATATTTTGCAAACCACAGGGAGAATGCTCCGGGGCTTGCCTTTCAGGAAAGAGCTTGGCTGGTGGTCGGGACACTTCGGAAGATCAGCTTCGGGATCCTCTTCTGCTGCTACTTCCCGAACCAAAGCTTCCTGCTGGCCTTCCTCTCCTTGTGCTCCGAGAACTATCGTTTCGAGCTCTGACGATCCTGTATGATGCATAGTGCGTATGAATACCGTGCATACATATCATATAATGCTGATGGTGATGGTGAATGAATGCTCAGCTAAGATGAATGATATGATATTTGAAAACATGTATGATAAGCACATGTCATTTGCATTCTCTTCTACCGACAACTCTCCAAATAGGCCTCGCATTACAATTTACTCGCACACTATAGGGAATTATAAACAACCATTATTTCGCACACTACACTCTACTGAACCAAAACCAATAGCAGATCACACATATCAAAAATAGCATAAAAAGCATTTTTACACACATGAAATGATAACTTTAAAGCATTACTTATAATTAAAAGAAATCAGGGTATAACTATGACATGACTTTAGACTACTCAGAAAATTCTATAAAAAATTACAGAAGCTTAATCATACCAAATAAAGACTACCATAAAAATTTCAAGTCAAAATAGTAAGTACTTTATCCTACACAAAAATAACAAGGCAGCACAATTTAATGAGCCTAAAATACTTTGTATATAAAAGTATGTCAAACAACAGCTCTCAGAACATCATTAGCTCTACGTTGACATAAAAACACCCTCCAAAAAGTTTCATGTACAAATTCCTTATATATTATTTATTATGAATTATTTATCATCACATGAAAATAGGCACCATAACTAGACAGATCAAACTTTCCACATGACATAACCTCATAACATTTTTCACAGATAGAGCATGATATAAGAAGACTAACAAACTTGGTCTCACATTTTTCTGAGTAATAGAGAATTACTCATGTATTTTCTAAGATAAAAGCAATTAATAGAGATAAATAAAGCTATAGAGAAAAGTTTCACAAATTTCACATTTCATATTTTAGAAAAATACTGCAAGTTGAACCAACTCATTTGGATGAAAAATGAGCAAGTTATGAATTTTCAAAGGTTTAAACAAAATCTGAAATTCAATTTCTTTAAAACGGTAAAGAAAACGGTTTTGCACCGGGAACCCTGAGTTTACCGGAAACCAACCGAGCCCTAAAAAGAAATATGCTGAGTCTGGCGACTTTACACTCAAGTCCGGGAAAAAGAATAGAATCGTGCTCGAGGTCCACGCGGCGGGGGATGGTCGTCGGCGTCGGGATTCCTCGCCGACGGCGAGGTCTCCGGCCGAGCTACGGTTACCAAAAGACTCAGCTCGTCAAAGCGGGCACATTGGTGTAAAAGATGTAAACTAGGAGCAAGGTTTCGACCGGCGGCCCTACGCGGCGGCGAATGGCGGCGAGGGTTGGCGGTGCGCCGGCCATCTCGGGCCACGGCGGGGCAAACGGACTAGTCTACCAGCGCTAGCAGACCAAGACGGTTTAAATGGACTAGATCAAGTGACGAATGGACGGCCGGAGCAACGTCGTCAAGGTACGTCGGCGAGCGGCGGCGCGAATCCGCGACGGCGGATGGCCAAATTCGTCGGGCTCGAACCTTAATCGGCCTCATGAACTACACCAACCGAACCTACTCGAGCAGACGAACACGATGCGCAAGATAAAGAAGGGAGGGAGAGGTTGCTGGCCATGGCGGACCGCGCGGCGGTCGGGCGGCCATGACCGGCGAGAGGGGAAACGGTCGATTCGACCTTTACCTGGGGTTATCGAGGCGGGGAGGGTGCACACGGTGTGCCTCACACCTCGGCGGAGCGATTGGCGAGTTTAGGGCAAAAAGTGTTCAGGCTACGGGGTGCGGCGGCAGTGCAAGCTCTCGGCGGCGGCAATGGCGGTTCTGCGTCCGCTTGCTCGGGCTCTGGTGGAAGAGGAGGGGCAAGAGCGCGTCTGGTGGCAGAGAAGAGAGGGAGGGAGAGACTAACGCGGTCGGGGCGGCTCAAAATGCCCGCTCAGGCTCGGACCGAGGCAGCGCGGCGTCGGAGCTCGTCGAGCGCGTGGCAAGCATGCGGGCAGAACGAGGGCGCGTGGGAGAGCTATGGGACCGGGCGCGCGGGATCGGTGTACGGCGCTCGGGTGCGGGAGCGGAACAGCGGGCAGCGGCAGCGGCCCGGCGTACGGACGCCACGTGGCCGGCGTCGGCTCGGACAGCGTCGCGAGGAAGAAGAAGAGAGGAAGAAGAGACTGTTCGGTGGGTCCCACTGCGCCAAGATTCGTGCAGAGTTGATGAACCCCATATTTTCCAAAATAACCCAAATTTGAAGAAACTTATAAAAGATGAAATGTTCCTTTTGATGAGTAGAACATTTCACTTTTAAACATCAAAACCTAATTCTGCCTAGAATTTGAATTTCAAAAATGGGGATTTAAAATTAAAAGAAAATCATTTTTTACAAACTATTTTTTGACATTTTTGACCCACTTCCAAGCCTTTTCATGAAATGACCCCAAAATAAGTTTTGCTCCAAATAATTTTCTCTACAAACTTCTTTAACACTCAACCCCAAACAATCACCTTTCACATAGTTCTAGTTCAAGTCAAGGTAAGCACATATTTCAAATTATTATTTTATGTAAAATAAATGACTATGCAAATGAGATGGTCATGTTCATGATGTGCAAGATAATGCATGCTTAACACCAGGGTGTTACACCCAACCAGGGGCCCTGCGTCGCCTGCCACGAACAGAGGGAAAGTGGCAGCGTCAGCCCAGACGCGGGCTGGTGATGATGGTGGCGTCGGTCGCGCCTCCTCCTGTGCGTGGAAGCGTGGTGGCGAGACCGGCGCGCGGCCCCTCCTGAGTGTGGGGCTCAATGCGGCCTCTGCTCGGATCTCTCATCGAGAGCAGGACCATGTCGTAGTCGTGGCCGAGTGACATGAACTCCAGGCTCCTGAACCAAATCATCGTAGCACACGGGAGACGTGCGGCAGAGTCAGCCATCCCGAGAAATGGCGGGAAATCATCAGTGACACGCAGTACCCCTACCTGGCGTGCTAACTGTCATTGTTTCGGACCCGGGGGAAGAGCACCAATGAGTAAACTTGTTTTGCGTGCTTCCTAATCCGGATGGTGATGCAAGAAGAAATTTATCCTGGTTCAGGCAATAAAAGGCCCTATGTCCAGCAGTGGGAAGAGATTTTGTATTATCTTGCATTGAAGTGCTTGTATAGGGGTGAATACAAGCGGATGAGAACAAGGGTGTGAAGAACGAGGCTAGAACTTAGAGACTTGGGCTCTGGAAGTCCTAGTCTAAGGGTGTGTAATGGTTGCTGGTTGAGCGTCTTGAACCTTGTCGTCCCCTTTTATAGGCGAAGTGGAGGCTCAGGAGTACACGAGTCCTAGGGCTGTCATAGGTGATGACGTCGAGGGGATGATGCCGATCATGTCACGGCTACTGTTGAGGCGTGCGCCAGGCATGGTGTATCCTGTAGCGCCGTGTCTGGAGATGATGGCTGTCCTTCCTGTACATGTGATGACGTGGCCGGCAGTTGATGATGGGCTGGTACCCATATGCGGGTGTGCACACTTCTGGAGTCGTCCCATCGGGGACTAGTTGGAGCGCTGACTGGTGGCATGGAATTCTTCCTCGAGGGGGTGGTTGAGGGGGGTTGAGGCCCATATGGATAAGACCGAGCCCCAGGAAATATGGGATCTTTTTTGACAATTGCGTCTCGAGGGGGTGCCAAACGGAGCACAGTGTACAACTGTTGACACCAGAAGTGGCAAACGGATATACCGCAAGCGTACGATAGTCAATGTAGCCTTCACCGGTAGTATTTCAGGTATCGTATTTTCCACGGGGAACGTGAAGTAAACTAACTAGGCTCGAGGTCATCCAGCAATGAAACAAAGGGTCTAGGATAATAGGATAGAGAGGTCTAACTACCAATGATATCTGGTCATGGTATTCTAAGTATAACGAGGTTTATCACCTCCTCCCTTACTGGGGCGATAGACAAAAAAGCAAGAGATAGAACCCCTACTAAGGTGACTACCCTATTCCGCACCCCTCTCACTATGTTAAGTTGCCTAACAAAACAAAACAAGGAACTCTACGCCTAGTGAGGACTGTCACTCTCGCACTAGGTGTATTGCAGTGCGACAAGCAGCTCACACTGGTAAGATGTCGTCTAGACACCATGTCTACACTAATCTTACTACTCTAATCCTTGCAAGAGACTCGAGTAATTTACTAAGTAAAACAGTGCACCAGTAACAAGAGCATATACTTAAAGTACTAAGACAATAATATCAAATACTAGAAAAGACTTGGATGAAATACTTACAAGAAGCTCGCATCCGCTGAGGTGCACCTTGGAGAAGACTCTCGACAGGCTGGGAATCCTCCTTGGAGACTCCTCACTCTCCCTCTACTAACATAGCTAAATATACTAGATAGTGGCTCTCTCCTATGTTTCATGCCTTGAAGTGAAGGCCTAGGGGGTATTTATAGTGGGAGGTGGAGTAGGGGCTACTCTAATGCCACGTCAGTGATCCGCATGACCTCCATCGTGCACCATTGGATCAAACTGCCTTACAACCCCCTTAGATGGACATCCAAGATGAAGCACTTGCATGGAGGCATGCAAGGAGCCGGTGAGAGCAAACTGACCTTGGATGGGCCCAATGTGGGCATCGGCCGACGCCCCAAATGATAAGTGGGCCCAGCCTAGTCTTCTAGAAGGATTGCTATGTTGGTTGGTGAAATCAGGGTGGCTAGATGGCCCCACAAAGGGGTCAGCCAACCCCCATGGGGCCATCCCCCTTCCTTGTGGGCCCTTTCTACCTCCTTTAGAGTGGGTATGAAGTGGTGGGACCCCTGGAGCACTTCGGATGATGGAGATGTGGGTCCATGGTCCTGTGAGCTGAATATGAGCCATTGATAGGAAGCACACTTGTGATCCAAGGGTGGCATTTGCTTGGGACTATGTTGGGTGGTCTGGCAGTGTCTGGGAAGGTCCCATAGGGGCATCGGCCAACGCCCCTTTGGTGGAACCAAAGGCCCATCTTCTGCAGGTGACTTCTACATCCAATTCTAAGCACAATGGTGGTGCTGGGCCCACCAAGGTGGCGTCAGCCAACACCATCATTGTGCCCATATTTTGCACATTATCTTTAGAAGCTATGATATTGATGAATGTGAAGTTGGTTTTTCAATTGGATATACTTGGTTGCTTGCCCATCCTTCATATGGAGCTTCAGGACACTGAAAAGTACCTGTTCTGAGTGCTGCAACCAAATAATGACAAGTACATGTGGAACCAAGTTATTTGTACCTAAGTTACTGTGTGTTTGGTGGTTTCCTACTAGAAAGAATGTCTTGTTAATGGTTTTGATGGGGTAAAAACATGGTATAACTCCCATCAACAAGATCTCCCACACTTAAGTCTTTGCTCGTCCTCGACCAAAGGTTAGAGAGAAAGATAAAATATGATTATGACATCTTTAAAATATTAGCAAACACAATGTTTTACTCAAGACATATCTCATACAAGTGGGTTATGTGGTACTGTCTAGCATATATCCTTCAGATGTTGTAAAATGGAACAGTTCTCAAAGCAAAGTCATCTTTCCATTTTCATATCCTTAGCACTTAGAGTTTTTCATAATGGTTTTAAAAGAAAGCACATAGTTTCATTCTTACTCCTCAAATAGTACTCTCAAGTCACTCAGTAAGTATATTATTCCTCACCAAGGCATAGCATAAGATTGCCTTCTTTTATTTCATCCTACATCTATCAGGCTTATGTGGGGCTCAGGTAGGGATAAACAAGATAGCATACTTGCATTGCATTTATTGTAAAGTCAAAACAAGGATCCAGGGAGAAGAATGTCATAATCCTATATTAAGATGTGCAAGTGTGTGAAAAATGATGGAATGGAATCCTAATGCTAAATATTTTTGGCACTCCATGCGTCATGACTCTCTTTTATTGGATGGAATGGAACTTTTCGAGGGATATAGGCTATACAATCATATATCCATTTTTTTGAATGGGTAGAATTTTCTTTTCCCATTTATTTATTGCATCTCTCATGCCCCTTGGCATGGTTTTTTTGCATAGACCATATCCTTTATTGGCATATGAAGAACTTTGGAATAGAGAGATGTCATGAAGGCAAATGCATAGAGTAAATTTTGCATAGGGAATGCACGGCTCTCAGGATAAGAGTCGGTATTTTTATTTGGTAGAAAGGGTGCGCAACTCTCAGGATAAGAGTTGGCATATTTTTGGTGGATGGATGGGTGCATGTTTATGCGTACTTCCAGTGTAGAAGCAGCATGTATATATGTCATGTGTATGTGATCTTGATCTTGGTACTATGACATAATTCGCAGCTAGGGTCAACAAGGTTTGACCAAACTCAACACAAGTATAAGTAGCATATATATAAGGGGTTTTAAACATGGTATGAACATCTATGGCTTTGGTAGGAATTTTCTTACTATTGAGGAGTAAGTGACACTATGGTTTTATGCCATTTTCACAAATAAATATGTAAGCAGTTTGAATAGAAAAGTTATGAATCATGAGCTAAGAACCATATCACATTTGTCGACAACCAAGTCAATATGATATTCCTATCAAGATATGTGACCCACAAGTATAAGCATATGCAAAAGTTAAAATTTGTGACGCTTTAGCTGTGATGTTTCTACCCTTTAAATGTCATAAATCATATCACTTTTTATTTTTAGATGCAAGTCTTCTTGTTTTTATTTTTATTCTATTATATCAAAGGAAAACAAATAAAAGCTAAAAGTACAAATAAAAGAACATAGGGGGGTTAGGAGTGGCAAACAGTCAGGAAGCATGTAGAGGATGAGTGGATGCTGACTGGTGGGTCTAGGGTTCCAAGGTGGGGTCAGCCGACCCCGCATGGGCATACCTGTTGCTGCCATTTGAATCCCCCCTATTGAGAGTGTACTTCTGCAGACTTGTGTTCTCGTTGGTTGCCAAAGAGGGGGTCGGCCGACCCCCTACTTGGGTCAACTTTCATCGTGCCAATGTGTTAGGCCATGTGTTACGCCGTGGTATGTTCAGAAAAGTTCAAAGACGTAGTTGGGGGGTTGATCGACACTTGGGTTCTTGAGTATCCTGAAATGCAAAGACATGGGAAATATCAAGTGCAGGTGTCCTGCTGGTGGCAACACACCAGTAGAACCAAATTGTGCTCCTTTTATTTACTGGATCATAGGCACATTTTACGATGATAAAGATTGACTTAGCTATGTGCCTAGCATATCTGTTAAGAGGTTTGATATGTCTAAAGAATGAGGTCAAAGGAGGAGTCCTCATGCCCCATGGTTGTATCTAAGTGCGCAAACCGCATTTAGGACCTTCTTCGTGACTCTCTTCTCAAGCAGTCATCCTCGAAAGACCTCCATGGCTCATTGATCATGAAGGACTAATGTTCCATTGGATGGTCTTTGGGAGAGCTAATGGAGTTCTACAACTACTTCTCCTTTGAGGTGAACAAGGGAACAAAATGAATTCCCTTGTCCCAACCTTTTGCCAACTACCCTTGTGGTTCAAAGGTGGGCATCAAAAGGCATGGTAGGGCTCTTCCTCGGTCACAACAGCCTCCATGGTGACCTCTGGTTTTTTCAACAGGTCCCCTCATGATTGAAAGGGCCCTCACTAAAGAAACTAATGACATTTTTGCTAGTGGGGGCCATGATGAAGCTACTCTAGGTAACTTGGGCAACATAAAGGAGGCTAGACGGTCTTGAACTTGAGGTGAGAAGAAATGAGATGAAGAAGATGAGGAGGAGAGGTCAAAGGGAGCTATTTCCAAAGATCACAACCCTTGTTTCCACAAGAATTGCAACTGGGAATAGTTTCTAAGTGATGGCACAACACTCTGGGTCAACCAGGTCAGGCTGGAACCCCAGCTAGGGATCACCCGACCCCCATCTTAGTGGACCTAAGAGTTCAAACTTCTCCCTACACTCTCCATGTTGTAGAACTAGTCTCAAGATTTTTGTAACCAGTCAAGTAGGGGTCGCCCGACCCCAATTGAAGGGTTTAGAGTGAGCAGCTCTGGGTTCTACACTTTCTAGGTGATGAAAAGTGGTTTGGCCAAAAGTGGCTTGGTTAGCCACAAGGAGGGGGTCGCCCCACCCCCTATGGAGGCTTCCCAGGACTAGTTTTGTCCTAGAGACTATCATAGGCGTGTACATTCTAATCTAGTGGCCAAACCATGTAGAAATGAAAAGAAGTTAAGGCATGCAGATTTTAATCATTAGCAAGGATGAGTTCTAGCATGTCAACTTCTTCTATCAAAGCTCATGCTCATGGAAAACTTTAAGGAGGTGGCCACTTACCTTAAAGATGATGAGTTGTAGCATTGGTCGTTCTCAGTTGCATTGAAGTTGTCCATGGCCAAACAACTTGACCTTTGCCCATGAGGATCTCAACTCATCTCTAGGAATGATCTTATGACTTACCCATAGGGATGTTGATGTTCTTGCTATAGGGGTTAGTCCAAAAGTGCAACCAAGTTCCATGCAAGTATGTTTGGTTCAATAAAGCTTAACACCATGTCAAATTTGATTAATGTAGTCTATTCAATCTAAGCACCATGCTTAATTTAAAATGACTATGGAGGTATGATTAATCAATACATGCAAACCAAAGCATGCTAACATAGAAAAAGAAGCATTATAGGATAAACAAGATTCATTCTACTAGAGACAAGTGCAACATTTTTTATTTTATTTTATTTTAGAGGGTTGAAGAAAAAAAGCAAGAGGAATGCACTAAACAAGAGAAATGGAAAGTGATAAACCAGTCAAGAAGTATGGCTTAACATAGTGGAGGTTGACTGGTGGGCTGAGGGGCCTATGGTGGCGTCGGCCGACCCAACCTTGGAGGCTCCAACCACTTTGGTTCCTTCCTGGTACATTCTTACCTCTAATGTTGTGTTCCTACACTGATGCTTTTTGCTCAGGATGTCCTTCCATGCCAAATGTGCTCGAGGGGGTCAAATGACCCCCCACACTGGGTGTAAAGTGTGCCTGCATCATGAAAACCAAAACAACATCAAGTGCAGGGGTTCTACTGGTGGCAACACACCAGCAGAACCACAAGTCTTACTACCCTACTCAAGTTAGGCACACAAGTTGCATGATGTTAATTTAAAGCCAACTTGCGGGGTCCTAACTACAAGAACTCATACCACTACAAGATTTGGAGAACTTATGATAAACAAAAGCATCTACAACCTCTACTGCAAAGATTTTGGTCCCAAGAAGAGTGAAGGAGTTGTAGATCTCTTGTTTGGTAGTGGTATGAAGAATGATTGAGTTGGGGGATTTCTCAAATGAGCAAGGAATTGATGAGTGGATCAAAGGATAACTTCCATGCTCATAGATGAAAATCTCCATCTCAAAGAGTGGGTGAGCGCTTTCCTTTTCATGAGATTCAAAATCCTTCTCATGACTTGCTTATGTCATGGTTGCTTGTGAAATCATCTTAAGCTCACACCTTGGATCAGGAACAGAACTAGATTCTACCCTTATGCTAAGAGGATGAAAAGTCCAAACAGGTAGATACTCTTTGCCTATTCTATGACTAAGCTTCTCATTTCCCAAAGCATTCCCCAAGATCCGCTCAATTGGCCTTCCGATAAAAGTGAGATGAAATGATAGTCTAGGAAGTTCAATGATGTGGGAATCTAGGGAGGTCTTTAGATCATCAATCACTACAGGCACACCTTGAGGAACTCCTAAACAAACAAGGGTTTGACCATTCAGGAGCCTAAGACATTTTTATATTTGAATAGGTGATTCTTTGATGAACCTTGAACATGGAAATGAGGAATGAGGAATGAGGAAGAGCACCATTGGGATCATCAGGATCAAGGATGAGTTTTGAAATTCATCCAAGATCCTAGATTTTTCCCAATGTGCAACTCGAGGCACAAAATGAAGCTTGTTTTGGGAAGTTTCTGAAGAGATCTTTTCTGGAATGGCATTCCCAAAACCAGCGAGATCATCTATGAGTTTCACCTTGAAATCGAAGGAGTGATTTAGAGGATGGATTATGGATCTCTTCCTCCTTCGATATTTAAGGTATTTGTGGTTTAGGATCGATGGCGGAACTCTGGATGGGATTGATGGTGATTCAGCTATCGAGATTTCTTCTTGCTTGGGGATGGAGAGACTCCATCTCCTTCTGTTGGAAGTTTAGGATCTCTCTTATATGATGTGCAATCATGAGAAATAGGGAAGACAGCTAAGCTAAGATTGGATTGAAGGCTTTCTTATTCTCTTTGTGTACTCTCTACGTGTCGAGCATACCAATGTTTAGCTATCCCCGTCAAAGAAAACGAGAATAGCTTCCATCAAGGTATTTCGTGTCATGCCTTCAATAAGAAGACATGAGCACTATTGTTCAAGAATCATGTAAGTGAGTATATGGGTTTTCATCTTCTTCGCTAGCAAAAGATAGTTTCTGAACCATAGCTATGAAACTAGGGCGAAGCTCATAGCTAGGTGAAAAAATGGGATAATGGTGGTGGCTCTGAACTAGGCCCTCTGGATCGGCGAGATGAGAGATTTTTTTTGGTTTTTGGTGTGGAAAGGATAAAAACAAATGAAAAGTAAAACAAAGATAACTCGGACGACCTGATTCTAAGTTAGAACAGCTACCGTTCCCTAGCAACGGTGTCAGAAAGCTTGTTGACACCAGAAGTGGCAAATGGATATACCGCAAGTGTACGATAGTCAATGTAGCCTTCACCGAGAGTATTCCAGGTATAGTATTTTCCACGGGGAACGTGAAGTGAACTAACTAGGCTCAAGGTTGTCCATTGATGAAACAAAGGATCTAGGATAATAGGATAGAGAGGTCTAACTAGCAATGATATCTGATCATGGTATTCTAAGTATAACGAGGTTTATCACCTCCTCCCTTACTAGAGGCGATAGACAAAAAAGCAGGAGACAGAACCCCTACTAAGGCGACTACCCCTACTATGTTATTTTTCCTAACAACACATACAAGGAACTCTACACCTAGTGAGGATTGTCACTCTCGCACTAGGTGTCTTGCAGTGCGACAAGCAGCTCACGCTGGTAAGATGTCGTCTAGACACCACGGCTACACTAATCTTACTACTCTAATCCTTGCAAGAGACTCGAGTAATTTACTAAGTAAAACAGTGCACCAGTAACAAGAGCATATACCAAAAGTACTAGGACCAGAATATCATATACTAGAAAACACTTGGATGAAATACTTACAAGAAGCTCGCATCCGCTAAGGCGCACCTTGGACAAGACTCCCGACAGGCCGGGACTCCTCCTTGGAGACTCCTCACTCTCTCTCTACTAACATAGCTAAATATACTAGATAGTGGCTCTCTCCTATGTTTCATGCCTTGAAGTGAAGGCCTAGGGGGTATTTATAGGTGGAGTAGGGGCTACTCCAAAGCCACGTCAGCGATCCACGTGACCTCCATCGTGCACTATTGGATCAAACCGCCTTACAACCACCTTAGATGGGCGTCCATGATGAAGCACATGCATGGAGGCATGCAGGGAGGCGGTGGCAGCAAACCGACCTTGGATGGGCCCAATATGGGCATCGGCCGACGCCCCAAATGATAGGTGGGCCCGGCCCAATCTTCTAGAAGGATTGCTATGTCGGTTGGTGAAATCAGGGTGGCTGGATGGCCCCACAAGGGGGTCGACCGACCCCCTATGATGGGTGGGGCCATCCCCATCCCTTGTGGGCCCTTTATACATTCTTTAGAGTGGGTATGAAGTGGTGGGAACCTTGGAGCACTTCGGATGATGGAGATGTGGGTCCATGGTCCTGTGAGCTGAATATGAGCCGTTGATAGGAAGCACACTTGTGATCCAAGGGTGGCATTTGCTTAGGACTGTGTTGGGAGGATCCTGGTGGTCTGGCAGTGTTTGGGAAGGTCCCATAGGAGCATCGGCCTGTCGGCGTTAGGAACCCGGGGGCGTCCTAAGCCAACGAGTAATCGTATGTGTGTGTAACCCGTCCGGATGGGTGATGCAAGAAGAACACAATGATTTATCCTGGTTCGGGCAAAGAAGGGCCCTACGTCCAGTGGGGGGAGAAGATTTGTATTATCTTGCACCTAAGTGCTTGTACGGGGGCGGATACAAGCGAAAAAGAGGATTCGAGGGGGGTCGAGTATAGAGCGAAAGAGTTATTCGGAGTCTAGGAGTCTGCCTAGGCGTATGTTCGGTTATTGTGAGATCATTGTCTGGAGTTGGTTCTCCTCTGTCCCTATCGGGTCTCCTGGTGTCCCCTTTTATAGGCCAAGGGAAGGCGCAGGGGTACATATGTTCTGGTTTGATGACGCGGTGGTGACGTCGTGGGTCATGGTGGTCAATTCGAGGCCTCTGTAGAGACGTGCGCTGAGCATGGCTCGTTCTGTAGCGGCGTGGCTCGGAGTTGACAGCCGTCCTTCGGAGTCATGGTTGCTGACCGGCGAAAGACGTGATCCCCTATAGAAGATGTGCGAGTTCCTGTTGGGGTCGTATCGGGAGTTGTTGGCGCAGCTTTCGAAGTCGATGAAGGTTGACCGGAGGGCGTCGATGCGTACTCGAGGCCCGATCCAGGGGTAGCCTCGAGCGTAGTGGTTGAGCGGATAAGATCGGATTGAGGGAATCTGATGTCGGTCGTTTGTCGCGTAGCGTGTCGAAGGGGGCCTCGCGCTGTCTAACAGCGCTGGGTATGGCGTAATAGTGCCGTGCAGACCGATGCACGTCCCCAGTATGGGCAGTAAAGCGGGATTCGACCGTCGTACAGACCACTGTGCGGACATCGTGGCCATACGATTTGACGAGGTTAGGTAGTTTTTGTATTAAATGCGCTACCAGACGCACCGGGAGTGGGTCGATCGAGGGGGCTCGATCCTCAAAGTATCGAGACACCCGTCCCGTCGGGGGCCTCGATACTTAACGCGGGATGCTCCCATCTCGAGCGATGATTAGCCGGTGACGTCAACGTCTTGTCGAGGGTCAGATGGTGACGCCAGTGATTCTGTCGAGGGTTGCGGCTGTACTCTGTTGTGGGCCGGCCCAGTGTGTATTTGTCGATGGGCCCGGTGGGTCGAGGGGGTATGGTCTGGTTGCGTGAGATTAATCTGAGGGCAAACTTGTGGTTCAACCAAAAACAAGGAAGGTTTAGGGTATCCCTTCTCTCGGTAACCGACAGTAGCCCCCGAGGCTTCGTGTAAGTGTTGATACTTACACGGAGCCTCAATCAAATGGACTCGGAGTGTTGGTCATTTTCCGAAGGGTGCGCGCGAGCGCACCCTTCGGGTGTAGCCCCCGAGGCCTCGGGTGAGTAGAATACTCGCCCGAGGTCTTTTTTATTTTGCGTTTGGTCGTTGTGTACTTCGAATGATCGAGCCCTCGGGTGGTTGGACCCTCTTTCGTCGAGGCCACCCGGTTGCGAGCCCGCTCCTTAACTTCTTCCGTCGAAGCCGGTCAGGTGCGAACTCGACTTTTTCGTTCGACCCTCACGAACCCTTTCGATCGGGTAGAGGGGGGAGAAGCGTTGTCCTACCCATGCTCGAGCGAGCGTCAACGTCTCAGGTGAGCTACTATCAGGAAATTCAAGTAAGAGCTCATGCCCCGTTCGATAGGGGTCGACTAGTGGCCCTAAGGCGCTCTTATTCGAGCAAAACAGTGGGTCCCGTGGATGCCAGACCCTTTCGATCGGGTCCGGTGGCTCGACGCCTCCCCTCGAGGAGATTCTATCGTGGTCCCTTAGTTTTGCCTTGAATGTGTCCGAGGGGCCTCAAAAATTTGTTCTCGAGCAAGGGACTCGCGTCGGCCCCCTCGGACACCCCTAACTCCGGTACTCGAGGGTGGCTGTCGAACCCTTTCCAAGGGCCAGCCTTCGCTCCCTAGAGATTTCGAGGGCCTGGGCCCGTATCCCGTGTCATGGGAAGATTCGTCTGAGGATAACTCCTCCTATCCATCACGCGTGCCTTTTTGCGCAGAAGCCGGAGCGGCGCAGTAGTGGGTGAGTCCTGTACATGAAGCGTATTTCGAGGAGGATAATTGTCAGTTCTCGTTTTTCAAGAAAAGATTCGAAGCAGCGTGGCCGTAATATCATAGGAGTCGGAATGGTGCGGTCGTGGTGGGGCCGGCCTGACGCCTGATTCGCGAACGCTTGACGTGTGTCCATGGTCGACGAGAGTCGAAGGGGTGAATGCAAAACGGCCCTGTCCATGACGCACAAGAATCGAGAGGAGAGTGCTTTGGGTGCATTTAATGCGGGGACTTACTGGTCGGGTAAGCGTCGGCCGTCCGTCAGTCTTCTGCCCCAATAAAAGGAGGCACCCTTCGTAGCGTTGCTCTTCACTTGCTTTCCTGCCGTTTTCGCGTTCGCCCTCCTGCGCTTGTTCGCTTTCCTTGCGCTCGCCTCCCTATGCTTTCCTTCCTCGCGTTCCCTCCCTGCGGAGATAGGAAGTCTTCCGGGCCGCCCGTCCAGCAAAGAGCTCCGTGCCCTTGCCATGGCGCCGCCGGAGATTCTTCAGCCCGTGGCGTGGGTTCCCTCGGAAGTGACGAGGAAGGAGCTGGAGGGGTTGGTGGCGGAGGGGCTTCTTCGCCCCATCACCAACAGGGATGAGCCCAAGTGGCTCGTTCCGCCGAAGGAGGACCACGAGCCGAACCCACCGGAGGGCTACGTGGTCAGCTTCGTCAAGTTCCACCGGCTGGGCTTCGGCGCCCTGCCGAGCCGGTTCATGCGCGCTCTCACTCACCACTACGGGATCGAGCTTCAGCATCTTCCCCCAACGCGATCTCCTATGCCGCCATCTTCACCACAGTCTACGAGGGTTACCTCAGGGTGGAGGCGCACTGGGAGCTCTGGCTCCACCTCTTTCGGGCGGAGTACTTCTCCAAGAGCACGTCGGCAGGGGTGTGGAGGCTGGTGCGGGCTGGATGCTGCAACTTCATCATGAGGAAGGCCAACGACTTCATCCCCATTGGCCTAACTTCGAGCCACGGCCCTTGGCCCACGAAGTGGTTCTACATCAGGAATGATGAGGGGCTGCTGCCTCAGTACACGGGGCGCGTCATCGAGTCGCGTCTCCACAACTGGGGCGCCCCGACGCGGGACCACCTAGGGAGGCTCAAAGACCTCCTCGACGCCCTGGCGACCCTTCAAGGGTAGGGGTTAACTGCCGGGGTTGTTGTCTCGGCCTTCCACCAACGACGGGTGCTCCCCCTGATGCGGCGCTCGCTTCGCATGAGTCAGATGTTCGTTGGAGCGGAACTCAGGGGGAGCCGCATGGTTGCCGGGGCTATTACGCCGGAGAGCGTCGCCAAGAGGGTTCGAGGCACGGTGTCGGGCCCCTTCACGGCGCAGGACGTCAATCGCATCCCGATGCGACCGGATCCTGGTTACCCCGAACTGGTGAGTGTATTACTTCGTCGAGCCCTTCTTTTTGTTTCTTTTCACCTTACGTTTTTTGGGCTTCGCGTGTAGGGGGAGCTCGACTATGAGTTATCGCTGCCCCCCGTTAGGGAAGATCTCGAGGCTCGTCCGACGGGGCTTCGCGGCGCCTCGTTGGCAAAGAAGACGAAGGAGGAGGAGAGCAAGAAGAGGCGGATGCATAGCCTCGATCTCTCTACGGGCGAGCAGCGCTCGGCTAAGCAGAGACGAGAGGCGAGGCCCATCGGAAGGTCCCCCTATGAGGAATCAGGGGAGGAGTGGTGCAGAGAAGAGGAGCATCTCTCGCCCCGGAGGGTCGTGACTGACGCCCCTCCGACGCAGGGCGCCGCTGGTTCTGAGGGGTCCACGGAGGAGCCCCATGAAAGTCACTTGGCCCTCGAAGCCGGGACGGTGGTGCTGGCCTTGGCCGCATCGGCGGCGGCCTCTGCTCGTGGGGCTGCGGGCCCTCACGGCGTGATGCCGTCGGCAGTGACTTCGAGCCTTCTGGGTGCCAGGACGCGGCCGTCGACGGGGGCGTCACGAACACCAGGAAGGTTCCCAGTGGGGTAAGTTCTTTATTCCTGGGCAGTTTTATATTTTGCGTCTTGATTCCACGCGTCTAATTTTTCTTTCCTCACAGGATCAAGCGCGGGCGGACACCAGTGGGGCCCGCTCTGGCCAAGCGCCTTCGGACGGGGGCTGCGACAGAGGCGACGGCAGTCGCGGCGGGTCCCGCCATGGGCCTGATTCTTTCGGCGACGAGCGCCGCCTCGACTCCCCCATCGATTTTGAACGAGGGGGTCGTCGCTTGGGTCAAGGCTGCACGTGCGGCGTTGGCCCGGGGTGTCGAGTCGGTTATCGGCGAAACGGCCACCGAGCCTGCGTTGGTTGTGGCGTCGAGCCCCCGAGCCGGGATGGCCATCGACGCGCCGGGCAGCATGCCGGAGCGCCCCTCGGACGACTCGCGGCCGGGGTTTTCGCAGGCGGCGCCCATCGTCCTTGAGGCTGAGGAGGGTGAGGCCTCCGTCGATGGAGGGAAGGAGAAGGACGCCGCGCCCCCCCTGTCACCACCGAGGTGGGGGGTCGTCGAGTCCGAGGGCGCCGAGGTGGCCCCGTCAGGCGGGGAGGCGAGTGTCGCCGTGCCTGCCCCGGCGGGTCCTTTTGTCGAGCGGGAGGAGACGCAGGCCGGTTTGCTGGCTCTCGTGCCGTGGGAGGGTCCGTCTCCCCCCACGGTTCCCGAACACCGTCCTGCGGCGGGGGCAGCCGTCGATGCGGAGAGTGTCAGAGCCGAGGCAGCGCGATGGTACTCCGAGGTGGAGACTTCGAGATGGGCTCGGAGCCTATCCGCGTCCACGACCCCACGAGTCACGACGCCCCCTCGCAGGAGGTGGATGACCCCGCCGAGCTCGAGTGCTAGAGGGCCATCGAAGAGGAGTGTTCTTGCCTTCAGAGCTCGCTGAAGGCAATGTTTGGTCTTGTCAGCAACAACCTCCACCAGCGCCTCGGGGTAAGCGTCCTTTGAAGTTATGGAACTCGGGGTGCGTTTTCTTTATCGATGATGTCCTTTGTCCTTCTTGCTCTTAGGATCTGAGAAGGCGCTCGAGTATCAAGTCCCATCTTATCCACAGCACCAAGGATAAGTGGAACCAGATCCCCGAGCTCGAAGTAGCGCTCGAGTCTGCTCAGAGTGAGCTTGAGAAGGCAAAGTCCGAGACCGCCTCGGCCCGACAAGTGGCCGCCCAAGCCAAGGAGGCCGAGGCCAAGGCGAAGGAGGAAGCGGGGAGGGCCCTTGAATGGGTGAGGTCCGAGGCCAGCGATGAGCTGGCAAGGGTTAGTTTGGCCCTCGAGGCAGTGCGGAAGGAGCTCGAGGTCGCGGTCTCCAAAAACGCCAGGCTTTCCGAAGCCTGGCGAGAGCAAAGGTGGAATGCCATTTCGGCAGGCGAGGCCCTTGAGAAGCTCGAGGAGGAGAAGATGTTGATGGTCCGCGCTGGTGAGGCGTTTGCTAACGAGTATCTTGTTCTGCAAGACACCCACACGAAGCTCGAGACCCACATCGTCGGTGAGTCTTCCTTCTTCTCTCAAGGGGTTTTTTGCCTTAGTCCTCTTTCTTAAGCGTTACTAACTCCGTTTATTTGTTTTCAGCCTTGGAGGAGGAGCTGGATCGGGCTCATCACGACCTCGGCCTGCTTCAAAAGTCGTATACGGCTGAGGTGAAGCTGACCGGCGAGCTCGGCGGTATGCTCGACATGGTCTGTGATAGCCTCGGCGTCCCTCGTCCCGAATCAGCCGCGGACGACGTCCATGGGGCCCCTCTCCTTGACCGGCTGTTCGAGCTCGACCGCGTGGTTAAGGAGAAGGTGCGGAGCGCCCTTCATGTCGGTGTGAAGCGGGCGATGGCGTTCATCGGCTCTGGCTACATCTACGACATGGAGGTCGTATCCCACGGCTTCGTCAGCGACCCTTCGAATACTGACGAGGAGAACGAGGCCATCTTCATGGGGTTGGTCGAGGCTGCCGAGGAGCCTGGCGGTCGCCTTACTAGCCTCTTCGAGCATGAGGTCCTTCCGCCTCCTGAGGATGATGGCCTGTGAGCCAAATCTAGGCAAAGAGGCCTTTGTAAGAAATTTTGTGAACTTTTGTTCTTGAGGTCGGATGCCTTGAGCCAATGTACATTTATATTCGTTCGTATATGCCTAAGTGTGCTCTAAGTCTTTTCTGTCTCCTCTGCCTGATCGGGTCTTTACTTTTATCGATTTCGTCACACGATCGCACCCTTCGGAGGGGGGAGTGAGTGGAGGTGCCGTAGCCCTGGGGCATTGGCGGTCTCCCGACCTGACATCCCTCAACCTTTCGAACCATCTCGTGTCGACTTCGACCTAGTATTAACCTATGTTGAGGCATGTCGAGGCAGAGTGGACCTCGAGACTTTAAGTCCTTTTCTTTCTCGCGTTCTTGATGACGTTTCTTACTTAGTGAATTCGACGCATGTTCGTGCCCCCCGTCGAGCAGCGAGTGGAGGTACCGTAGCCCTGGGGCATAGGCGGTCTCCCGGCTTGACAGCCCTCGACGCTTAGGACATTCGCATGGCGTTTTCGACTAAGTATTAGAATGTATCGAGGTGCGTGGGAGAAAATAGACTTTTTGAGTTTTGAAAAATCGAGTTTTTTTTGGGGACTCCGGGGGGTTCCCCCTTTATAGCCCCCGAGGGAGGTTCGACTCTGAGGAAGTAGAGTCAAGGCTACCTCTTGCATGTATAAGGAAATTAAGCTTGTGATCAAAAGTGTTTCATTATGCGAAAATGTAAGAAGAAGGCATCGACTAGGGATAGAAGCGACGTAGCTGGTCGATGTTCCATGCGTTGGTGAGGATTTCGCCTTTGTCGTTAGCGAGCTTGTACGTCCTGGGCTTTAGCACCTCAGCTATGGCGTATGGACCTTCCCATGGCGGCGTCAGCTTGTGACATCCTTTGTTGCTCTGTCGTCGACGTAGGACGAGGTCTCCAACTTGGAGGTCCCTCGGGCGCACGTGCTTGTCGTGGTAGCGTCGAAGTTTTTGCTGATACCTCGCGGAGCGAAGCAGTGCCATGTCTCGAGCCTCCTCGACCTGGTCAATGGCGTTTGCGAGGGCTTCTTCGTTGGTTTGCTCGTTGTACGCCTTTAGTCGAGGGGAACCATACTCGAGGTCAGTGGGGAGGACGGCCTCGGACCCATAGACCAAGAAGAATGGGGTGAACCCCGTGGCTCGACTAGGTGTTGTCCTTAAGCTCCATAGGACTGATGGCAACTCCGCGGCCCATTTTTTTCCGTGCTTGCTGAGGCGTTTGAAGATTCTTGGCTTGAGTCCCTGCAAAATCATGCCATTGGCGTGCTCGACCTGGCCGTTAGTTCGAGGATGAGCAACCGTGGACCAGTTTACGCGAATGTGATGGTGATCGCAGAAATCCAAAAACTTCTTGCCAGTGAACTGTGTACCGTTGTCAGTGATGATGATGTTCGGGACACCGAAGCGATAGATGATGTCGGTGAAGAACTCGACCGCCCGCTCGGAGCGGATATTCCCGATGGGCCGGGCCTTGATCCACTTGGTAAACTTGTCGACGGCAACGAGCAGGTGGGTGAAGCCTCCAGTTGTCCTTTTGAGGGGACCAACAAGGTCGAGCCCCCATACGGCGAATGGCCATGTGAGGGGGATCGTTTGCAAAGCATACGCAGGGAGGTGCGTCTGCTTGGCATAGAATTGGCACCCCTCACATGATCGGACGAGGCTGATGGCATCAGAGACAGCGGTGGGCCAGTAAAAGCCTTGTCGAAAAGCGTTCCCGACGAGGGTCCTGGGCGCAGCATGATGACCACAAGCCCCCGAGTGTAGCTCGTTGAGTAACCTTTTGCCTTCCTCAATGGTGATGCAATGCTGCAAAACTCTGGTCGGGCTCCGTCGGTAGAGCTCCTTGTCTGGACCGAAGAGGACATAGGTTTTGGCCCTTCGTGCAATGCGTCGAGCCTTGTTCCGGTCGTCCGGCAGCTCTCCTTGAGTAAGGTACTCGAGGAAGGGCTTACGCCAATCGGTTTCGTCGCTTGCTCGAGGGGATGATACCTCGAGGTCCATGACCTCGGCCTCGGTCGAGAGGGCCAGGGTTGGTTGAGGCTCGATCTCCTTGGACGGATGTTCAGGTTCACCCGCGAAGTCAACTGACGGCTTGTAGAGATCTTTTACGAAGACGTCGGGAGGCACGGTGCCTCGGGTTGACGCGATCTTTGCGAGCTCATCGGTGGCCTTGTTGTAGCGTCGAGCAATGTGGGTTAATTCGAGGCCGTGGAATTTGTCTTCCAGTTTGCGGACCTCTTGATAGTACGCTTCCATTTTAGGTTCACGGCAGCTTGATGCCTTCATGACTTGATCGATGACTAACTGCGAGTCGCCCCAAGCTTGGAGGCGTCGAACCCCGAGCTCGATAGCGATGCGTAGTCCGGTCACGAGGGCTTCGTACTTCGCGATGTTATTCGAGGCTGCGAAGTGGAGTCGAATCACATAACGCATGTGAACCCCGAGGGGCGAGATGAAGAGCAGGCCCACGCCCGCTCCTATTTTCATCATCGACCCATCAAAGTACATGGTCCATAGCTCGGCCTGGATTTGTATGGGCGGTAGTTGAGCGTCGGTCCATTCGGCCACGAAATCTGCTAGCACCTGCGACTTAATGGCCTTTCGTGGTGCGAAAGTGAGGGTCTCACCCATGAGCTCGACTGCCCACTTAGCGATTCTCCCTGTGACCTCCCGATTCTGGATTACCTCCCCAAGGGGGAAGGACGAGACCACGGTTATCGGGTGGCTTTGGAAGTAATGTTGGAGTTTTCGCCGCGTCAGGATTAGAGCATACAACAGCTTCTGAATCTGAGGGTAGCGGGCCTTAGTCTCCGAGAGCACTTCGCTAACAAAGTAGACTGGCCTTTGAACCGGCAGGGTGTGCCCTTCTTCTGCCCTCTTGACCACTATGGCTGCACTGACCACCTGGGTGGTTGCGGCGACATAGAGGAGGAGGGGCTCCGCTGGATGAGGAGGTACGAGGATCGGGGGCGAGGCTAGCATAGACTTGAGTTTTGAGAGGGCCTCCTCAGCTTCGAGGGTCCATTTGAAGTGCTCCGATTTCTTCAAAAGGCGGTAGAGGGGCAATGCCTTTTCCCCGAGACGGGAGATAAAGCGGCTCAGGGCCGCCAGGCATCCTGTGACCCTCTGAACGCCTTTGAGGTCTCGAATGGGCCCCATCTTGATGATCGCCGAGATCTTCTCTGGGTTGGCCTCGATTCCGCGCTGAGAGACTATGTACCCTAAGAGCATGCCTCAGGGGACGCCGAAGACACACTTCTCGGGGTTCAGCTTGATGCTCTTCGCCCGAAGGCATTTGAACACGGCATCGAGGTCAGAGACGAGACCCTCGACTTTTTTGGTCTTGACCACGATGTCGTCCACATAGGCCTCGACCGTCGAGCCGATGTGTTCTCCAAAAACATGGAGCATGCACCGCTGGTACGTTGCCCCGGCGTTTCGGAGGCCGAAGGGCATAGTAATGTAGCAGTACAAGCCGAAGGGGGTGATAAAGGAAGTCACGAGCTGGTCGGACTCCTTCATCCGGATCTGATGGTAGCCAGAATAGGCATCGAGAAAGGAGAGGGTCTCGCATCCCGCCGTCGAGTCAACGATTTGATCAATGCGTGGCAAAGGAAATGGGACTTTAGGACATGCTTTATTCAAGCCGGTGTAATCTACACACATCCTATATTTCCCATTTTTCTTTTTGACTATTACAGGGTTAGCTAACCACTCGGGATGGTGGACCTTGATAAATCCCGCCGCCAAGAGCTTGTTGACTTCTTCCCCGATGATCCTGCGCTTCTCCTTGTCGAAGCGGCGCAGGCGTTGCTTCACCGGCTTAGACCCGGGGCGGATCTCCAAGGCGTGCTCGGCGACTTCCCTCGGTATGCCCGGCATATCCGAGGGACTCCACGCAAACATGTCGGCGTTCACGCGGAGAAAGTCGACGAGCACTGCTTCCTATTTGGCATCGAGGGAGGCGCTGATGAGCAGCACCTTCCCCTTGGAGCAACTCGGGTGGAGGGGGATCTTCTTCGTGTCCTCGGCGGCTCGAAGCTGCCGGCATGTCGCTTGGGTTCGAGGATCTCGTCGGCGAGGGCCTCGAGAGTGGCTGCAAGCATTGCCGTCTCCTCGAGGGCTTCCGCGTGTTCGACGCATTCAACGTCGCAGTCGTATGCGTGCTCGAAGGAGGGTCCGACGGTGATGATGCCGTTGGGGCCCGGCATCTTGAGCTTGAGGTAGGTGTAGTTGGGAACTGCCATGAACTTGGCATAGCCCGGCCACCCAATGATCGCATGGTATGTGCTTTGGAATGGGACTACCTTGAACGTGAGGGTCTCCTTTTGGAAGTTCGAGCGAGTACCGAAATACACCGGTTAGTCGATGCACCTGATGGGAATAGCCTTCTTGCCTGGCACAACGCCGTGGAAGCCCCCAGCGCTGAGCTTCAGCTTTTCCCTTGGGATTCTGAGGAGGTTGAGGGTCTCGGAGTAGATGATGTTGAGGCTGCTGCCTCCATCCATCAGGACTTTGGAGAAGCGAGTGTTGACGATGACAGGGTCAACAACAAGCGGGTAGAGCCCCGGGTTCGGGACGTGGTTCAGATGGTCATCACGGTCGAACGTGATAGCCGTCTTGGACCAGTCCAAGAATCGAGGGGTTGCGACTTCAGTGGAAAATACCTCTCGACGCTCCCTCTTGCGCTGTCGAGGTGTGAGCCGGGCGGTAGGTCCCCCGTAGATCATGAAGCAGTCCTAAACCTCGGGGAACCCATCATTCCTGTCGTCATTCTTGTCGTCGGGCTCTTCCTTTTCCTCTTCCTTCCCTCGAACCATACCCCCGAAATGCCTTTTGATCATCCGGCAATTTTCGAGGGTGTGGTTGGCCTGGCCCTTGTGATACGGGCACGGTTTCTTGAGCATCTCGTCGAAGAGACCCTTTTCGAGAGGGCCTCAAGGCTTCTTGCGCTCGACAGCCGCCACGAGGTCGTCGTCGGGGGTGTCTTCGCGCTTGCCTCGCGGGTTCTTCTTCTTCTTCTTGCCCCCTTTCTTGCCGCCCTAGTTCGAACCCTCGGGGTTGGCCGCTTTGGCCTGCGTCTGGCCTTTGCTACCGTCGAAGAAGGCACCGACGGCAAAGTTGGCCACGATGTCCATCAATTCGTCGGTGGTCTTTGGGGGGGTGCGCCCGAGCTCCCGGACCAGTTCCTTGCAGGTGGTCCCGGCAATGAAAGCCAGGATCACCTCTTCGTCGGTGACGTGGGGAAGCTCGGTGCGCTGCTTGGAGAAACGTCGAGTGAAGTCGCAGAGAGATTCCCCAGGCTTCTGTTTGCAGCCTCGGAGTTCCCACCTGTTGCCCGAACGCAAATAGGTGCCCTTGAAGTTCCCCTCGAAAAACCTGACCAGGTCGGACCAGTCACAGATTTGGTTAGGGGGAAGCTCCTCGAGCCACCGTCGTGCGGTGTCGGAGAGAAAGAGTGGGAGTTGTCGAATGATGGCGCTGTCATCGTGGGCCCCACCAAGCTGGCACGCCAGTTTGAAGTCGGCAAGCCAAAGCTCAGGCTTTGTCTCGCCGTCGTATTTGACGAGACTTGTCGGGGGTCTGAAGGGGCTAGGCAGCGGCGTGCTGCGAATCGCACGGGTGAAGACTCGAGGTCCCGACGGATCCGAGGATCGACGTCGGTCCTCGTCGCTGTCGTAGCGTCCGCCCCGATGAGCGCTGTAGCCTCGCGCCTCAACGTCACCGCACTTGCGTCTGCGGTGTTCGTTGATGTCGTGATGCGCATCGCGGGGCTCGCGGTTGTCGCGAACGCGATCATGGTCCGGGACCGCCGCCTTCGAGCGGGGGGAGTCTACCGGCTGGGTCGAAGCCTGTCTCTCATGCCGCGAGGGTTCGTGGTGTTGCCCCGAGGCCGCACCTCGATGCCTCGAGGCAGAGCTTTCGGCCTGCTGAATGGCGGCCACCTCGAGAAGGCCCTTGATCTCCTGTTGGACTCGCTGGGCTTCGGGATTCGAGGAGGCCGGCATGTTGCGAAGGAGCATGGTTGCTGCGAC
The DNA here is from genome assembly GCA_023333625.1 of Bothriochloa decipiens. NCBI lineage: Eukaryota > Viridiplantae > Streptophyta > Magnoliopsida > Poales > Poaceae > Bothriochloa > Bothriochloa decipiens. Next base: position 20,757,661 of record CM041647.1, on the reverse strand, counting down.
GACATTCTGGCTGGCTCGATTGAAGGCGGGACGTGCGACCGTATCCGCACCCAGAATCTGCCGCTTCACCTGCCGCGCTCGAGCCTGAGCTCCTCTGCGTGGGGGGTTCTGATTGTCTTGCTCGAGGGCATGCTCGAGCTGACGCAGTCGCTCTTTGTCTTCATCGAGCTTGGCTCGAAGCTCCCGGAGCTGCGCGAGCTGGGCAACGCAAGCGCCCTACGAGTTACCCGGATCGTTGATCACGGCAGGGGGTCCTTCCTGCTATCCCGCCAGGAGGAGGGGCCCACCCGTTGTGACCGGTGGTGTGGACGCCTCTGCGGGACCGGCGTCGTCGTCATCCGATGCGGCGACTATGTCGACGTGGAAACACTCTCGCGTGGGGTCGTAGTAGCTGGAGTCGTAGTCGGAGTCAGAATAGAACGGGCAAGGCACGATGGTCCACGCAAATTGTTCCACCTCCAGCCACCTTCGAAGCACGCGAGGGCGTGCGCCGCGCGGGCGAGGGTTAATCGGGCGTTCGGGGGCCAGTACCGGTTCCTCCCGGCGCGCTGCTGCGCATGGGGGGGTCCGGTCCATTCCCTGTCTGCTTCAAAACCCGAGCACACGATAGTGGAGTATGCCAAAGCAGCATTGTCGAGCCCAAATGGCAGTGCCGGTCAGACGGCAAACTGCTCATGGGGCAAGAGAGCCATGGACGTGAAGGGAGCATTCGCCTAGGGAGAAGCGTTCAACCCTGGCGAGCGCTGCCCCACGTCAGGCCTAACGCATAGTCATGGGAGCCTCTGGGCCAGACAGCTCAAGTCATCCACCGAAGACGAAGATGATGTGACGACCGTGGTCGCACGGCGGCGCCGCTCGCCCTGTGATCCACGTCTCCTTCTTGATTGGGAAGCGTGATGATGAGGACGACGTAGGGCTCCTCGTGGAGTCCCTGAAGCGCCCCCGCTCGGGTGTCCGATTGAGAGCAGGACCATGTCAAGGCTCGTGCCGAGTGACATAAATTCCAGACTCCCAAACCAGATCACCGAGCCGAAGGGGAGCGATGGTACAAGGTCCGCCATCCGAACGAAATGGTTTGACACACAGGCCCCCTACCTGGCGCGCCAACTGTCGGCGTTAGGAACCCGGGGGCGTCCTAAGCCAACGAGTAATCGTATGTGTGTCTAACCCGTCCGGATGGGTGATGCAAGAAGAACACAGCGATTTATCCTGGTTCGGGCAAAGAAGGGCCCTATGCCCAGCGGGGCGAGAAGATTTGTATTATCTTGCACCTTGTACAGGGGTAGATACAAGCGAAAAAGAGGATTCGAGGGGGGTCGAGTAGAGAGCAAAAGAGTTATTCAGAGTCTAGGAGTCTACCTAGGCGTATGTTCGGTTATTGTGAGATCGTTGTCTGGAGTTGGTTCTCCTCTGTCCCTATCGGGTCTCCTGGCATCCCCTTTTATAGGCCAAGGGAAGGCGCAGGGGTACATATGTTCTGGTTTGATGACGCGGTGGTGACGTCGCGGGTCGTGGTGGTCAACTCGAGGCCTCTGTAGAGACGTGCGCTGAGCATGGCTCGTTCTGTAGTGGCGTGGCTCGGAGTTGACAGCCGTCCTTCGGAGTCATGGTTGCTGACCGGCGAAAGACATGATCCCCTGTAGAGGATGTGCGAGTTCCTGTTGGGGTCATATCGGGAGTTGTTGGCGCAGCTTTCGAAGTCGATGAAGGTTGACCGGAGGGCGTCGATGCATACTCGAGGCCCGGTCGAGGGGTAGTCTCGAGCGTAGTGGTTGAGCGGATAAGATCGGATTGAGGGAATCTGATGTCGGTCGTTTGTCGCGTAGCGTGTCGAAGGGGGCCTCGCGCTGTCTAACAGCGCTGGGTATGGTGTAATAGTGCCGTGCAGACCGATGCACGTCCCCAGTATGGGCAGTAAAGCGGGATTCGACCGTCGTACGGACCACTGTGCGGACACCGTGGCCATACGATTTGACGAGGTTAGGTAGTTTTTGTATTAAATGCGCTACCGGACGCACCAGGAGTGGGTCGATCGAGGGGGGGTTCGATCCTCGAAGTATCGAGATGCCCGTCCCGTCGGGGGCCTTGATACTTAACGCGGGATGCTCCCATCTCGAGCGATCATCAGCCGGTGACATCAGCGTCTTGTCGAGGGTCAGATGGTGACGCCAGTGATTCTGTCGAGGGTTGCGGCTGTACTCTGTTGTGGGCCGGCCTAGTGTGTATTTGTCGATGGGCCCGGTGGGTCGAGGGGGTATGGTCTGGTTGCGTGAGATTAATCTGAGTGCAAACTCGTGGTTCAACCGAAAACAAGGAAGGTTTAGGGTATCCCTTCTCTCGGTAACCGACACGGCCGATGCCCCTTTGGTGGAACCAAAGGCCCATCTTCTGCAGGTGACTTCTACATCCAATTCTAAGCACAATGGTGGCGCTAGGCCCACCAAGGTGGCGTCGACCGATGCCATCATTGTGCCCATATTTTGCACATTATCTTCAGATGCTATGATATTGATGAATGTGAAGTTGGTTTTTCAATTGGATATACTTGGTTGCTTGCCTATCCTTCATATGGAGCTTCGGGACACTGAAAAGTACCTGTTCTGAGTGCCGCAACCAAATAATGACAACCACATGTGAAACCAAGTTATTTGTACCTAAATCACTATGTGTTTGGTGGTTTCCTTCTAGAAAGAATGTCTTGTTAATGGTTTTGATAGGGTAAAAACATGGTATAACTCCCGTCAACAACAACATTGCGATACAATGCGTATAATCCACCGGTTTCCTGGGTATGGGCAGTAAAAGGGAGATTTCACTGGCGTACGATCCACTGTTACCACTGCTGTAGCCACAAGGTTAGGCGAGAGCAGGTAAAATGCATTAAATGCTTTAGAAATCATAAAGAGGTAGGTAATCAAGGGGGTGCCACGCTCGAGGGGTGCCGTTCGCTCTTGTGGACTTCCGTCGCTCGAGGGGGTTAGTCGTACCCTCGAGCGGACTGCCTTAAATCAAGAGGGACCCCTCGAGTGAGTAGCAGCCTGGACCATCGAGACTCGTTCGTGGGCCAGCCCAGTGTAGCTTGACCTTTGGGCCCGATCCTTTAAGTATTTTGTGTTAGGTTTCTCAAAGATCATGGTTTGGGAATAATGACGGGTTTGGTTGTTGATGCCGGTATGGATTTGTTTAGTCGAGGGTTAAGGGTACCCCTTGTTTAGGTACCTGACACACCTCTTCAGGGTACCAGTCTTCAAATTTGGACACTTCTCCTTCATAGCCAGCCCATCCATCTAAGATGATCTTCTTGTTCTGGCGACGGGTATGCTACCCATAGTAATTCTGACTGGACCGAACCGGTGGTCCAACCGGTAAAAGACCGAACCAGAGAGTATATCAGTTTGGTTCACTTAAAATACCGTCCATGCAATTAGACCAGTAAAAAAGATAAACTAGCTGATTTTTTACTGAACCGGTGAACCACCCGGTTCTGATTGAAATTTTTCATCTGGTAATCTAGTATTTGTCACCGGTTCGATTAATCAGTTCAGTTAAATTGAACCGACAGTTCAAATGGTTCTTAACAGTTAGACCAATGAACCATTGAACCGAAGACCTCACTGGATTGACTTCGGTTTGGTTTGAAAAACTAGGACACCGCCTTCTCCTTGATTTGTTCTTCTTGGGCTCCTCATTGATTATATAATCATTGAAGTAGCGGCGTACTTTTTCTGAGGGAAAGTGTAAGTGGACTCCCCTATTCCAATGTAAATGATGGCCTTGGTAGTGTTGAGGAATGGTCTTCCCAAGATGATGGGTGGATCATACTCATCTTCACCCATGTCGATGACTAGGAAGTCAGTGGGAATGTAGTGGTCGTTGATCTGGATAGGGACATCTTTGACTATCCCTTCCACAAAGTGAAATGTCTGGTCTACCATCTGCAGTTGTGCATAGGTGGGGTCCAAGGGCATATTACCATATAGGTATTCATAAGTCACCTTGGCCATTATGTTGATGCCCGATCCAGTGTCACAAACAGCTTTGTTGAAGGAACATCTATTGATGGAGCATTGAATCGTTGGGGCACCTGGATCGTCCTTCTTGATCAGATGCAGAGACTTGAGATGATGGTCATGCTCTCTGTGGACTGCAGTGACCATTCTCACTGTCTCCGTCTTCTGGGCCTTCTTATTGTTTCCCTTGTTCTTGGTCTTGGTTTTGATCTTAGCTTTGTTATTCCTAGTGATGGTCTCTCTCTAGCTCATAAGGGTACTGAGGGTGTACTGGAAATTGCAAAACCCTATTCTTGAAGAAGAAGGTTTATGGCTTGCCCCTGATGTTGAAAATTATCTTAGCAGTGTTGGAGTAGATGATGGCTCCGATGGTGTTCAGGAATGGTCATCCCAAAATGATGAGGGACCTCTCGTCACCTCCCATGTCCACTTTCATGAAGTCTGCAGGAACATACGAGCTGTCTACTCATACACAAATGTCTTCTAGGATTCCCATTGGTTAGCAGAGTGACTGATCTGCAAGCTGCAAGCACATGGTTGTGTAGGATAAAGGACAATTGAAAAGTTTCTCATATATCACCTTAGGCATGACATTGAAGCTTGCACCGAAATCATAGATTGCCTCATTGAAATTAGTACTTCCAATGGAGATCAGAAAACTGGTCTCCCTGGATCACCTTTCTTGATTGGTAGAGTTGGGTCATTCCATGATCCTCTTGGAGGGTCACTCCAATAACTTCCTGCATTAAATATATCTACAAGATTTGTAGTTTCTAATCCTTCCGGTTGCCCCAAAATCTTACCTTGGTCAGCGGAGGGAACAAAATTGGCAAGCTATTGCAAGTGAGATTCTAGCATCTTATTGAAGCTAAGCTGGTTTTTCATGGCATTAGAAAAACTGTCCATTCTATTATTAACTATTTCTAAAGTTTTATCATAGGATGCAAGCTTATTAGATAGGTTATCCATTAACTTACCTTGATTAAGCACTAACTCTCTCAAAGGTGGCTGATTGAAATTATTGTAAGAAGAATTATTACATTGGTAGTTACCTGAGTAGGTAGGCCTTTGCTTTTGATTCCAACCATGATTCTATTGAGGACGACAGTAATTGTTGTCCTTGTCGTTGAGGTAATTCACATCCTCCTTCAACTCTGGGCAGTTAGCACTTGTATGCCCAGTTTCTCCACACTTTTCACAAGTCATGTGAGAATCATGAATGTGCATGACTTCTTTCTTCTCAATGGCTCTATCATTGAGCCTCTTCATCAGCAAATCCATTTTAGCACACAACATGTCTACCTCCTTGAGCTGGTGCATTCGTCCACCTCTCTTGTGGGTCTGAGTTCTTTCTTCACTCCAACCTTGGTTGGAGGCCATCTTTTCCACAAGAGTTGTGGCTTGAGGAAGAGTAAGTGATAAAAATGCACCTCCAGCAGCAGCGTCCATGGTCTCACGAGTGTTGTTGCTGAGCCCATGACACACTAGTAGAAATATGACCTACCATGATGAATGGTTTTTGTCACGCTAGGTGCGATATTCATCACTATTTCAGATCCATGATGAATCTATGACCAAAACGCCACCGTCGCGGAAGTCGCGTCACACATATTTACGAATGACACTTTAAAAACACAGTCACCAAAGGTGGGTTTTCAGGACTAAAATATGGTCATCACCAACATGTTTTTGTATGCATACAAGACAGCTACGTATGCGTGCTTCATGGCCCAGACAACCGTTAGGCACCCCGACGTCCGTTAGAGTGACATGGCATGCAGTGCTGCTTCCACATTTTAGGTTCCTACAAGACCACGGGTTAGGTCAGAACAGTACCACGTGTTAGGTCAGAATAGTACAACGTGTCAGGTTTTCATTGGGACACATTTTGTGCTGCCCTTTTCCCATCTGTATGCATTTTACTTACCCACATGGCAGTTTTTAATTTGACCATGTGTCACTATGGTGAGCATCCAAGCGGTGTTTTGAAATTTGGCCACGTGGCCAGACGACTCATTCAACGTGTTGGGTAATCAGAAGCCCACGTGTTGTGCGCACAGAGTTCCACGCGTAATGCATTCGGCCCATCCACGTGCCCTTCTTTTATTAGACCACTTGGGCTGCCCTGGTTAGTCCATGGGAGGGAATTGTTTCATCACAGAAAACATTTCACAAGCATCACTAAAACTGATTCAAAATCATCACATAAACCCATTAGAAACGACAACAGTAACCAATTTGGAATCATCGCATACAGTAATTTACAATTCCATGCATGTCCAGCAGGCTGCTACCATTGTTTCACAACAAACCAGCCCACGAGTCCACACATCAAACTGGCACACAGGCCCACACATCAACCATCACTTGGTCTCACCAACAAAGCCACCAGTGGGGACGTAGAGTTACCAGAAGACTGGATGCAGCGTAATTCCTCATGGAAGATCATGTCCGAGGCGGCTTTGATTTTCTGGAACCCCGCAATCTCCATTGCATTCTTCTCTGTCATCCTCTTCAGTTCTTCTAGTTGATTGTTGATGGTAGTTAGCTCATGTTTTTAACCGTCAACTAAACATGAAAATGGACCTATATGCAAACACCTGTTAGATATAGGGTGATCACTAATAGAATTCCACGAGTTTTGGTGATTCTCTATTTCTACAGGGGGTTATCAGAAAATAACCAAAAGAGGTCCCCATGCTAGGTTTACATAGAGAGAATTCCACATCCAGCAACTCAGGAACAATCTAGAAGACTCGAGAAGGCAACCCTGCAAAGCTGGGCCCACTTGGCAGCAACTAGTGGGCGGCCGCCCAAGCCACGTGGGCGGCCGCCCGGCCACCTGGACCAATCAGCTTCAACCTCGCGGATCCTGCCTCCACTGACTTTGAGGATGAATATTAGCCGTCTATTTAGGTCGGTTTGATCTGAGGGCTGTGGTGCATCGTAGAGGGCTATATAAATAGGGCCCCTAGCCCCCGAAGAAGAGAGTTCAGAAACCCTAATTCATATTTTCTAGAGGAGAGAACTAGCTAAGGGAGGGATCCCTTGAATGGATCCTTCTCTCTTGAGAGAGTATAGGGTTGAGGTAGAATTGGAGGAAGCCCGGCCTGTCGGTATCTCCTCTCTAGTTGTATCTACAGGATCAAGTCTCCTAATCCGAGGCTTGGTTCTAGGATCATTCGGCAATTCAACGTCTAATACTAGTAAGTTTATTGTTCTTATTGTTCTTTGGTTTACGAGTTTACTTTATTCGCTTCACGTAGGGAATAAAGTAATCGTTCATAGCGTAAGCGTGGTGCTTGGGCTAGGAATACTCGTAGATACTCCCTGTCTGGCCGGAGTTAAGTGGTAGCAGTGGGGAAGTGACAGTTCCCTTGTTGCCTCTGTAGTCTAACTCCCGTTAGAAGGATTGGTAGGAATAGTGAGCAAGGGTTAAAGCATTCTCTGTGGTGTCTTTTTCCCAAGGTATCCCCCCTTTGAACAATATTAGCACAGCTTACCATAGGTTAGAGGGAGACTGATGGAGTAATCCTTTCTATATCACTTAATTCTCGCTATCTTGTAGTGCAGCCCAGGGGTAGTAGTTAAGATGGGGTTAGTCTTTAGCATGTTTTCTCCTTGCGAATAAATAAATATGATACTTAGGATTTACCTCCCGGGTGAAGTGCTCATCGACATCCGTGCGCTTGCGGATCCTAACTTATCTTTCATGTGTGTAATCAATATCAATAAGCATTTTTGGCGCCGTTGTCGGGGAGAAAGACGGTCTACTTAGATAACCTAGATCTTGCTCTACCTTGTCCCTATACTTTTACCTTTTTCTGTTATCTCACCTTTTCTTTCATCTTATCTTTTTCTATCCTTATGGATAATTTGAATTCCATTCCTATAATTTAACTTCCCTTACCCATGGAGACCAGCCTAGTGCCATGTGAATCATCACAACCCATCCAATCATCTGGCTATAGGCTGAGTCCGCGTTTGATTGCGTTGGTCCAAAGCCTATACTTTTTAGGAGAAGGAGACGAAAACCCTTACCTTCACAAGAACCTAAAGAATCTTTGGCCTCATCCTAGAATCGTTTCACTACACTCTTAGCATTAGGACTAGACCTTAGTCTACCAGACCCTATCCTTTTACAGCACTTCTATAAAGGTCTATGTAGAGAAAGCAAACAGTTGCTCGACACAACTTCTGGAGGATCCTTCTTGCATGTCTCTTCTAAGAAAGCAAGATTAATCCTAGATCAAATCCATTCCACCAAATTAGATTATTCTCTAGAATTAGAGCTAGAATCTCAAGTAACTGAAGCCAGTTCCTTGCCAGATATACCATCCACTTCAGCTAGCCTGTGCCTTGAGCAAGAAAAGGAAGAAATTCCATTTCCAGAGTTTATGCTAGAATAGAACCAGATATCTTTTCTGATTTTGGAAATGTGATGAAGTACCATTCTATGAGGAAACCACAGAATAGGACATTTCTTATAGAGCTTTTGAATACCTTTGAGGACATTCCCTTTGGAAGAACCTCTAGAGAATTAGTATCTGTTATGAGCAATGATGGTTAGAAGAATCAGGGCTTTCCTCTGAAGTAATCCGAGTGGATTCATCTTCTCTTCCAATTCGTTGCATAATAAATACAGATCACATAGATGCTCTTTATAATCCAGTTGTGGGTATAAATATCATGTCTATGTCACTTGCACAATATTTATTGAAAGACATGACATTAACCCCAACAGTGAAACTTATGAGAAGTCTCTCAGGGCATATCATCCCTAGTTTGGGAATTCTTTACGTCCTACCAATTCAAGTAGAAGGAAACCCAGTTCATTTGAGCTTTTACATTTTTGATACATGGGACTTCGACCTATTAATAGGACAACCATTTAGAAGACTTCTCTATGAAGGACAAACTAGGAAATTAAACATCTGCTTAGGCAAGAAACTTCAATTCCCACTGTCCATTTCACACTCTTTAAACTCTAGGACCGAGCCCTGTCCACAATATGATCCTTTGGAGGAATTTAGAGCTGTTTCTCTAGGCTTTCTAGCCAAGCCAGACTTAGAAGATGAAGCTAGATTCTTTGTAGAAGAAGAAGCTGATCCTTCTAAGAATGCACCTTTAGATGAGTTTGCAGTTCCACCTAAACCTCCTATCGAGCTTAAACCTTTACCATCCGGTCTTAGATATGTTTTTCTAGGCAATGATCCAGAGTCTCCTATTATTATAAGTGATAATCTCACTCAAGAGCAGACTCTCCGCCTAATGGCTGTTTTAGAAAAACATCAATTAGCCTTTGGCTACTCACTCTAGGACCTCACGGAAATCAGTCCTGCCCTTTGCACCCATCGCATTTCGACAAATCCTAATGTTCCACCATCTAGAGAACCCCAGTGTAGACTTAACAATGCGATGAGAGAGGTTGTAAAGAAGGAAGTTTTAAAGTTGTTGCACGTAGGGATTATATATCCGGTGCCACATAGTGAGTGGGTAAGCCCTGTGCATGTTGTGCCTAAAAAGGAAGGCATGACTGTTGTGCAAAACGAGAGGAATGAGTTAATTCCTCATAGAACTGTCACAGGATGGCGGATGTGCATAGACTATAGAAATCTTAATAAGGCAACTAGGAAAGACCACTTTCCCTTGCCTTTTATAGATGAGATGCTAGAACAGTTAGCCTACCATTCTTTCTTTTGCTTCCTAGATGGATATTCAGGGTACCATCAGATCCCTATCCATCCGGATGACCAAAGCAAAATGACCTTTACATGCCCCTATGGAACCTATGCCTATCGTAGAATGTCTTTTGGGCTATGTAATGCACCTGCTTCTTTTCAAAGATGTATGATGTCTATATTTTCTGATATGATTAAAAAGATCATGGAAGTTTTCATGGATGATTTTTCTGTTTATGGAAAAACTTTTGATGATTGTCTTGAAAACTTAGATAGATTTTTGGAAAGGTGTGAAGAAAAGCACTTAGTCCTTAATTGGGAGAAGTGCCATTTTATGGTTAGAGAAGGAATAGTGCTTGGTCACCTAGTCTCTGAAAGAGGCATTGAGGTAGACAGAGCTAAAATAGAAGTGATTGAGCAGTTACCTCCTCCTGTTAATGTTAAAGGAATTAGAAGCTTTCTTGGCCATGCTGGTTTTTATCATAGATTCATAAAAGATTTCTTGTTTATCGCTAGACCTCTTACTCGTTTGCTGGTCAAGGATGTTCCTTTTGAGTTTGATGATACTTGTTTGCAAGCTTTTGAAATTCTTAAAAAGGCGCTTATTTCTGCACCAATCATTCAACCCCCTGATTGGTCTTTACCTTTTGAAATTATGTGTGATGCAAGTGATTATGCTGTGGGGGCAGTGTCGGGGCAGACTAGAGATAAGAAGCATCATGCGATAGCTTATGCTAGCAAAACTCTGACAGAACCTCAGCTCAACTATTCTACTACTAAGAAAGAGCTCCTGGCTGTTGTTTTTGCTATCGATAAGTTTAGATCTTACTTAGTGGGAGCTAAAGTAATTGTTTATTCTAATCATGCTGCTTTGAAATATTTGCTTACTAAGAAAGATGCTAAACCCCATTTGATAAGATGGATTTTGTTGCTCCAAGAATTTGACTTAGAAATAAAAGATAAAAAGGAAGTAGAAAATTCTGTTGCCGATCACTTGTCTAGAATGCGTTTTGAGAATCCATAGGAACTACCCATCGACAACTCACTCTGGGATGACATGCTCTACGGAATCAACAGATCTGACCCCTAGTATGCAGATATTATTAATTTTATGGTTACAGGTTATGTACCACCAGGAGGCAACAAAAGGAAGCTCGTCCAAGAGAGCCGTGCCCACATATGGGATGAACCATACCTCTTCTGAGTATGCTCAGATGGCCTACTCAGAAGATGTGTTTCTGCTGAAGAAGGAATTAAAATAATTGAAAGATGCCATTCATCACCATATGGAGGACATTATGGAGCATTCCAAACACATGTAAAAATTTGGCAATGTGGATTCTTCTGGCTAACAATGTATGAAGACAAGAGAATTCATTCGGAGGTGTGGCTCATGTCAGAAACATGGAAACATAAATTCAAGAGATGCCATGCCACTTATCAACAATCTCCTGATTGAGTATTTGGTGTCTGGGGAATTGACTACATGGGACCGTTTCCACCATCCAAAAGTTGTGAGTACATTTTGGTGGTAGTGGATTATGTCTCCAAATGGGTTGAAGCCATGCCATGCAGAAAGGCTGATAATCTGCACTCCAAGAAGATATTTGAACAAATAATATTTCCAAGATTCGGAGTTCCAATGATAGTGATAAGTGATGGAGGATCACATTTCATCGACAAGCGCTTCGAGCAATACTTGTCAAAGCATGGAATACGTCACAATGTTGCCACTCCTTATCATCCATAGACAAGTGGCTAGGCAGAAACATCAAATAAACAAATCAAGAATATTCTACAGAAGACAATAAACAAAATGCGAACAGGATGGAAAGACAAGCTTCACGAAGCACTCTAGGCATATCGAACAACATATAAGACACTCATCGGGATGTCACCATATCAGCTAGTGTATGGGAAGAATTGTCACTTACCAGTGGAGTTAGAATTCAAAGCTCATTGGGTCATACAGAGATGGAATATGGACCTAAATGCGGCTAGAGAAAAGAGAAAGATGCAACTCTTTGAGCTAGAAGAGTGGAGAGAAAAAGCTTATCATAATGCCAAGATCTATAATGAAAGAGTGAAGAGATGGCATGACAAGAAAATCAAGAAGAAGGAGTTCACCCCAGGAGATAAGGTATTACTTTTTAATTCCAGGGTGAAGCTCTTCGGGCATGGAAAACTTCAAAGCAAATGGGAAGGACCATTCGACGTGGTGAGCTCATCATCGCATGGAGCCGTCATGCTTCGCAACAACGAAGGTACGTTATTCAAGGTAAATGGTCAACGCCTTAAATTATTCATTGAACCTAATAATAATTTTGAGGAAGTGGACATAGTTACTTTCTTCATTTAATTAGGGGAGTTTGGACCCGACTTTCTACTTTGGAGTTTTCGAGGTCCGGTAACTTTTTCTAAGTACTAAATACATATAAATATTTTTGCAAAAAAGTTGGAGGGGAAACGGCTCGAGGCCTGGGCGGTCGCCCAGCCCCCCTAGGCGCCCGCCCGTCTATGGCAGGCGATCACCACCGCCTTTCTCCCTCACGACCCTTCCATATCCCTCACCAGTAAAAAGTAGATGCTCGGTATATTCGTGCATTTCTACTCACGTCATTCCTCAAAGATGCTCCTTCGATGCCGTTTTACCCCCTATATAAATAGCCCATGCCTCTAGTCAAATCTCATTCTACCATAGTTCTCCTCTCCTCCTGCTTAGAAGCTCGCTACACCTCTCCACGTAGCCATGAAGTTCGAGAACCTAGATAGGAGGATGATCCGCTATGGGATCGACCTCAACACCATCCCGAAGGAGGAGCCCGAGTGCAATGCCATTATCCCAATCAATGAGCCTATGCCCCTTGCCGCCATTCCACCCAAACCTTGCAGCTATGGCAGCTCCTACTTCACTCAGCCTATTCTCACTACGCTGCCTGAGCCTCTACTTTTGAAAGACGCTCCACCAAAGGGCACCGTTGTCAAGGTGCTAGAAGGAACGAAGCTCCTGCCTCCCAAGCACAACAAGGTGCTCATGGGGGTACAGACCAACAAGAGAGGGGAGATTGTCAGCACGAAGTACAGCATAGGAGAATGCACCTACATTGAGGGAGTTCACGCTCATCCTACCAAAGTCATATTCGTACCACCGCCGGAAGCTCCCAAAGGCGCCCTTGTTGCATCTGAGACTCCACGCAAGCACCGCAAGACCATGGTAGATCTAGAGAAGGAGCTAGAGGCTCAACGTGCCATCATCTTTTCTCTGGAATCATGCCAGCATCTCCAGGGTAGATGCATCATCCGCACCAATAAGAGGGTGTTAGATTTGGAGAAAGCTCTTAGTAGCAAACCTAAGAAGGGGAACACTCTAGAGCACCCCAATAAGTAGAGATGATTTATCCTAGCATCTGATAGGGCACGAGTGAGAAAGTTTGCTTAGATTAAAAGTTTAGTTAAAGTTTTCTTAAGTTCAGTTTGAGTCAAGTCCTTTGTAATTGATATGCCCTACATGATGATGAAATAGATAATTTATATATTATTAGATTCGTCTTACCTCTTTTGTCTCCACCATGTTGTGAATGAAGGATAACAGGAAACAAGGGTAGGGGAGACACCCGATGACGTAACAAAATGATTTCTGCGCAACAACTAAAAATTCCGAAAACAATATGACATGATGACCGCTCTCGGCAAAGTGGACCCTGAAAGGCCACCGGCAGTGGGCGGCCGCAGTGGGGGAAGTGATAGTTCCCTTGTTGCCTCTGTAGTCCACCTCCCGTCAGAAGAATTGGTAGAAATAGTGAGCCGAGGTTAAAGCATTCTCTGTGGTGTCTTTTTCCCTAAGTATCCCCCTTTGAATAATATTAGCACAGCTTACCAAAGGTTAGAGGAAGACTGACGGAGTAATCCTCTCTATATCACTTAATTCTTGTTATCTTGTAGTGCAGCCCAAGGGTAGTAGTTAAGACGGGGTTAGTCTTTAGCACATTTTCTCCTTACGGATAAATAAATATGATACTCAGGATTTACCTCCCGGGTGAAGTGCTCACCGATATCCGTGCGCTTGCGGATCCTATCTTATCTTTCGTGTGCGCAACCAATATCAACATTGATCAACAAGGGCAGTGGAAGTTCGTTGTTCTTCAAATAGCCGTTGACGAAGGGCCCTCTCTTTCGTCGTCTCTTTTCTAGTGAAGCTTGTCGGGATACCAGCATTCCTTAGAAAAAGGGTGCTGCCACTGACCTCGGACTCACTCTTGCCTTGGGAGAGGCCGATGACCTTGCAAACAACATCAGCACTACTCATTGGTTCCTACCCTTTAGGAACATGGGCTACCTGCATCCTTTCCATAGCTTCCTATGAAAATTTGAAGCATTAAACATTAGGTTACAGACAGTGGAAGAGGACTTAAATTGAAAAATCCTGGAAATAATACATAACATGTAATGCATAGGTCTTTATCAGCATACTGGCGATAGAGAATACATAAGAATAAGAACAATGCATAGGTAGTTCTCATCCTAGAGCTGACAAATATTACATAACCCTATGTACAGGGACCATATTGATTGCTCTCTAATTGCAAATTCAAAATTGAATGATGATGCAACATTTGCTCCTGAGAATTTTTTTGGTTTTATGCAGAATGGCTGAGATGAATTTCAAGGAAAGATACTAAAGGTACTTACAACAGCTTCTCTTGCTATGTCACTGAGGCCTTTGTTGGCCTTTTTACTTGTATGAAACTCCTTGAAGACTTCCACAGCATTAACTTCATCGGGTTGACCCTATTGTTCATGAAGTCCTTGATCATCATGCTGTCCATCAAGTCCTTGAAAATGTCCTACGGTTGTCCTCTTCCTTTCCATCTGTTCACATGGCATATGATTCAGTTTATATCTATACATAGTCCCGATAACAACAAAACACAACCAAAACTTACAAATTTATGGAGCTGGACAACATAGGATTGAGACCCTGTAGTTTGGTGGTACTTCACTTTTGCACGGTTTTGCTTGTTCTTTTTGATACTTCTTGTAACACATTTGTGTTAGGCATCAGCACAAGCAGACCGTATCAAGACTATACGGCAAATCGATGAGTTCACACACATGCACACGCACCTTGTTCTTAGCACTAGACCAAGAGTCGGTCAGGTCCTCCCATTGCTTGTTGGTCATGGAATCGACAGGAGAGCTCGTACATATCTCAACAGCAGGGACTATAGTGAAGTACTTTTGCTTCAACTTGTAGTGTTCCTGCTTCATAGCACACTTAACACACATTCCAACAAGCTGCTCTAGTTGGAGGGTGGTTCGTGTCGATGGCCACCTTCGCCTGCAGTAGTGTGAATGCAAATTAAATCAACTATGAAGCTGTTCAAGGCACAGTGCAATATAATGAAGCTGCCGATACATACAGCTAGCCCATCCAAAAATTTCTAGAAATAGGCCAAGCCATCATGTCTCTTATAAAGTTTGAAATGCGGCAAAATTGGTATATCTTTCATGACTACTATAGTGGCCTGTGAGGCAAACTTTGCAGCTTGTACTGGATGAAGTGGCCTTCTGTTCCCCTCGGCAATAGAGATGTGTAACATCTGTCCTCCCAATGAGCTATTCAATTTCTCAAGCATAAGTCCTTTAGTTTTCCCCCTCTTTCCCTTCTTTGTTGATAGCTCTTGCTCTACACAGTTTTCAACCATTCAGATGGTTATAAAAGCAGCATGGATAGCAAAATCGCTAGAGTGAATTGTTTCATAGTGATTTGTAAGTTGATACCTACCATGCCAACTTTCATTGTTGTTCTGCAGGTCGGGGATACAGGGGTTGCCCAGAGAGATCGTCTCCTTCTATGGCATGGGTATCGTCAACTAGCATACATTCAGACTGTTAGAAACAAGCATGAATATCAAATCATTAGTATGGATTGTTTCATAGAGATTTGTAGGTTGATACCAACCTTGCCGACTTTCATTACTGTTCTGCAGGTGGGGGGATATGGGAGGTTGCCAACAGAGATCGTCTACTTTTCTGACATGGGTATCGTCAACTAGCAAACATTCAGATTGTTAGAAAATAAGCATTGATATCAAATCACTAGTGTTAGTTATTTCATAGAGATTTGTAAGTTGATACCTAGTGAACTTTCATTATTGTTTTGCAGGTGGGGGATACAGGAGGTTGCCTAGAGAGATCGTCTCCTTCTACGACACAGGTATCATCAACTAGCATACATTCAGATTGTTAAGAAACAAGCATGGATATCAGATCGTTAGTGTGAATTGCTTCATAGACATTTGTAAGTTAATACCGACCTTGCTAACTTTCATTACTGTTTTGCAAGTGAGGGGATACAAGAGGTTGCCAGCAGAGATTGTTTCCTTCTCTGGCATGGGTATCGTCAACTAGCAAACATTCAGATTGTTAGAAAACAAGCATTGATATCAAATCACTAGTGTTAATTATTTCATAGATATTTGTAAGTCGATACCTAGCCAACTTTCATTATTGTTCTGTAGGTGGGGGATAGAGGAGGTTGCCCAGAGAGATCATCTCCTTCTACGGCATGGTTATCATTAACTAGAATACATTCAGACTGTTAAGAAACAAGCATGGATATCAGAACGTTAGTGTGAATTGCTTCATAGACATTTGTAAGTTAATACCAACCTTCGCAACTTGGACAAATGTTCTATCTATGGGGGGTGATGGTAGTATGCCCCAGGAGATCATCTCTGGCATTAGCGCCATCATCTAGCATACATTCAGATCCAGATGGGTAGGTAGTAGGATGAGCAGAGAGACCATCCAGAGTATGGGCACCAGCATCTAGCATACATTCATATTCAGATTGTTATAAGTATAGTAACATGTTTATCAAATAGCTATTGTGAATCGATTGATAGACTTTTGTAAGTTAATAACAACCTTGGCAGCTTTCACTATGGTTCTAGGGTGAAGCAAGATGGGGCTTTGCTTGTAGCAACCCTCTCCATCTCTGGCAACGGTATGCCATCTGGCTGAGAGCAGCCATCCACAGAGCTGGGGCTGCCAACATCCTTATTAATGTCTCCAGACAAATCATGAAGACTGAATCCACTACTGGCGGGTGTGGTGGCTCTTGCTGACCGAGAATTCTCTTCATCTACTACTGATCCATACTGCTCTTTATTTCTAGTACAGGACCGGGTTTGATGACGCCCTTCCAATGGTGGTGTGGTCAATGGCCACTTCAAAGCTGATGAGGACATCAACACCAACCATACATCCATGCCATCCATGCCAACACCAGTACCTATTGCTGGTCCTCTTACTCATGCTCGTGCTTGTCAACTCAACCATCAAGTAAGTTCATTCTTAAACTCTCATCCATCATATTTATACAATGGAGACAAGTGCTCTTTTGTGTTGCTCAGGAATGATGGAGAGGATCAACAAGGGAAGGTGCGACTGCATTCAGAATGCGAGGCAACACCAGCTCAAGGGTTGATTGCATATGGGAAGCATGGTACCTTAACAAAGGTGATTGGGGATCAAGTCCATGTGTCCACAACATCCTTCATCAGGCTACCACATCGCTTCTAGAGCAAGGAAAGCAAGAGTCCAAACCCAACATGATTTGGGAGTTGGATTCGGACTGCAGAACAACCCTGACTTGTGTGGGTCACCACGGCTTCATACGGACTCCAATTGGGACGTTTTGATACTTGATGGAAAGCTTATCAAGTCTATTTTCATCCAGTCTCATGTTGATATCTTCTCAGAGTCAGAGGCAATGATGTAAATAACGCCGAGAAGTTTTTCTATCCTCGGTGTCACCTGATTGTTGCCCGATGGGCCATGTATCAAGTGGGGCCCAATAGGGGTGCGTCCTAGGGTTGTGGGATGACTCCTACCAGGACAAGATTGCCCTCTACCCTCTCTTATACCTCCATAGCCGCTACAAACAGATTGGGTTTTGTTTACATCAAGTTTAGCCATCGCTACATGCTTGTAGGTGCGCGTGCTGATCCAGCCGCTCATCTCCTTGTCTTTGGAACCCCACTCATAATAAGATTTAGTTTGAAACCTTCAATTTGATCTTGTGAATTCAGTGCTTGTTTCCTCAATCTTGCTAGTTCTTCGATTGCTTGCAGGACAGTAGCCCTAGTGGCTGGTTGTTGCGCTCCACAAGATCGTGACGGCCTTTGGAAGTGGTGTATCGGTCACTAAGGTGCAGTCTTGAAGGCTGTAGTCAGGCCATGAATGTCATCTCCATCCACCAATCACGTTATCTCACACCTCTCATCAATAAATCATCCCCAAACCCTAGCGGGTTCATATCAGTTGGTAATCAGAGCAAGGTTTACCGGTGAGAGATTTTCAATCGTTGTTTTATTTTTCCTATAGTCCAAAAAGGCCAAAAAAATAGTAGATTAGTTTTCCATATTCCTACAAAACCTTTGTGTAGTGGCTAGTACTGGTTAGTTAGGGCTTGTTGAGTTTGTGTTTGCTTCGGTTGTGTCCAGTGCTGGTTTTAGTTCTAGTCTTTTAGAGTTTCGAGTTCTTGTCACGTTTTGGTCACTATCGTTCTTTTACATCTCCGTTGCCATTGCCACTGCAAATATTACTACCATATCCATCCTCACTATTCTCAATCAAGTTTCGTTCACATATAAAAAAAATTCTGAGTTGCTAGTTGCATTCTTGTCACCCCTGAAAAGAAAGAGAAATACATACTAAGAGTTTTTTTTTTGAAATCTGATTTGCCAAGATTCAGATTTGCTCTAGTTGTGCAAAGTGAAAAAAAGAAGAAAAAAAGAAAAAAATAGCAAAGAAAAAAAGGAGAAAGAAAAGAAGAGTTGAGGAAAAGAAGGGGAGTGATTCCTTGCTGTTTGGGCAAAAGAAGGCGAGTCATTCCTTATTGTTACGTATCTTTTTCCTTGTTGTATCATGACTTCGTTTGTGTCCAGGCTCGCATCTCTAGCATAGTCTAGCCTAGGACCAGCACAGCACCACCGTTGAACGTTTATTCAGCTAGCTTTTATAACTAATGTGGTGCTAGTTCGCTCCTTGTTTCTGCCACCTATAGCTCCACATATTCTACAGCTTGACAGGTCTTGTTGCTGTAGCACCGATACACTTCATTCCATTGTTGCGGACTTGTTGGTAGTCGATTCCTCCTGTTGAGCAAGGTAAGAATTCGTAAGAACTTGTCTAACAGGTTGAGAGGGAGCGCCTTGCTGTAGACACATCCTAATAGATATAGGGCTTTTATTTCTTCACCTATTTTCTTGTCTCCACTTTGTTTTGTTGAACCATGACAGGATCAGAGGACGGTGATGAGATTCCACAATCTCCTCGTACCAAGGGCATCATTCAACATTTTACAAGGTAAGTGCAGCTGCATACAGACGGACTTGATAACAATTTACAAGTAACCAATGACAAGATTGGGCAATTGGAGACAGCCCAACTTACCACCTCCAACAAGCTTATAGGGTTGGAGGCATCTGTGGCTCATATGGACAAAAGCCTTGCTGCCCTTTTGCACCATTTTGATGACTTCCACACAAAAGACAAAGAGCGGCATAATGATGACAAGAAGGATGAAGAGCAAGTTGAAGATAATTATGATGAAGATTATACTGGTGATACCGAACATGATGATCGGGATGCTTGTGATTGACGTCATCTATGCTATAATCGTAGAGGTATGGGTGGTCACCGTCGATGTGAGGTGCCTAATAATAATGATGCTTTCAGCAAGATTAAATTTAAAATACCTTCTTTTGATGGTAAGTATGATCCTGATGCATACATTACTTGGGAAATTGCCATTGACCAAAAGTTTGCATGTCACAATTTTCCTGAGGATACTCATGTTAGAGCTGCTACTAGTGAGTTTACCGATTTTGCTTCAGTTTGGTGGATAGAACATGATAACAAAAATCCTAATAACGTACCTTGAACTTGGGAAGCGTCGAAATGAGTCATGAGGGCTAGATTTGTTTCTTTTTACTATGCACGTGATATGTTAAATAAGATGCAGTGATTAAGAGAAGGTGCTAAAAGTGTAGAAGAAATTATCAGGAATTACAAATGAGAATGCTACATTGTAACTTACAGGAGGAAGAGGAATCTGCTATGGCTAGATTTTTGGGCGGGCTAAATCATGAAATCCAGGAAATCCTTGAATATAAAGATTATACTGACATAACCCATTTGTTTCATCTTGCTTGTAAAGCTGAAAGGGAAGTGCAGGGACGACGTGCTAGCGCAAGGAATAATATTTTTACAGGGAAAACTAACTCATGGCAGCAACGCACATCTACAACTCTGTCTACATGTACTCCTACGCCATCATCCAGTGACAAGAGTCAAGCTGCCCCCACCAATTCGGTTGCGAAGACAATGCAAAAGCCAGCTATGAGTACTTCATCCGTGGCATCGACAGGTAGAACAAGCAAGATACAATGTCATCAGTGCAAGGGATATGGGCATGTGATGCGTGACTGTCCAAACAAGCGTGTTATGATTGTCAAAGAAGATGGTGAGTGTTCGTCTGCTAGTCATTATGATGAAGATACACTTGCGTTGCTTGCGGCTGACCATGCAGGTAGTGAGGAACACATAGAAGAACATATTAATGCAGGTAACGCAGACCACTATGGCGATGGGTGCCGAGGCTGGGGATCCAGATCTAGAGTCAAGCTACTGTGGCGATGGCGCCTAGCGCTCGGAGTGGGGTGGGCATAGCAGTGGGCGCCGGGCGGCACTGCTTGAAAGTTTCAAAGTGGAGATGGAGGCCGGAGCGGGAAGAGAGAGACGGGTGCGGCTGCGAGAATGGGAGATGGGAGCAGAGAAGGCCCGTCCTTGCACTTTTATGTGGCCACCATAATACCACAAATTCCCTTGTCTTTGGTGAACATATTTTTAGCGTGGAAGGGCAAAACAAAGACATCTACGTGTTGGCCGGCGTGGAGCGAAAATTTCACCCATAATTCAAACCTTTGGGCGGGGAGACCGCCTCGTCTGCTCTCAAGCAGAGACCGCCACATATTCCACATTTTTTTAATAGGAAATGCTTACGATCGGAGAAGTCTCCAGATCCATGAATTTAACGCGCCGGACAGCACGTTGGTGGCCGGCGACGTCGTAGACTCTCTCGCTACCAGAGCACGAAACGTGTCAACCCTCGACTACTTGTTGATGTGAGATTTTAGTTTCTTTGTTATTTTATTCTTTTATCCGAATTTCAATCGAGGATAGGATATGGGCCTAGGAAATATTTTAGTTCACAAAAAATAAAAAAACATGTATTTCAACTGCCAGTTACATACAACTTGATCTATACAAGTACTAGTTCAGGTAAAGCTTTCACCTCAATCGGAACCGCTTCAATATGTCCACCACTATTTGGCTTATTAGAGAAGCCATGGTTGTGTACCAGCTTCTTATGTAATATTTTCTTCTCCTGGCCATCTCTGTCAGAAGAAGCTTTAGCAAAAGCATGACTTAGGGAGTCATTCCACTTCCATGTCCTCAACCCTACACAGCGGATGCAAAGGGATGACTTTTGCAAACACAACAAAAAATTAACGTGAAAAACCAATGGCATACATAACTATACTAAATTATTGAAATGCTTCCTATAGTTCTCGATCGTCTCATGAGTACCTAGGCAAATTGGGCATCTGGCAATCCTCTTGGTTCGCTGGTCCTCCATAAACAGCAATTGTACCTATTGACCTTCCTTGTCTCCCTCACTGTCCATGGAGTTGGCACGAAGAGGAGACCTTGTGACATGCAGATTATAGCCATACTGATCACGTAGCATGACCCTGATGATGTACGGTAAGGCAGCGCTGGTGCATGTGTACCTGATCTGGTCACCGCTCAGGATCTTGGCATCCTAGTCTTTTACACATGTTTTGGTCTTTTTATTCACCACGACCATGCCTAGCAACATATCTGCGAGCTCTGCGATGCTTGGCACTTTGTACCACTCCTTGTCATAGATCATGAATGGTACCATGGCCTAAAGTTCCACCTTATTGGAAAGCTTGATCTGGTGGCCATCCCATAGTCGATCGAAGTCATTGGCGAGATCGACGCCGATGAAAATGTGGCCTTCCTTCGCAAGGAACTTCTTGAGGTCATCAGGAATGCTGTCGGTGACGCCTATCTAGAAGAGAAGGCACCTCTCACCAATGCACATCTAGATGAGGGCTATCTTGCTCTGCTTCTTCTCATAAAACTCCATGTTGAAATCGACGATGACGACCCGGTGCTTTGCATCGTCGCGGACTTCTTGCAGAAATCAATCCACCATCTTGGATGAGGACATGATGGTAACCATGAACTCTTTCTCGCTGACTTGGACCGGGATTTCCACGTCGTTCGTGGAGTAGAAACCAGAGCAGGAGTGGGATGATCCAACCATGGCACGGGAGAGAGATGAACTAGCGTTCATGGAGCGGGAGTGTAATGAAATGTAGCAATGGAGTGGGAGGGAAACGAACTATCGCCCACATAGCGCGCGGAAGCTGGAGCGATTGGGATGAACTGGTGGGGTTCGGTGCCTTAATGCGAGGAGTGGGAGGTTATATAGGAAACGTATTAGAGAAAGGGGATGCGACCCCACCGCCAGTTGCGAAACTCGAAGAACACTGCATGCACGCATGGGGAAGATGCAGCCGGATCATCGCTTAGTGGCCCGCCGCTCATTGGGAAACTGGAACGACTCAACTACACGCGTGGGGAAGATGCACCGGATTGTCATTCAATAACTGCGTGATGGGAAACTGGAAAGACACAACTGGATGCACAGGGAAGATGCACAGGATCGTCGCCTAGTTTCTCTCTATGCATTGACCGCATCGCCGGCCCGCCGCTTGTTTTTTCCTTTTTGCATAGTCTTCCAGTTCTACTCCATCGGGTGATGCATTTTTGGGTCAAGAGCTCGGGACTAAGTATACGAGGAACATGACTCTCTATATAACCTCCAGTATCTGATGGTTCACCTCGATCTATCTCCTGACAATTGATCCTTGTTCACCGTTTCCTGCGATGGAAGATCAGCAAGTCTCAGAAGGCCTTCGTGAACCCTTGTCGGCACCAAAATTGCTGGTGTTGCCGTTGCCGATGTAGTTAGTCATGCTGCATGTTTCACCAGAATCTAAAGTGATCACAGCGATCATGGAGTATGTGCAGCGGGAGAACGTGTGAAGAATGCAACTGCACCGTTACTGCTAGGTGTGCCCTCACCACAGGTGCCCGGGTGAGCGGAATCGAGGAGCCTCGGTCACCACAAGCTGTTATCGCTCTCCGAGATGGTTCTCATGCCTCCCATGGCAGCCACAGCGCCCATTTTCTTGGTGTTGCTGGCATCGGAGACTGGTACAAACCATGCTGGCGAAGTGGTGGGACTGATGGCAGTTGAAGGGCTGGTGGTTGTAGCCCTCACCGCCCCTTTGGACTGCTGCCGCGTGCACCAGTTGCCCGCGGAGAGAGTGCTCGTCGACGCAACCTGGCTGTAGTCTAGTTTTGGACCTTTTCCTTCAAACCCAACCATCGGTGCCTCCAGTGGTGCAGGCAGACGGTAGCAGCAGATCGAGGATCATTGATGCCGAAATGCTATTGCACTGGTAAGAAAGTCTGGTCGCTGAAAATTTGAACGTCTCTGACAATAAACGTTCTCGGCAGCATATGTTGTATTTTGTTCTCTGTTTCTAAAATTGGTGTGATGTTCAAGTCCTGATAACCAATGATCTGATTTGTATTCTCAATGTTAGTTAGGAACAATTGAGATGTTGTACAGTTTTATCTTGCTGTCATACAACCCATGCACATGATCTTTTGTTGAATTTAATATTTGGTTGTGTCTACTTTGTATCCCCTGTTGGCTCTTATTACATGTTTGTTGTAAACCGTATGGTGCGAGGAGTCTGTCTCAACAAGTCTCACCTCGATACAGTGGAAAAGTCCAACCACTGCATACTTGATCTCTGTAGTAGTGGCACAAATGAGTTTAATAAGTATAAAGTTTTACAACAGATCACGTGCAAGGGTATTATTACAGCAAGTTTTTTAAAGGAAATGTCATTGGGCCAGTGAGAAAGTCTGACCGCTGCATATTTGAATGGGTATGATAGTATCCTCCATAGTGACACGCCTGACACGCCTGGCGCGGTTGTGATAGGAATTTTCGATGTACTTATTTCAAAGAGCAGGTTCAACAAGTCATATCAAAGGAAATAGTTTGTTTCACCTGTTTGTTGTGAACCGTTGGTAGCTAGGAGTTATGTGAACAAGTTTCACCTCGATCTAGAGCATCATGTTTGAGATGTGGCTACGGACGCAAGAATGTCTGACCACTGAATATTTGATCTCGTAGGACAAATTGTGAAAGGTGGTTTGTATTAAATGTTGTAGCAATCAGTCTGCTGGGAAACCGGTAGCAATGCACGAATTGTCCACCTTCTGGCTCACAGCTTGCAGTGACGACGCATCTCGCCACATCCTAATGCATAATGAAGGAGGCATTGGTATTGAAATGCTATTGCCATAAGAAAGTCATGCTAATGCGAATGAGAAGGTCCAACCCTAGTAAAGTAGAACGCGTCAGACAGTATTCTCCATAGTTTATCCTCTTTTTCTTGTGATGCTTGTTACTATGTCATTTAGTAGTTTGCAAGACTAACACTACAGTGATACATCAAATTGAGCTTTATTTGTAGAATAGCATAGTAGTACAACGCAGAGATACATCAAATTGAGCTTTATTTTAGTTCTCCCCTCAACATGAACGCCTGAGCCAACACAACACACTAGGGATCCTCTGCCACTGCAACTGTCACATGTGTCGAGGGAGGGGAGACAAAATTCCCATGAGTCGCATATCTCTAATTCCATAGATACTAAATGTTCACATCATCTGACCATTTCCCTATCGAGGCACGCGCGGCATACACACTGATCTTATTGAGCTGTTCCTGTTTCTCTTCAAATGTACGCATGGAATACCCATGGAGCTTATTGAACTTCTCCATATGCCTTCTGCTGAACTCCACTAATTCCAGTCGAACCTTTGACATCTCCCTTACCGTTTCATTTAGTTGATTGGGGAGTGTAGGAGAATATTCATGTTTAGCTACAAGCTGTTCCCGAAGCATTCTCTCCTGTGAAATCCAAGCAGTAAACATCAGCTTAAAGATAGTGGAAGAGGACTTCAGTTGAAAATCCAAGAGATTATGGAGTGGACCCTGGAATCAATGAGGCGGATGGCGTCGAGATTGAGTTCTTTTGGATCCTGGGTGCTGGCCATTGCGCCCGTCCTGTTGCTCAGTTGATTGGCGAGTGCGGCAGAATATTGCTATTGAGCTACAAGTTGTTCGCAAAGCATTCTCACCTGCAAAATCCAAGAAGTAAACATCAGCTTATAGATATTGGACGAGGACTTCAATTGAATATCCAAGAGATTATGCAGGGGACCCTGGAATCAATGAGGTGGATGGATTCGAAAACATATTCTTCTGCTTCTTGGAGGCTGGGCGATGCATCCATCCAGTTGTTGGGGGCTGCCTCCATTTCCTTAGTGTGCAATAGCCCTGAGCTTCCTAAGTAATGAGATCAATGAAATAGAAAATAATCATTGGCACTGGTGGAGTGAACATCATTGGCATCGGCAGAATCGAGTGCAGCTTAAAGATTAGTGGCACTGATTTGATGCCTCCTACCAGAACCATTCCCCGTCCGGCATCTATCTAAAATTATGGGATATGGTGATATGCATCAAAGGTTATCAATCTAAGTGAAATCCCCGAGTCATGTAGTGTAATAGATAAGGCAAAATCCAAATGAAGAAACAAACAGTAAAAAGGGGAGAAAGAAGACCTGCGAATTGAATCTTACACCTCTGCCACAGCACACAAGCGATGCGGACGCCAATGCTGCCGCGCCCCACCGAGAAAGCCCCGCTGCCTGCCTCCAAATGGATGCCGGAGCCGCCACAGCACATCGGGGATCCTTCACCGCCCAGCCAGCACAAGTCCAATGGGAAGATATTTTCCCATTTGTAGGGGATATATCTCCAATATTATAGGTCACCATGTTCCACACGATGAGGACCCCTATGAGCGGGGAGCCCAATTATCACACGGCCCATTTAAGAACTATCCCGTGGTACACAAAATTGATATGGTCGGACTTTCTCCTGGTAGACAAAAGAGATATGGTTGGACATGCTGATGTCCCAAGCCTTGGCTCCTCGCAGTTCATGTCTGCGAATGCTGACTGTTACATAATTGAACACGTAAGACAAAGAATAATCTTATATCTTATATATATACACACAACTCGTCTCACTAATGATGTGCCCGGTGCTAAGCACACTGCCCGCATGCGTCACCCCGTGCTAAACATGCAACTGCAGCTCTCGCCACAAATCAAGGAGCACCACCAATGCAGCTGCTGCCTCGATCAAAGAGCACCACCCCCGTCTGCATGCTTTCACCCCGCACTAAACATGTAACTACCGCCTCAAAGCATGACAAAGAACCACTTAAGAACAAGTGAGTGTACTCCCTAACATATTTTTCAAATAGGTGATCACAGAGTACATCTAATGCATAGGCTAAAACTGACTAAGCTAGGCAAAGTAAAAAGAAAAAGAAAAAGAAAAATAAAAAACAAGACAAATGAAAGGTACATCGTGTGCATGGCGCATATGTGGGTCGAGACACTGAACGCAGCAAGCCTACTGTGGCTCCATAGCATATCTTGCCAGCGTACAAGGAGGGGGTCACATATGTTGGAGGATCGATGAGATTTACCAGAGACGAAAAAATGTCATCGCGGATTAATGTTTTCCTGTTGCAACGCACGGGCATTTACCTAGTACAGTGGAAAAGTCCAACCACTGCATACTTGATCTCGTAGGACTAAGTTTGAAGTATTGTCTATTTTGAATCTCTTTGCAATCACTCTACCACGTGCTCACTGACGATTACGCTTTTGGTCAATCTGTAGTAGTGGCACGAATGAGTTTAATAATATAAAGTTTTACAACAGATCACGTGCAAGGGTATTAATTCAATAAGTTTTTTAAAGGAAATGCTGTTGGCCCAAAGTCCACGCTGCATATTTGAACGCATAGGACAGTATCCTCCATAGTGACCCGCCTAACACGCTTGGCACGGTTTGTGATAAGGATTTTCGATGTACTTATTTCAAAGAGCTAGTTCAACAAGTCATATCAAAGGCAATAGTTCGTTTCACCTATTTGTTGTGAACCGTTGGCAGCCAGGAGTTATTTGAATAGGTTTTGCCTCAATCTAGAGCATCATGTTTGAGACATGGCTATGACGCAAGAATGCCTGACCACTGAATATTTGATCTCGTACGACAAATTATGAAGGGTGGTTGGTATTCAGTGTCGTAGCAATTAGTCTCCTGGTAAATTGATAGCAATGCATGAATTGCCCACCTTCTGGCTCGCATCTTTGCAGCAAGGATGCATCTCGCCACATCCTAATGCATAATGAAGGAGGCATTGGTATTGAAATGATATTGTGCATAAGAAAGTCATGCTATTGCACATGAGAAAGTCCGGCCCCTGTAAAGTAGACCACGTCAGACAATATTCTCCATAGTTTATCCTCTTTTTCCTATGATGCTTGTTACTATGTCATTTAATAGTTTGTGTGACTAACTCTATAGCAAATAGTAATGACGTCTATGACATAAAATGCATGGGAGCACACCGAAGCAAGATTTGTTGAGAAGAACTTCACGAACAGGACTTCAGAGGGAATTTGTTCAAAAGCACTCAGACTCTAAAACATCAAACCACAAATAATTACTCAACAGAGCCCCCAGGAGTTGAAGACTGAGAGTTAGGCATGCACCACCTGAGGGAGCTACGCAAGACATCGCTGTTCTTATTGAGCTGCTCCTGTTTCTCTCTAAAGGTATGCATGGCATCCTCATGGAGATTATTGAACTCCTCCTATTTCTCTGTTGAGGCACGCATGGCATACTCACTGATTATATTGAGCTCCTCTTGTGTCTCTCTAAAGGTACGCATGGAATACTCACGGAGCTTATCTAACTCCTTATGCTTTCCGATGAACTCCTCTAATTCCAGTCGAACGTGTGCCATCTCCCTTAATGTTTCCTTCAGTTGATTGGGGAGCGTGTGAGAATATTTCTGTCTAGCTACTAGCTGTTCGTGAAGAATTCTCTCCTGCAAAATCCAAATAGTAAACATCAGCTTATAGATAGTGGAAGGGGACTTCAATTGGAAATCTAAGAGATTATGCAGTGGACCCTAGAAACAATGAGGCGGATGGTGTCAAGATTGAGTTCTTTTGGTTCCAGGGTGCTGGCTGTTGCGCCCGTCCTATTGGTCAGTCGATTGACGAGTTTGGTAAAAAATTCCCGTAGAGCTACAAGCGATCCGCAAAGCACTATCACTTGCGAAATACTAGTAAACATCAGCTTATAGATAGTGGATGAGTACTTCAATTGAATATCCAAGATTATGCAGAGGACCTCAGAATCAATGTGGCAGATGCATTCCATAATGTATTCTTCTACTTGTTGCACGCTGAATGATGCGTATGCCCAGTTGGTGGGGGCCGCCTCCATTTCATCAGTGTGCAATAACCCTATGCTTCCAAAGTAATGAGATCAATAGAAAAGAATCGTTGGCACTGGTTGAGAGAACATTACCAAAATGCAACTTTAACAGCCATTAACCATGTTACGAGCTCATCCAAATTTAGAGTAGGAGCATATGGGTAATGTGAATGTAACCATTAGTACAATAACAGTTAGAATAGCAGTTAATGTAGCTATAACCATTAGTCCAATACAATTTTGGCTAAATCAAGTCTAACCACCACACTTAGAATACCATTACAAATTAAGTTGATGGCTAAACAACACAACATAGCAGGTATTGAGATCACTGAAGTAGAAAATAATGTTACAAAGATCCATCAGTTAAGTCCATGGCTCATACGAAAATGCAACTTTAGCAACCATTAAAAATTTCCATGGTACGAGCTCATTTTGGCTAAATCAAGTCTAACCATTACTAACAATACCATTACAAATTCAGTCCAACAGCCATGAGGCACAGGGACTACCAGAACCATTACCATCCCGCATCTATCTAAAATTAATAGATATGGCAGTATGCATCAAAGGTGTTCATTCTAAGCGAAATCCCCGAGCCCTATAGCAGATCCATGATGAGGCAAAACCCAAATGAAGAAACAAATAGTAAAAAGGGGAGAAAGGAGACTGTGGATTAGATTTGATGCCTCTGTCATTACCGCGGCACACAAGCGACATAGACGATAATGCCGTCGCGCCCCACTGGGAAAGCCCCACAGCCTGCCTCCAAATGGACACCGGAGCCAGCATAGCACACCAGGGATCCTCCGCCGCTGCCTCTAGCTCTGCCGCCCACCCAGTGCAAGTCCAATGGGCAGATATTTTCCCATTTTCAGGGGATATATATCCAATATATAGGTCAGCATGTTCCACATGACTTGTCCCTTAGGAGTGGGACGGCCCAATTATCACAAGGCCCATATAAGGACTGTCCCATGGTACACAAAAGAGGTATGGCTAGACCTCCCCATGATACACGAAAGAGAAAGGGTCGGACTGTCCCGTGTCTTGATCTTACAAGTCCCAAGTCCTGGCCCCTGGTAGTTCATGTCTAGAACTTCTGACCGCTACATAACTGATGACGTAGGACAAAGCATAATGGGTATGTAAGTTTTGATTGTATTATTATTATGGTCATATAATAAGTTCTAAAATTTTTGGTTTGTCCCAGGTCACAAGGCCTCATTGGCACGTCAACACGGATCCTAAACCATGACAGGGCACATTCACACCATGGGTGGCTGATGTGTTTTGGTAGAGGTAGGTGTCGAGGAAGGAGAATAAAAGAAGTTGCTTGTGACTTGGGGGCCTAGTTACATGGTTTGGTTTGCACGATGCCAAATCACTGAAGCTGGTGTTCATGCTGATGTTGGGCAACAACACATTACCACAAAGTTGTTGAACCTGGAAGAACCTTGCTGCAATGAGCAAGACTCGCCTCACCCTAATGAAGACCAGAGGAACCATTCGTTGTCAAAATGTTTCTGCATCTTAATGTTCGGCCCCTGGTAAATATGAATGTGCCTGACAGTCTCCTCCATAGTTTATCATTGTTTCCCTGTGATGCTGGTACTATGTCATTTAATATTTTATATAATTCAATTTGCAAACAGAGTAGAGATGCCACACTAGTTTAGCTGAAATAGCTTCAACATCCATCCTTGAGGAAATTAAGATGTCCATGAGCAACAAAACAACATTTGGTCCCTTTTTTTAGTATAACACAGTACAACGCAGAGATATGTCTTAGCTTTATTTTACTTCTCCCCTAATGAATCCAAGAGCAAGGGAACATAAGGAAGATAGAATGGCCTCTAGATGAACACATCTTTGACTCGACATGGAATGTACTCAATGACATAGGCAAGGATGACATGAACTTCCCTGTGGTCCATGTCATACGCGAGCTTTGTTCTATCCTTCGCTTGAAAGAAAATCAAATTCCATTTTGGGTGAACTGTAATCACCCAGAACTCCTCATCAAGCCATCCATACTCCCCAAATCCAACGTTATCAATGCTTCCAGACAGCACCAAAATGCTGACGGTATGCTTCAATGTCCAATTATCAGTACCATAGTCCTGAAGGAACCAGATTGAAAGCATGGGATCATTGCGACCATCAACAGTACATACACACAAGTGACCCTGAGCTTGATGCATGGAGTTTTGTCTCCCACTAGGACAATCAATTTTCCTCCAGGTCTTTCCCTCCATATCCACAGCAAGTATGGTAAAGCCTTCCTCAGAGTCCCCCATAATGTGCAGAGAGCCACTAAGAAACACACTTTGTGCTCTAAATGCCAGCGCATTAGTACCCTCGCCCCATTCAGATTCCTTGTAGATCCATGATGAAGTTTCAGATGAGTAGATCTCCAAACCTGTGCACCAACCGTCTTCACCATCCATAGTTTCAATCACATGGAAGTGTGAGGAAGCTGTCAGATTGAAACACAAGCGAGCCTCACCCAAAGCATGGGCAACAACACGGGTGATAGGTGGCAATATCTCATACCTCTTGGTCATTGGGTTGCAGATGACATAGCGATATCCAAGACCCCCAAGGCACCAGCATAGGATGAGCCCATTACAGCAATCTAAGATGGCTACAGAGTCCTCCATGAAAGGCAAGAATTTGCAGGAGGGACAGCGTACACTGGTGATGCTGGTGAAGTCTTGTTTGCCGCATGCACCATCATAGAAGAAGCTGGCCATAGTCTGGGGCAGTTTCTTCTGGTTATTGGAGTCCTTGATGAGGCGGAGCCAGTTTTACAGACCAATTTGCAACGGATCAAGGAGCGGGTGGGGACGCGGCGGATGATCTCAAAAATGAGATCCTCATTAAACTGGTCCACTACGTCCATCATCGTGCGTGGCTGCGCTAATTGGAAGGAACTATGATCGTAAGTGTTCAGTACGATTAGAGATCCTTAGTAACAGGATCCTTATAGCGGAAAATAATCCAACAAAGATCCACTGGTGAAAGGAGAGAAAGGAGACCTGCAGATCAGAACTGTCATCTGTGCCACAGCACACAACCGAAGCAGTCACAATGCTGCAGCCGCTGCCTCAAAATAGACACCTGAGCCACCATAGCACCCGGGATACTCCACCGCCGCCACTGCCGCAAGTGTGACGGGTAGATTTGTTTCTACTTGCAGGGAATATGTGGCAGAACCTCCTAAGAAATATGGCCACACGCACTCATCATTGTCTCAGAAGACCTCTGATGGCTATGCATTTGTTCCACATAACTTAAGAAGTCTATCGAGTTAAACCCGAATCATCCATGATTCTCCGAGCAGGATCAATCATTACAAGAGACATTGTAGTATTACAATAATTTTATAATAAAATAATATACATCAGAGTAAAAGTGCAGAAGTCTTACAATAACATAAGTTTACAAACCATAAGTTGAGTTATTACAAACCATAAGTAGTGTAGTGGATAACATTAAGTATCTTTATTACAAACCACTCAAATGTGATGCTCTGCCCAGGAGCCAAACCCACTACTCGTCGCCCTCAACCTCGACGACTGTCATGCAACAGGGTGCGAAGCAAGCGTGTTTATGAGATACACCTGCAACAAGGGTTTAACAAACCCTGAGTACAAAAGTACTCAACAAGACTTAACCGATGAAAAGAGGGGAGAAGACTCAAGAATGCAGGCTAGAGGGACAAGGAGGGTCTAGCGTGAATCAAAGTATTTTGCAGAAGAGCTCTTATGGTGCAAGTTTTAACTCTTCATTTATTATTAATAGAAAGTAAAGTGATCCAAAACTAGATATTAACAAGCAACTTCATTCTTATTCCTCAAGTTTCATTAATTAACTATGATGCAGGGCAGTTGACAGAGTCTCCATAACCAAGGAGCAATGATGATTCGAACCGATTAAACCCAGCTGGGGATCCCTAATCACATGACATACGTGGGATTCTAACCCATAAGTATGTCAACAGTACCATCGGACATCCCAAAACCAAACCAACTTCCGCGCCACCCTAGAGTAATAGTACGCCTCCAATCCAGGACCCTGTGCCATGATGGTAATGTGTTACTCCTGCCATCTTGCCACTCCTAGTGCACGGGTTCACCGTTCTAGTAACGGAATATCCTAGGGTAAAGCTTGCTCGCAGGTATGTGATTAGCTGCAAAGTCTCCATCAAGCAAGCCTACAACAGACGGGTCCTAGGGTGACACAGACAGGACAAGCACGACCAGGTAAACCTATCGGCTCAACCACCAAAGACCATTCCTAGGTCTCGCCTAGTCTTAGATTGATTAACAAAATTCATTATCATTATCCTTACCGACGGGGTAAGCACTTCCTCTTTATCGGTAAACAATTTATTTTGAAACCTAGCTCATATAGCAAGGCTAAGGATTACTACGCATTTTCAAACAAAACAGGTACCAAGGATGATATTGAAGTACAAGGTAGGTAATGCACCAATTAGGTTATCACTCAACTCCTATTACCTAATGCAACATTTCATAAGCATAAGTGATATAAACTTTGTAAAACCAAGGAAGGGTTTAAATGTATCCGAGGCTTGCCTTCATCGACGGGGTAGGCGGGCTCTGGATCAACACCCCAGATGTCGTAACCAACCTCCTCTTGTGGCTGTCCTTCTTCAGGTGCTAGCACGAGATAACATAACGTGCTTTAACATGATGAAGTAGTAAACATGATGCTCGATGGATGCATAACAAGATTAAGAACTTTGAGTACAACTTTCCTTCATGATAAAGTTGCAAGCCAACATTATCATCTAACCCAAGTCTAGGGTTTCATTAAGGTTGACTACTTCTTTAACGAAGTTCATTAAATACATAAGATAAATATTAATTAAGCCCTAATGACATGATCAAGATAAACTCAAACAATTAAGTAAATTGCCAAAGGTCATTAAGGGTCAATGACCTGGGGTCAGCAATCAATCCCAAAGTCAATCAAAACCTATAATGATTAAGGTTAACTAAAGCATAGTTAATTAATTTGCAAAAAATACTCAAACTGGCATTTATATTTTTACTAAATCAAGCTCAACAAGAATAGCTCACAGATAAAATTTCGCAATTTTTGGAGCAATATATGTTTTTTGTCTCGTAGCGGCGCTCTAGCGGCCGTGAGGAAGACGACGGCGTCCAGGACGGTTCCGATGGTGCGAGGCGACTAGAGCCAGCTCAGAAGTTTCACAAGGATGTGGTGGAGCTGTTCGAGGCGAAAATGGTGATGGGGCGCACTCGGCTGTAGCAATGGCGAGCGGCGGAGCTCGGCTCGGCGGTGGCGGAAACGGTGGCCAAGATGAGAACCGGGGTCGGCCTCGACTATTTATGCAATGGCGCGACGAAGGAGCTGGTGACACCCAGGATCGTCCATGCCACATGGAAGCAGGATCTGGCGGCCGTGGATGCGCGTAGAAAGCCTCGGAAGCTCACCGGCGGCGGCAAGCAGTGAACCTGGCCGGCTAGGAAAAAAATTACAGAAATGCTCCTAGGTCCATTTTTCAAATTACTCTCAAATTTTCAATAGAAGATGAAAATTTCCAAAAACTAAGTTTTCATTATTTTGCAAGACAAACAACTTACTCCATATAAACTTCTCTAGATTTTGAATGGAAATAGGAGATTTGAATTTAAATTGAAAAGGGGACAAAAACCTAGATTTGGTATTTTTAAAATTACTTTTGAAACTTTGTGGAAACTTGAAAAACTTTGAATATCAACTTTTTAGGTCTCAATATGATCTACAAACTTGCTTTTTACCACACACCCAAATTCCATTTAGATTTAGAACTATAGAAAAGGGGGTAAAATAGAGTTTTAGGAAATTAGGGATTTTGAAGAGAATTTGAGCTTGATTTGTTTACTACTTTAATTGGTTGGTTATTTGTGTTGACACCGTTTTTTGGCACGTGTCAATAAGGATCAGAAGACTAAACTGAATCGGCAAGTGGGTAGTTTTTCTTCAGCATTGCGTCTGGTGTTGCCGATGAGGACAGGTTGATCTGGATTATTGCCGATTGGGCTGAAAAGCTGTTAAGGGTCATTGCCGATGAGACGGAAGAGCTGTTGCCGACAAGATAGGAAGGAAGACTAGAAGGTTGTTGCCGATGCCAGGGATGTGTCGATAAGGAGATAACTTCATCATGACGGAAGCGGACAGAGGATCGGCGACACAGAGCTTATGATTTTTCGTATTGTAGTTTAAGTCCAACTCCTATACAAGTTTTATTTCTTTTTCAAGAAATAGAGCTCGTATAAGGAATTAGTTTATTTCTTCTATATTTGAGCTTTGCATATTAAATTAGGACCCTTTGATTAGCAGAGTATAAATATATGCCGAAGGGCATTGTAATGGATATCCAAGCATCAATAAACAAATCAACTTTTTATTTACCTTTACCAGTACTTTACTTTTCGACGACTTCGTCAAGTACCTTTTTCTTTTTCAACGAGTTCTTTCAAGAATCGACGGGCTGCATCAACTTGATCTTCGGCGACCTTGCAGGTTCTGCGTCTACTGAGCACGATTCAGGCTTTGACTTTCGGGCGTATCGCTGTCGTCTCGTCTGATCTGTTCAACCGTTATCGAATACCTTCTGAGCTTTGACGTCTGGGCGTATCACTGTCGTCTCGTTCAGATTTTATTCAATTTATCATCCTTGCCGATTAACAGGTCAAATCGACTGGCACACTTTGGATATCGATTTTGGGTATTAGCCCGGTGTGTTTGCAGATAGAATTTTGCGTCAACACATCTTTTGGCACGCCCAGTGGGACCAAGTCAACAGATTTATCATGAAGAATCCTGCTGATATCAATTTAGAGAACATCATCGAGATATCAGAATCAGATCTCAAGGAGGATCAGAAGCTAGCCATGGAAAAAGCTATGGAGGATTACAGGCAGCTCTGCTTGAAGTCTTTCAGTAAGAATAGGGGCGGAGAAGTCATCCAGAAGCAAGATCTGTCGTTGCCTCGGTAGGTAACCTTTGACTCCAACCTTGGTAAATTATAGGAGATGGTTAATTCTGCATTAAATCAAGCTTCAATCAACCACTCCACCGTGCTGTCCAATACTGTTTATAATGCTGTTGTGCAAACATTAAGAGAAGGACAAGCACTAGGTTATGTCAGGCCAGCATATCATCAGCAAGGATCGGCATTTATCAGTACTCCATCAGCAACTCCAGCCGTTGAGAGTATGGAAGCACCTGCTCCTCCAGTTATATCAGGACCATCTATCATTGAAGCCACACCGATAGGATCAGATCTAATGTCTCAGGAGAGACCTAGTACTCAGTTGAGCACAGATCTATCGGCATTGGCAATATCAGGTCCTTCAGGTCAACACAGTCAAGTTGCTGCTAATTGGTGGGGATACGGGATGCCTCCAGGTCCATCTACTGCCAACTCTGGACTGCCTGAAGTGCATGATGTAGCAGGGAAGGGTCCAATGACATCGGCTACTCCAATTCGGTCGATGGCTCAATTGTCACATTATTCCACTGCACCTCCTGCTATACAACCATTGTCAATGGGATTCTATGCGCCTTCGCAACAGATATCTTTTGCAAATCCATTGACTAATCCTCCACCAGTTCAATAGAGAGCTTCCACTGCAGAACAACCCATAGTGCCATTTGTATCTCAATCTGGGTTATCTGCAATTCAGGGCAATTATGCTGGCTATCATCCACCTATACAAGAGCATCAATTGTCTGCAAGCTATCAGCCATCGGCAAGTCAGGTGCCGATAAGTTATAATCTCAATGGCCAGGGCAAGCACCAGTTTAGCAATCTGCTATTCAGCCAAGTTACCAGGCAATGGGGACTCAGCAATATAGTCCACAAGCAACTTTCCAAGATCAAACATCGGCAAAACAGCTGATGAACTTTACTCCACAGATTGGTGCCGTGAATATGTCGATTCCTCCAAGCCAAATGCCATAGGGGTATATAGAAGCATATCAGCTAACACCTCTAGTGGAGATTCAGCCAGTGCATTAGCAAGATCAGGATGCACTCTTAACCGATAAGATCGCAGAAGTGATGAAAGAGCAGTTTGGGATTCAGCCCAAGATTAATACTTACTCTTATCAGACTCCGTACCCTCCAGCTTATGACTCAATTCCTTTCCTGAATCGGTACAAGGTGCCAGATTTCACCAAGTTTTCTGGGCAAGATGATACGTCGATGATGGAGCACATCAACCGATTCATCATCCAGTGTGGGGAAGCAGCAAACAGGGATGAGCTAAGGATCCGTTTATTCTCATCCTCTTTGTCTGGATTGGCATTCACATGGTTTATCTCATTGCCACGAAACTCTATTCTTACTTGGGCCAATCTAGAAAGACAATTCCATAAATACTTCTTTGTTGGTGTCCATGAGAAGAAGCTTACCGATTTGATGAAGTTAAGATAGCGAAGCGATGAATCGGTGGAGAGTTTTTATGCAAAGGGTACGAGACATGAAGAACAGGTGCTACAGCCTAGTGCTTGATGATCGCCAGTTAGCTGGTTTGGCTTTCCAGGGTCTGTTGCCGCATCTCAGGGACAAATACGATTCTCAGGAGTTTGAAAGCTTAAGCCATATTGTGCAAAGGATCTCTGATCAAAGTGCTCAAGCTCCAGAACATAGGAAGAGCTGGAACAAGAAGGTGTCCTTTGTAGAAGAGGCAGATGAATCAGACTCAAATGAAGAACCAACTATCGGCCTGGCTGAATGGGTAAAGGGTAAGAAGCCTATATCTTGTCCTTTTGGTCAGAAAGAGCCAGAGAAATTCACGTTCGACGTCACAAAGGCCGATAGAATATTTGATCTGTTGCTTCAAGAGGGCCAAATCAAGTTGTCACCCAATCATGTGATTCCATCAGCAGATGAGCTGAAGAAGATGAGGTACTGCAAGTTTCATAATGCAACTTCGCACAGTACCAATGACTGCAAGGTTTTCAGACAGCAGTTGCAATCGGCCATTGAATCAGGGAGAATCAGATTTGATAACTATAAAGCTCAGAGGCCGATGAAGATTGATCAGCATCCTTTCCCTACAAACATAGTGGATGCCGTAAGCAAGACCAAAGTATTGACATCGGCAGGCGCTAAAAGGAGAGCATCGGTGGATCCTAGAAATCAAGCAACTGCCGATGATTTGAAGGGAAAAGAGATAGTTGAAGAAAGTAGTAGTTCCAGAAGACCTCCTAGACCAGCTCCGTATAGAATTTCAGCTGACCGCTATCGACATCGGCAAGAGGAGTTGTGTTGGGAAGAATGGCGTCGGCATAAAAATCATTGGAGATGCTCGTTCTTCATCTACTGCTGGGAAGAAGGCATTAAATTGCCTACTGTTGATAGCTACCCCGAGTGCAATGGTTATGATCGAGATGATCGGACAGAAAGAAGATCGCGCTATGGTAATCGGAGCGAATACAATGATAAGCTGATCAGAGAGAGAGCATCGGTACATGATCGGCTGGGGGGCAGAACCAGTGTATATAAAAGGCTGGGCAGGCATGACGACTGTTTACCGATGAATCGAGAGGAGCTCGAAGAGATGGCCAATGCGAGAGTTCCTGATAAGGTGATTCTTTGTAGAGATCCCAATACAAATCGCCCAAATTCAAGTACGAAACTGTATCAGCATGTTTGGAAGATGAAGCTTCCTCAGTGGTGCCCTAAAGGTCTAAAGAAGACTCAGAAGAGGAAGATGCAATGGGAGCGCAAAGAAGAAAACTCCCGTAGGGAAAAAACTTAAGTATGGCGGCCAAAGCGCAAAAATGAAAACCCATCAGCAGACATCAACATGGTTTTCATATTGTCGATGAAATTCCGAACACTTGCTTATGAAGAAAACAAATAAAGTACTTGTTCAAAAAGAGTATCGGCGCTACGCTAATGTGAAGTTTTACAAATTGCCGATACATTACTTTGCCGATGAGGAAGAAGGATTACAAGTTCAACAATGAACGGATGGTTGATATCACACGCAGGCGAATTTGATCGGCTTCCTCTAGTGTCTTTGCGTCTTCATCGGCATTGCCTTCAACTAACTTGATTTTCTTCTTAAGCACCAGTGTCTTGAGGACTTGGTTGTCCCTTTCTTGTTGAAGAGTTTTGATAGCTTTGGGCATTTGGGCCTTTTCCTGATTTGCTGCGTCCAAGGATCCTTCGATCTATCTCAGCTCCACTAGCAGGGCTTCTCTTCTTGCCGATAGTTGAGCAATCGTTTCTTCCAGATCTACACTGGAGGCTTCTAGTTTACCGATATCTTTGTGTTTCTCATCGGCAAATTGCTTGTGCTTCATCATGTCCTCCTGGAGTTTTGCCTAAGTGGCTCTATCGGCAATTCATTGGGCAGCCCTTTGATACTGCAACTATCGACTCTCTAGATGTGCAGCTTGGAAGAGTGCTTCCTCGACATCGGCAGGAATATGGCCTCGAATTTCTTTGAAGATTGCTCTTGCGGAATCAGAGTCCTGGATCAGCAAAGAGGTCTCCTGTTGTAGTAAGGATAATAGCGTCTCCAGCTTTGACTTAGTTTTAAATGATAGAGCTTCAAGGGCTGGAGCAGAGCTTTCTTCAGGCTCTTCATCATCGGGAACAATCCCACTGATAGAAAAGGAGAACAGGCTATCAGGGGAATCTTGCTCCTAAAAAGGAAAAAGTGATGTCAGCAGAAGAACCCAAGTGTTAAAGGTTATCTAAGGGAGTTAACTTACTTGTTTCAAGGCAATCTCTCGCCTCTGGCTTGAAGAAGCAACCTCAGGTACAATTACCGATGGCGTTTCCTGTGTTGGTACCTCGATCGGCTGTTGCTGCGATACCGGTGCCAATGAAGATCCTTGTACGGGTACAATTGCCGATGGAAGAGCAGTTGCTGATGGAGAAGTCTGCACAGGTACATCAGGCGATATCGGGTGAGGCGAGGATGCTGATGGTGAAATTGGAGCTTGTGTAAGTCTCGCCCGCTTTGATTGTGATTCTTCGCCCGATGAAGCCTTACGCTTGTGCTGTAAAATATCAGCATCGGATGGCTGGGGGGCATCAGCAATAGATGGCTGAGGAATCAGTGCACTTGGGACGGTTGCCAATGCAGCTACTTGAAGCTATGAGAGGAGCAAATAAGTAAAAGTGCCGATCCGATAATTAAAGTTTAAATGAGAAATACCTCTGGAGAATCGTCAAGGATGACGAGGTGTGGCGATGAAGGTGCTGCAGGTGGAGACGAAGGGCGAGTTACCGATGAAGATTCGATTGGTGTAGAACTCGCGCCCTGAAGTGTGAGATCGGTAAACCACAGCAATCGGCATCTGCAAAAGAAAGTGAGATGATTACCTAAGATGTCTATGCCGAGGATGCGACCGATTTGGTGCTCTTCTTGGAACTACCACGGCCCATTAAAGCGTCTAGCGAAGGAGCTTTATGGCCGATGATGGATACTGGGGAGATCGGCTGCAGCTATATGACCTTGCCGCTCCTACTTAGTGTTGGAACTAGGTCATCAACCTATTAAAAAGTTAGTTGCCGATGGATTAAGAGGAAGTTGAAAGAAGTGCTGATGGTCAAACTTACCGCATCGGCAGGAATGGCGTGATTGGGATCAATGAAATTCCAGTAAAGGTGAGGAGATGCAAAGAATATCTGCTCTTTCCATTCTTGCCACCATAATTTGAAGGACTCAGTGACGAAGGAAGCCGGTGCCCAATCGGTTAAATCAACATTAGAGGTATCGGCATCAGGAAGGAGAGTAACAATCTTATGCCAATCCATGCGGTTCGCAATGATCTCTCTCGGTTTAATCACATCGGCAAAGCAGAGGTTGATGGGCAGTTGTCCAAAGGCTAATTGTCTTGCTGCTGCCGATGGATAATAGAACTCATATGTGGGGTTGATGTTCTTCCTACTTCCAAATATGTTGACTGGGATGGCGCGAGGGGTGATTATTGCACTAAGAATATCGATATCTTTATTCAAAGCCTCATCGGTAAGGTTAAAGGAAAGAGGGAATCTTGCTTCTTCATCAACATATGGGACCCAGGCCTGAAACTCAGAAGGGATGCCTATGTAGAGTCTATGGAAGAGATTACCGATCTGAGCTCTATTTGCTTCCACTCCTAATAATACTACCAGTGCTTCTCCAAAATTGATAGGGGGGCGTGTTGCTGATTCTTCTTCCCCGAGTTGATAGTCTTCAGGAAGATTTTGAGGGAATCACTGGGCGAACAGATCAATGTGGAAATACTTGTGCATATGGGCATTCAGCCACATATTGATAAACCACCAAGGGCCTCCTAGATTGCCGATGGATTTGCCTTGCAGCAGCCTTTGTGACACTTGGTGAAGAAGATGGTAAACTGAGCCAAGGAGATATCGGCCCAGTGGGAGTCTGACGCCGTTAGCCAACATCTCTGCTGTAGGACAGTGCATATTGGTCAGTCCAACTGTTCTGCCATAGAAGATAAATTTCTCAAGCCACATGTTCAAAAAAGCTGAGTGCTCCCTGTGATTGACTGATCCAGATTTCTTATACTCGCTGATATAACCAGTCCAGCCACCGATGTTCCTGGTAGTCAGCCAATGCTCAGGTTTTCTCTAGAACAGAGTGTTGTCATCAATAGATGAGATGTCCAAGCCAGTAAGCATATACACATAGGCAAGGGTTGGAGAAGCTGGTCCATGTTTGAAGATGAAGGCATTCATAGTATCAGACCAGATATAGGAGGCGGCAATTAACAGTGACTCATTCCTCTCCAGCAATAGATAGTCTGATGCACTGTTCTAATCTATGTTCTGCCCAATACAGCTCCATTGGCCTGGCGACCCTCAAATACCAGTCTTTCCATCCCTTAGTGGTGTTCGGCCAGGATCGAAAGGTATCAGTCTAGAATCCCAAATCAAAATTCTGAGCTCTAAAGGGGATTCGATTGGTTTCTGCTTTTATAATGTCGATTGGGTCTAGATTTCGCATTGGGCCTAGGCAGATAAATTGATTTTGATGCGTTGGGATAAGAAGATTATTGTAAAGTTCCTGAGATTAAAGATTAAAATGAGGAGGAGTCATGAACTGCGTGAAAAAGGAGAAAAGAACTGTCAAAAGACAGGTAAAGAAGAAGATTAACCTTGGGGACGTCAAAGGGGATAGCCATGACCGCGATGAAGATGAAGAAAATGAAGAATGCTAATGGAGGCTAAGAATCGCCGTTAAGAGTGGCGCCGATTGAGTTCGTCGGAGGATCGCCTGTTGATGTCACCGCTGGAGAGTGAAAAGCTAGGGTTTGAATCGCAGATGAAAAATGGGCCGCGGCGGAGGAAGCATTATATGGGCCCGTTGGTACAGGATTTCCACTACAGCGCGCGCAACCCTCGAGGAGAAGTTCAAGCGGCTTGGGTAATCATGACCTGGAAGAAATTTCGGTGCATAAAGTATTTTATACTCCGAAATTGGGGGGCATGTGTTGACACCGTTTTTCGGCACGTGTCAATAAGGATCAGAAGACTAAACTGAATCGGCAAGTGGGTAGTTTTTCTTTAGCATTGCGTCTGGTGTTGCCGATGAGTAGTTGCCGATGAGGATAGGTTGATCTGGATTATTGCCGATTGGGCTGAAAAGCTGTTAAGGGTCATTGCCGATGAGACGGAAGAGCTATTGCCGACAAGATAGGCAGGAAGACTAGAAGGTTGTTGCCGATGCCAGGGATGTGCCGATAAGGAGATAACTTCATCATGACGGAAGCGGACAGAGGATCAGCGACACAGAGCTTATGATTTTTCGTATTGTAGTTTAAGTCCAACTCCTATACAAGTTTTATTTCTTTTTCAAGAAATAGAGTTCGTATAAGGAATTAGTTTATTTCTTCTATATTTGAGGTTTGCGTATTAAATTAGGACTCTTTGATTAGCAGAGTATAAATATATGCGGAAGGGCATTGTAATGGATATCCAAGCATCAATAAACAAATCTAGTTTTTATTTACCTTTACCAGTACTTTACTTTTTGATGACTTCGTCAAGTACCTTTTTATTTTTCAACGAGTTCTTTCAAGAATCGACGGGCTGCATCAACTTGATCTCCGACGACCTTGCATGTTCCGCGTCTACCGAGCATGATTCAGGCTTTGACTTCTGGGCATATCGCTGTCGTCTCATCTGATCTGTTCAATAGTTATCGAATACCTTCTAAGCTTTGATGTCCGGGCGTATCGCTGTCGTCTCTTTCGGATTTTATTCAATTTATCATCCTTGTCAATTAACAGGTCAAATCGACTGACACGTTTCGGATATCAATTTTGGGTATTAGCCCGGTGTGTTTGCAGACAGAATTTTGCATCAACAATTTGTTATCACAAACACCATCGAAAGGGATCATTGAGCCAAACACCCAATGACACATTTGGTTGACCAATTTAACTTATGAAATTCATTTTAATTGGCTCCCAATTTGAATTCAAATGTGAACTACAAAACTTAGGGAAAGATTTGGAATTCAAATTCAACTTCAAACATGGAGTTCAATTTTAAATGTTTTACTTGAATTTATACACTATGCTTGACACTAGTGTAAAGCACAGCTTACACCTCAAAGTACATAGGGTATAAACCAAATTATTTAGAGATGACAT
Source organism: Bothriochloa decipiens (assembly GCA_023333625.1). NCBI lineage: Eukaryota > Viridiplantae > Streptophyta > Magnoliopsida > Poales > Poaceae > Bothriochloa > Bothriochloa decipiens. The sequence goes on along the minus strand of CM041647.1, from coordinate 20,714,673 downwards.
TCAAAATTAGAGTTTTTGATTCAGGTCACACATCATCTCAGAAGCACAATCAACCTAAGAATGTAAACTTGTTTTAGTTAATGCACATCAAGGTTGACTTATCATGAATGGTTTGTAATGCATATGATGACATGGCATGTTTTAGTTACTATAACACCAAGGGTGTTACAGAATATCCAACCAACACATTAGTCAACATGTTCCACACAAGGAGGATGACTGTCCCTTAGGAGAGGGGATGGCCTAATTATCACACGACCCATTTAAGGACTGTCCCGTGGTACACAAAAGAGATATTCGGACTTTCCCATGGTGCACGAAAGAGAGATGGACGGACAGTCCAATGTCGCAAGCCTTCGCACCTTGCATAATCAAAATCATAGGCCAAAGTATAATGGGTTTGTTAGTTTTGATTGTCGTAGCAATCAGTATGCATCCCATACATTGCATTAACCACCTACCTGCTGGCTCCCAGCTTGCAGCACGGAACAAATCTTACCGCGTCTATTGACGGTAGTTAAGTATCGTTTTTAATCATCAACATAGCCTGAGAAAGGGTTAATATATAAATACCATCTAGTTATAGGGGTTACACTAAAAGAATTCCATGAGTTTTGGTGACTGTCTATTTCTGCAGGGGGTTACCGGAAAAGAACCAGAAGAGGTCCACATGTCAGGTTTACATAAAGAGAATACCCTCAAGAATACTCTAGAAGACTCGAGAAGGCGACCCTGCGGAGCTGGACCCACCTGCCAGAGCCAGGTGGGCGGGCGCCCATGCCACCAGGGCGGGCGCCCAGCCAGGTGGCCTAATCAGAGGCAACCTCGCAGATCCATCCCCCACCGACCTTGAGGAGCAATCCTAGCCATCTGTATAGGCCGGTTTGATCCAAGGGCTGTGGTGCATCCTAGAGGGCTATATAAACAAGTCCCCCTGGCCCCTAAAAAACCCTAATTCATTCTCAAATTCATTTGAAGAAATCTAGAGAAGCCTCAGAGCCACCATCCGAATTAGAGCTCCATAGTTTAGTAGCATAGCTACATAGGAATAGATCTAGAGGGAGTCAAGCCTTGCTTCAAGTTCGGATCTATCATCGTTCTTGGTAATTTCTTATATTTCATCATCATATTCATTATTGTTCATGCTACTATGAATAGTACTTTATTCTATTCTAATATATCAGATATGACTTTGCTCTACTTGTTTATGTTCTTAATTATATTGTTCTTAGTTTACTTTGATTATATGCTTAGCATAGTTGGTTTAGAATTATGTTTATGCATAGGATCATATGGCGCTTACTCATTAGACCGATGGGTGAGTGATAAATATTTTGTAGGCACCACGCCTAGGCTGTATTTATCTACGATTACACCCTATATTCCGGATCATGAGGTAGATCGCGGGAGTGAAAGTCCCATTGAGTCCTTTGTAGTCCTCCTCCTGAGTATAGGACTAGTAGAACACCACTATTACATGGAAGTGATTGCTCTGTTCCTAATCTTTCATTGTAATATCACTATGCATAGATGTAACCTTATCCCGCCATGATTGTTAAGTGTTCTTGCACTAATCATTGTATGCTTCGGCTTTATACTTAGAATACTTTGGATTTATTCTTGTAGATCATCCTAGTCCATGCTAGTGTTATAAGCTTAGAGTACTCTATTGAGATGTTTATCCTTATTTTATGTGGCTATGTGCTCTCATTTATCTTTATGATTTATCATTCATTCATATCTATCTTATTATTTTATGTGACACTTACCCTGTATAAGAAGATAGATAAAGACATGGTTAAGCTCTCCATTATCACATGCATGCTCATTGCTCATATATCCATAAGCATCCCTTCCGAGTGGTAACATACCTGGATTACTCCCGGTTAAAATGCTACATCGGTATTATCTGTGTGTTCGCGGATCCCTTATTCATTTTCTACAAAAGCATATGCTTTTAATACCAGCACCTCTGGCACCATGCTGGGGATGACAACCTAGCTTATGTGGTGTTAGAGGTGTCAACAACATCGTAACACAGAATAGGTCAAGGAGACAAAGTGTTGACGTGTGCCCATGTATACTTGATCATGTTGGATGCGGTAAAGCAAATGGCTGCTCAACCAGTCGATGATGCACTCATGGTGGTATGCATTGCCGTGATAGGGAACATTCACACCATGGGCGACTGATCTATTTTGGCAGAGGTAGGTGCTGAGGTAGGAGAATAGAACGGGTTGCTTTTGATTGGGGGGCCAGTTACATGGTTCGCTGAAGCTAGTGCTCATGCTGTTGTTTGGCAAGAATGCATTACCAAATTGAACTTGGAATATCCATGCAGCAATGAGAATGATTCGCCTGACCCTAATGCAAAACGGAGGAGCCATTTGGTGCTGCGTCACAATGTTTGGCCCCTGGTAAATATGAATGCGTCTGACAGTCTCCTTCGTAGTTTATCCTGATTTTCCTATGATGCTGGTTACTGTGTCTTTTAATATTTTACATGGCTAACTTTATATATAGCAAAGAGTAACAACGTCTGTGACATAATAACAAAGTAATATAAAGAAGGAAGGGTTAAAACATAGGAAAGAGTAACATTTGTGTCTCAACTCCCAATGTATGGAAGGTACATCAAATGCATCATGACATGCATCAAATGGAATTTTTTAATCTACTCCTCTGCAAATGACTGCAAGAACAAAGGACCATATGGAAGATACCAAGGTTTGCTGACAAATTCTGTCAGGACCAAACGTCTAACATAAGAAAAGACACGTGCAGGGACGACATGAACTTTTCTGCTGTCCATGTCATACGCGATAATTGTTCTTGCCTCCCCAGCAAAGAAGATCAAATTCCATTCTGGGTGAACTGTAATCTGTATGTAGTCTTCATCCCATTCCTCATAACCAAATTGAATATTAGTCTTTCCAAATACATTAAGAGTGCTAATAGTATGCTTCAGTATCCATTCATCAGTATTATAGTTTTCAAGGACCCAGACTAAAAGTTGAGACTTAGTGCCCCTATCAAGAGTACACACACAAGTGACCCTAAGATTGATGTATGGAGGCAGCAATTCCATCAGGCCTAGGAATCTTCCCCCATTTGTTTCCCTTGACATCCATAGCATGTATGTGATAATACCCACCCCAGTAGCCAACCATGTGCAAACAACAATTAAGAAACACACTTGTCGATCTTACTAATGTCACATTAGTACCGTCGCTACCCCATCCACATTCCTTAGAGATCCATGTTGTTGTTTCAGATGAGTAGATGTCCATAACCATGTACTCACCCTCCTCTTCTATATATTCAATCACATGGAAGTGCGAGGAGGCTATCGGATCGAATGCTAATCGAGCCTCACCAACAGAATAGTTACTAGGCGGCAGTTTCGTTGACCACTGGGTTTCTGAATTGTAGACCACATAGCGGTATCCATTAGGTACACAGCACCAGCATAGGATGAGGCTGTTGTAGCAATCACTGACAGCTACATTGTCCATGGGCAAGAATTCAAAGGACAACTCTATCCCGGTGACGCTGGTGAAGTGTCTATAGACTTTATAAGTGTCATAGAAGAAGCCGGCCATAGTTTGGGGCAATAGCTTAAGGTACTTCAGGTCTGAGATGAGTCTTTTCCAGGACTTACAAACCATTTTATAGTAGAACAAGGAGCGAGAGGGGAGGCGGTGGAGGATCTTGACAACAACAGCATCCATGAGGCTGACAAATGAGTTTGTTGTTGACGGTAGTTAAGTATCATTTTTAACCATCAACATAGCCTGAGAAAGGGATAATATATAAGTACCATCTAGTTATAGGGGTTACACTAACAGAATTCCACGAGTTTTGGTGATTGTCTATTTCTGCAGGGGGTTATCAAAAAAGAACCAAAATAGGTTCACATGTCAGGTTTACATAGAGAGAATACCCCGTCCAACAACTCAAGAATACTCTAGAAGACTTGAGAAGGTGATCCTGCAAAGCTGGACCCACCTGGCAGAGCCAGGTGGGCGGGCGCCCATGCCACCTGGGCGGCCGACCAGCCAGGTGGCCCAATCAGGGCCAACCTCGTGGATCCTGCCTCCACTCACCTTGAGGATCAATATGAAGCATCCATTCAAGTCGGTTTGATCCAAGGGCAGTGGTGCATCGTAGGAGGCTATATAAACAGGGGCCCTGGCCCCTGGAGAAATGCTAATTCATTCAAGAATTCATTATCAAATTCATTCTCTAGAATTCAGAGAAGCCTAGAGCCACCATCTCAATTAGAGCTCCATAGTTTAGTAGCATAGCTACATAGGAATAGATCTAGAAGGAGTCAAGCCTAGCTTGGAGTCCGGATCTGTCATCATTCTTGGTAATTTCTTGTATTTCATCATCATATTCATCTTTGTTCTTGCTACTATGAATAGTACTTTATTCTATTCTAATATATCAGATATGAATTTGATCCACTTGTTTATGTTCTCAATTATATTGTTCTTAGTTTACTTTGATTATATGCTTAGCATTGTTGGTTTAGAATTATGTTTATGCATAGGATCGTATAGCACTTGCTCATTAGATCAATGGGTGAGTGATAAATATTGTATAGGCATGGTGCCTAGGCTGTATTTATCTGTGATTGCTCCCTATATTCCTGATCGTTAGGTAGATCACAGGAGTGACAGTCCCGTTGAGTCCTCTGTAGTCCTCCTCCCGAGTATAGGACTAGTTGAACACCACTATTACATGGAAGTGATTGCTCTGTTCCTAATCTTTCATGGTAATATCACTATGCATAGATGTAACCTTTTCCTGCCATGATTGTTAAGTGTTCTTGCACTAATCATTGTATGCTTTGGCTTTATAGTTAGAATACTTTAGATTTATTCCTGTAGATTGTCCTAGTCCATGCTAGTGTTATAAACTTAGAGTACTCTATTGAGATGTTTATCCTTATTTTATATGGCTATGTGCTCTCATTTATCTTATCATTTATTATTCATATTTATCTTATTATTTTATGTGACACTTACCCTGTATGAGAAGATAGATAAAGACATGGTTAAGTTCTCCATTAGCACATGCAAGCTCATTGCTCATATATATCCAGAAGCATCCCTTCCTAGTGGTAAAATATAAATAACGATACCTGGAGTACTCCCAGTTAAAATGCTACATCGGTATTATCTGTGCGCTTGCGGATCCCTTCTTCATTCTCTACAAAAGCATATGCATTTAATACCAGCACCTTCGACGCCATGCTGGGGATGACAACCTAGCTTATGTGGTGTTGGAGGTGTCAACATTTGTCCTCTTATCGGGGGCCTCCTCCATTTCTTGTTCAGCTCAAAAGAATCATATGCACTCCATCCTAACACCCCCAACAGCCTTGAGCTACAGGAACTACCTTAACACCCCCAACAGTATGGCAGCATGCATCATCGGTTTTTAATCCAAATGCAATCCCCTAGTACCATAGGCGACCCATGCTGAAGCAATCTGCTGTGGCTCACTACTAACGCGGACGTCAATGGCGCCCTTCTTCACCAGGAAAGACCCACAGCCAGCCAAAAAATGGACTCATGAGCCACCATAGCACACGGATCCTGGCGTTCAAAGGCTACTCGTATGTTCCAGTTCTTAGTGGCCTGGTGTGCCTGTCGGAATAGCTATAGGTCCCATAGGTAGACGTCGGAGGAGTGCAGACAGCTGTTGAAATTATTGCGATGGCAATAAAGTCCGACGCCATTACATTTGATCACGTCTGACAATGTCTCCATATTTTATCCTCATTTTTCTTTGATGCTTTTTACTGTGTCGGTAAATAGTTTACATGACTAACTGCATAGGAAAGATCAACAATGTCTACGTCAGAGAATGCAAGGGAACACGCCGAAGCTAGATTTGAAACTGCCAGACCATACTGTGCATCACGGATGAGAGGTTCTATTGATTGTTACTACAGATGATAATGTCCGACCACTACATATTTGATTTTGTAGGACCAACTGTGAAGGGTTGTTAAGAATGGCGTAGCAATTAGTCTGCTGGGAAACTGATAGCATTGCATCAACTGAATTTAGGCTTCGCCCTTAGTGCAGGTTGGTGACCGTGTCCGCCTTGAATGTCATCTATCACCTCCCCATCTACCATCTCCCCAACTACCATCCTCAGGGGATATATATCCAATAACGTATAGGGTAACATGTTCCACATGAGGTGGATGACTGTCCCTTACCGGTGTGGACTGCCCAATTAAGAACTATCCCATGGTACACAAAAGTGATATGGCCGGTCTTTCCCATGGTACACGAAAGAGAAATGGCTAGACTATCCCAAGTCCGAAGTTTTGGCTAGCGGCAGTTCATATCTACTATTGTCTATAATTGACCTCGTAGGACAAATAAATAATGGGTTTGTCAGTTTTGATTATCGTGTCAATCAGTATGCACTGATACAAAACATCAATCGCCTACCTGCTGGCTCCCACATTACAACGATGAGGAAATCTTGCCACATCGTAATGCAGAACAGATCAAGGAGCCATGGTGTTGAAATGATACTGCACACGTATATCTGATCTCGTAGGATGCAGTATTGACAAATAGCTGCTCAACCAGTCGGTGATGCACTCGCGGTGGAATGGATTGCTACCACACGGCACATTCACACCATGGGCGGCCGATGTGTTTTGGCAGAGGTAGGTGTCATGAAAGGGGATTGAACAGGTTGCTTGTGACTTGGGGGACTAGTTACATGGTTTGAGCCGTGCCATGCAACATCGCTGAAGCTGGTGTTCGTGCTATTGTTGGGCAATAACGCATTACCAAAGTTTTTGAACTTGGACCAGACTGGTACTCATCTTCACCGTGACCACTCAAGGTCACCGCCGCAAGATCCGCTGTATTTTGTTGTCAAGACATGCTTACTGGAGACAATTGTGATGTTCAATAGTTTAACTTGCTGTTATAATACCTATGCACGTGGTCTTCTGTTGACCTTTATAACACCCTGTTGATTCTAATTATCAGTTTGTTGTAAACTGTATGCTGCTAGTAGTCCGCCTCAACAAGTCTCGCCTCGGCACACAAACGATGCGGACGCCAACACCGCCGTGCTCCACCGGGAAAGCCCCGCTGCTGCCTCCAAACGGACGCCGAAGCGACCACAGCACACTGGGGATCCTTTGCCATCGCCTCTAGCTCCGCTGCCCAGCCAGCACAAGCCCAATGGGCAGATATTTTCCCATTTTTAGGGGATATATATCCAATATATAGGTCAACATGTTCCACATGACTTGTCCCTTAGGAGTGGGGATGACCCAATTATCACAAGGCCCATATAAGGACTGTCCCATGGTACACAAAAGAGGTATGGCCGGATTTCCCCATGATACACGAAAGAGAAAGGGTCGGACTATCCAGTCACTTGATCTTGCAAGTCCCAAGTCTTGGCTCCTAGCAGTTCATGTCTGAGAATGCCAGAGCGTCGGACTGCTACATAATTGAGCACGTAGGACAAAGCATAATGGGTATGTCTATTTTGATTGTATTATTATTATGGTCATATAATAGTTCCAAAATTTTTGGTTCGTTCCAGGTCACAAGGCCTCATCGGCACGTCGGCACGGATCCACCGGTGGACCAGACTGGTACTCATCTTCACCGTGACCACTCAAGGTCACAGCCGCAAGATCTGATGTATTTTATTGTTAGGACATGCTCAATGGAGACAATCATGATGTTCAACAGTTGAACTTGCTCTTATAATATACCTATGCACGTGATCTTCTGATTACCTTTATAACACTCTGCTGATTTTTATTATCAGTTTGTTGTAATGTTGCTAGTAGTCCATCTCAACAAGTCTCACATCACTCTATGCTTTCACGGGTGATACGTAGCTCTTCAGTTTTACTGCAAACACCAAGAAAGTCCGACCGCTCCATATTTGATCTCGTAGGAGAAAGTGTGAATGCTTCTGTTTTGAAAGCCCTAGCAATCAGTCTGTCGAGTGCCCGCTGACGGTTATGATTTTGGCCAGTCCGTGGTAGTGGCATGACAGAGTTTAATTATTAGAGATCACATGCAAGGGTATTATTACAGCATGCAAGGGTATTGTTACAGCATGTTTTTTACTAGAAATGCTTTTGGGCAAGTAAGAATGTTCAACCCCTTTATGTTTGATCACGTATGACAGAGTATGATGGAGTATCGACATCTACGACATAAAACGCATGGGTACCGACTGCACTCCTCTTGCAATTTATGCTTCACCCCTTGAAAAGAACATTCCCAAAACAATAAAAAGCACATTAACATTGCTCGAATGACATTATATTGATTTCTAGTATTTTTTGGGTACATGAGGCCATTTCAAAATAGAGCAAAAGTCCACTACTACTGTACCCACCATTGCACTTCTACTACTACAGACCCAACTGGACCTACCAGTCGATGCCGCTGCCCAGGCCATTGTCTGTCTCACCACCCTCCGCCTAGTATGAGTCTGATGAGGTGGAGTCATTCGTCGAGTAGCCCTCATCACTGTCCTGATCCGAGTCTAATGAGGTGGAGTCATCCGTCAAGTAGCCCTCATCGCTGTCATGATCGGTCAGACATTTCCAATTCCACATGCGCAGAGGGTAGAGCTGTAATGGCGCAAACTTCTCCTGCTGTAGTGAGTCCAATAACAAGGAAACATATGGAAGATAGGCTGGTCTTAGTTGGAAGATTACTTCTCCCAATTTAATGAAACGTCTACTATACCGAAAGAGTCTGGTAGGGATGACATGAGCTTTTCTACGGTCCATGTCATATGCGATGATTGGTTTTCTTTCATGCCCAGCTAAGAAAACCAAATTCCATAATGGCTAAACTACAATCACCTCATGGGTCATATCCACTCGGATATTAATGCTTCTAAAAATATTGTTAAGGATGACAGTATCTGCAATATCTAATTATTAGTACCATATTCTTCAAGGATCCACATTGAAAACTTGCTTTGATTGTGAGGACCATCAATAAGATAGACACACAAGTGACCCTAAGCTTGATGTAGGGTGTGCCTATCACTAACAGTAGGCGACGTAGCAATTTCCCTCCATGTATTTCCCTCCATATCCACTGCAGTTATCACAGATTTTCCCTCATATCTTAAGAAGGCCATATTGTGTAGAAAACTATTAAGATATACACCTCACGTATCACACAGTTCCAGTCGAATACCCTTGCGCCATCCACATTCCATACTGAGCCATGTATTTGTTTTAGATGAGTAGATCTCCAAACGTCCAAATGTATGCCAATCTTACACAAAATTAACAACATGGAAGTGCAAGGAGAGTGTTGGATCAAAACACAATTGAGCCTCACCATCTAATAAACCCGAAGTTATGCGATGATGATGAGGGCTAGTCGGCAGTATCTTATAATTCCGTGTGATTGGATTGCAGACGACCCTGCAGCGACAGCGAGGTCCCCTAGTCATAGAGCAGCAGCATAGGACGAGGCCGTTGCAGCAATCTATGACAGCTACATTATTTGTGTAGACGGGCAAGAAGTTGAAGCAGGGAAGTACACCAGTGAAGCTGGTGAAGTGTCTCTTTATGTTGTCCCTATTGAAGAAGAAACCAAACACAGTCTGGCGCGCCAGCTTGTCATTGATGTCGGAGTTGTTGATGAGGAGTTTCCAGTCTCGACAGACCAATTTGCAGCAGAACAAGGAGGGGCCAGGGATGCGGCGGAGGATCTCGAGAACGAGATCATCTGGGAGGCTGCCAAATGAGGTCATCCTCTTTGTATGGCCTCTCTGCTTTGCCCTTTCCTTAGTTTTTTCCTCTTTGTGCCACTAACTGCAGAAATTAAACCTCCTCTAGTTCTAGGGCCCTATCGTTGCAATGCATAAGGTGCACAATCTTCCAGTGCAAACACAGAGATCTGGTGTGTCCTGTGGTAGTTCTCCATCCATGCAATCTGCTCGTCAGTATACTGTGGTGAGTCTGGTCCTTCCAGAACAACCTCATGGGACTCCTCGCCCCTGAGCCGGGCATATGATCTTGTCCCCCTCTCTAGATTCCTCGTTGTTCCAATAGGACCTCGACCATTTCTAGAATCTTCCTCTCTCGGTCGGCGCTTTTTTAGCTTACTCTTCTTCTGTGGTTGCTCTTCAGCATTCTTTTCCTTTCCCTTTCTTGGCATCTGCACAAGAGTTCGGTGTGGGAAAGCCATGAGATTAGATTAAACAACATAGATAGCATGCAGGCATGTCATCGAACAGGTAGCATGCATGATCTACGGGAGCTAAGACATCACCTTCCTTAGTCAATTTGGTTGCCCACGACCGTGGCATGAGAATGCACGCGATGGCGGCGTGCACGTGAACATCGGCGGTGTGGGCGAGGTGTTAGTGGTGCTACAAGAAGTTGGCGGTGCAGATCGATGCGACCGCATGGACTGCCACGGCTCGCGGGTCAAGGCCACGGTGAGCGCAATGGCTTCGGTGTTGGCGATGGGGGATGGCGAGCGAAACAGCCACTGGGGATTGCGAGCAGGACAGTCGCGTGGGATGGCGAGCGGAACAGCAGCGGGGGTGGTGCACTGAACAGCCGCAGGGGTAACGGCGAGCGCAACGGCGGGGTAGTTGGGGAACGAGTGAAAGCAGTATGATTGTCGGGGTAATTGATAAAAGCGAAAGCAGTACCATAGCCTAAAAGGCAACCAAAAATTTGTGTTCGGCGTTGGTACTCTGTTTCTCTTAGGACCGTCCTGTGGTCATGGATTTCTATATTATAAACTAGTATGACCCTTCGCAACACTATCCGACATTAAAAATATGTGTACGCCAGACTCAAATTCGAACCTATGATGATATGAAAGTTAATGATGAAACCATAACAATTTAGTAGAGTACAGACCATACTAACAAGGTTCATACAAACATAAGTAAATTACATATTAATCTTCGACACCAGCATTGGCCATGTACTCGACGAAGTGCAGATCATTAATAGCATAGTCTAGACGATTAATGATGTGGAGCAGCTTGTGGACTAGTGCACTCTCCCTTGCTTCGCAAGATCGTCAACAAGGTCTACTAATGATGGTTAGCAGTGGTGGAGAAGGACCTTGATCTGAGAATGAAGTCCTTATCACATGCACATGTTCCTAGAATCCTCTTGTAGTCAGTGTTGGCCCATCATATTTCCATTGAAATGGACCCAATCAAGGAATGACCTGGTTGAGAATGGCTTCAAAGCTACACGACGCATAGGTTATGTCATACTGGTGAACCTGAAAAGTGTCATTGGAAAAAATTAGATACATGAGAAGAAGAATGTGCACATAGACATCATATGGATAAACATAGAATATATGTCAAGCTTTACCACATTATTTTTGTTCCTTGCTGCAATGTTTGCACAAAAGCCCGCAACATCATCGATGCCCTCATTCAAAGCTCGAAGCATCATGGAGGAGAATGAAGGAATTTCATACCCAAGATTGGCAAGTGTCAATAGACATGCCAGCATAGCATGTTTATCCGCCATGATCTCGTAGGGCATCGGCTCACTAATCTCCATGATTGGTATGACTACAAAAGAATTGGGCTGTCTCGGCAACCTAACTGGCATATAAAAGGTAATTCGACTTCGAATACCTTTCTCGCCCGGCACAGGACTAGGGTTGAATCTCTGAACTTGTACACTTTCCACTCCTAAGTGAGAGAGTGTCTTTTCAAACCAGGGGATCGGGTCAATTGTCTATATTACATTTGGAATTCAGATATATATAGATTAGAAAAATAATATATAAAATTTTATACAAATGACACATGTTGCTTACTATGCTTGGATAAGGGTGTTGTGCATGTTCCAGGGTTGGTCGGAATCCATAGTCGTGCACATAGACGACATCTGGTGGAGGTACCTGTGCGGCCATGTCTTCTCCTAAATTAATGTTAGACAAAAATTATAATTTATTTTGTAATCATATCACGACCACAATCAGATCTATACACGTAAAAATCTGCAATCATATCACGTGCACTATTTAACCAGATCAGATCTGTACGTGTGTTGACACCTCTAACACCACATAAGCTAGGTTGTCATCCCCAGCATGGCGCCAGAGGTGCTGGTATTAAATGCATATGCTTTTGTAGAGAATGAAGAAGGGATCCGCAAGCGCACAGATAATATCGATGTAGCATTTTAACCGGGAGTAATCCAGGTATCGTTATTTATATTTTACCATTAGGAAGGGATGCTTCTGGGTATATATATGAGCAATGAGCACTGCATGTTGTATGGAGAGCTTAACCATGTGGTTATCTATCTTCTCATACAGGGTAAGTGTCACATAAAATAATAAGATAAATATGAATGATAAATGATAAAGATAAATGAGAGCACATAGCCACATAAAATAAGGATAAACATCTCAATAGAGTACTCTAAATTTATAACACTAGCATTGACTAGGACAATCTATAAGAATAAATCCAAAGTATTCTAACTATAAAGCCAAAGCATACAATGATTAGTGCAAGAACACTTAACAATCATGGCGGGAAAACGTTACATCTATGCATAGTGATATTACCATGAAAGATTAGGAATAGAGCAATCACTTCCATGTAATAGTGGTGTTCTACTAGTCCTATACTCGAGAGGAGGACTACAGAGGACTCACGGGAGTGTCACTCCCATGATCTACCTCACGATCTGGAATATTGGGAGCAATCGCAGATAAATACAGCCTAGGCAGCATGCCTACACAATATTTATCAATCACCCATCGATCTAATGAGCAAGCACTATACGATCCTATGCATAAACATAATTCTAAACCAACTATGCTAATCATATAATCAAATTAAACTAAGAACAATATAATTGAGAACATAAACAAGTAGAGCAAAGTCATATCTGATATATTAGAATAGAATAAAGTACTATTCATAGTAGCAAGAACAAAGATGAATATGATGATGAAATACAAGAAATTACCAAGAACGATGACAGATCCAGACTCCAAGCTAGGCTTGACTCCTTCTAGATCTATTCCTATGTAGCTATGCTACTAAACTATGGAGCTCTATTTGAGATGGTGGCTCTAGGCTTCTCTAAATTCTAGAGAATGAATTTGATAATGAATTCTTGAATGAATTAGGGTTTCTCCAGGGCCAGGGGGCCTTGTTTATATAGCCCTCTAGGATGCACCGCAGCCCTTGGATCAAACCAACTTGAATGGACACTTCATATTGATCCTCAAGGTCGGTGGAGGCAGGATCCGTGAGGTTGGCCCTGATTGGGCACCTGGCTGGGCGGCTGCCCAGGTGGCATGGGCGCCCGCCCAACTGGCTCTGCCAGGTGGGTCCAGCTCCGTAGGATCGCCTTCTTGAGTCTTCTAGAGTACTCTGAGTTATTGGATGGGGTATTTTCTCTATGTAAACCTGACATGTGGACCTCTTTTGGTTCTTTTCTGATAACCCCTTGCAAAAATGGACAATCACCAAAACTCATGGAATTCTGTTAGTGTAACCCCTATAACTAGATGGTAATTATATATTATCCCTTTCTTAGGCTATGATGACAATTAAAAATGATACTTAACTACCATCAACAAGCTCCCCCAAGCTTACCTTTTTCTCATCCCTAAGCAAAGATAGACTCAGCGATGGATTAGGAGTTGCTATAATGCTTTCACTCCTCATAAGTTCACATGCCTTCAAACAAGAACTTTGCTCTAGATTAGAGTGAACTATTCTGGCTCAAGACTCACCCATATTACCTTCTTCCATGGAGCTTGTGGCCTTCACTTGGGTCTTAAGCAGTTGAAAGATAGAACAGTCAAGTCAAGTGCTATGTTTCTCGCTCTTCGATCAACCATTGTTCTAGAGTTTTTGTAAGTTTTTCAAATAAAACTCAGAGATTCCTTGTATGACCCTTTCAAGTCTCTTATTTGTAGTATTTCTAGATCCTCTCCAAGGCAAGTATAAGGTATGCCTTCTCTCTTCTCTCAGGATATGTGGTATTTGTGGAACTTAGGCATAGTGAGATTGCCTTCTCTCTCACCCTATATCTAAAAGGCTTATGTGGAGCTCATAGGTGGGGAGATAACTCAAAATACTTGCATATATTGCATAGTTAAACCATGGATCTAGAGGAACGAGTCATACAGTCAAGTATGTGCATGTGAATGAGGGGAATATATAGAGTGATAGGAATGATGGTGAAGTAAAAGAGATTAAGAGGGGTGATGGATGACGGTGAAGATCTAATTCTGCAAATGCTCCTTGGGGATAACATACCTCCCTTTATTTGGAAACTTTAAAGGGGAGGACTTGGCTGCTATCTTTCTTTTTCTTTTCTTTCTTTCCTTTGGGACTTTTGTCCTCTTTCTTTCTTTTTCTTCTCTTTTCTTAGAGCAACCAATCCTCTTGATGCAACGACTATCACAATAGGGAGTATCAACTGAAACACTAAGCTTTATTGCACAATGATGGCGACACATACATATTTTTGGATGTTCTCTCCCAGTGTAGGAGTTAGAACATTTTCTGGGTGGATCTGAATAGGATGTATGTAGGATGGATGGATGTGTAGTCCTAGGATAGGAGAAGCTTAGGTGCGTGTCTCCAGGATAGAAATAGCACAGGATGTGGTATGTGTATATAAGTGGGTGGTACTTCTAGGAACAGAAGTAGCACAGAGTGGATGTAGAATGATAAGCATAAGAGGTTGCAAACTTCTGAGGATAGAAGTAGCATAGATCAAAGGATGGAGAGCACATGGTATCTTTAACCACTTGATCAGCTCCTAAGGGTCGACACAGCTTAACTACACTCAATGCCTACAAAGCGATATGTATACAAAAAAAGGAAGGCTTTCCTATTCTAGTAAGAATGAGTATATGGCTGTGGTAGGAATTTTGAACTCTCGTCATAAAGGAACTCATCATGTAGCAATTTAAGATTTTCACAAATAAAATCTCCAGAACTCAAGCATCACTAGGAGCAAGATGGATAGCAGCTCAAAACCTTCCCATATTTTATCCGTCAACTACCTAGACTTAGATCAAGCACTCGCAACCCATAGGCTTCAGGCTCAGAGTAAAACTCAAGTCTGAACAGTTGTGTCCAAAACTCAGGAAAGCGCAAGTTTGAAAACTAGGTACTTGTGAGGAATTAAAGAAGAGCAACTATCCATCATATCCATAAAGAGCTTATTCTAGGGGTTCACTTATAGCAACAGATTTAACAAAAAGAGCTCTCCTTTTATATAGCTATCAAACATAGAAAAAAGGACAGAAAAAACTTTATTAGGTTTCTAAGGTTATTCATCTTTTTAGTTGTTTTAACAAAGCATGCTGTAAAAGTAAAAAGACAAGTGAGAATTACTTAGCTCAATACACGGGGGGTGCTCTCCCCCAAGCTGGATGTTGACATAGTCTGTTGATGTTGCTGATGGGCAGTGAAGGCGTTCTTGTCCTCCTGGAGTGTCATGAATGGTTGCTGTTGAAAACAGCGCTTGATTGTTGGAGACAACACTCCGATTGGGGACAGGACGTCCTTCTACCTGTTAACTCTTCTTGATCCTTTGAATTCTGTGAAGCTCAAATAGACAACAAAGCTTGTGGAACTGATTAAGCGTTAGTGATAAACCTCTAATCCTTGGTTGTCTGAACTTTCTAACAAGATCTTATATATTTATAGCTCTTCATATGCAGACAAAAAAAGGTAAACATGCTGAAAAATTATTTTTATGCCGCCACGGTGAATAGTGTGTGAGCAGTTGCACCACACATTGTTCAATGGGGCTTAGCCTTTTTCAAGATGCAATGCACACATATTTATTTTCTGTTTATGTTGCAAAAATAGAAAGGTAAAGATGCAACTAAGGATGCATGAAGGAATGCAATGCTAAAAAGGAAAGTGCAGATAAATACCAAGTTACCTCTTGGTGCGTTGTTTGGCAATTTTAAGTCCTTCGAATAGGACCTCCTTGTTCGCTTATTGTTTGAGGGGTGCGTCGGATGGCGCCACTGGTGTTGTGTCTTGTGCAGGATTTGAATCTGGTTTTACCTTGGGTCTCTATACCTGCTTAGTTGGTGATGGTGACTTGGAGGAGGAAGCTTCTGTGATCACTATCTCTTCTTCTGGTGGTGATACCTCTTCTACCTCTTTGGCAGCATTCTCTTCTTCAGGGTACCGGTCTTCATACCTTGATACTTCTCCCTCATAGTCAGCCCATCCATCTACAATGATCTTCTTGTTCTAACGACGGGTATGCTGCCTTCTCCTTGATCTATTCTTCTTGGGCTCATCATGGATTGTATAGTCTATGAAAAAGCGGTGTACCATTTCTGAGGGAAAGTGTAAGTGGACTTCCCCTATTCCTATATAGATGATGGCCTTGGTAGTGCTGAGGAACGGTCTTCCTAGGATGATGGGTGGATCATACTCGTCTTCACCCATGTCCATGACTAGGAAGTCAGTGGGAATGTAGTGGTCGTCAATCTAGACAGGGACGTCTTTGGCTATCCCTTCCACAAAGCGAAAGGTCTGGTCCACCATCTGTAGCTGTGTGTAGGTGGGGTCCAAAAGCATTTGGCCATATAGAAATTCATAAGTCACCTTGGCTATTATGTTGACGCCCAATCCGGTGTCACAGATAGCCTTGTTGAAGGAGCATCTGTTGATGTAGCATTGAATGGTCGAGACACCTGGATCGTCCTTCTTGATAAGATGTGGGGACTTGAGCTGATGGTCATGCTCTCTGTGGACTGCAGTGACCATCCTCACTGTCTCTGTCTCCTAGGTCTTCTTCTTATTGCTCTTGTTCTTCGGCTTGTTCTTGATATTGACATTGTGGTTCCTAATAACAGTCTCTGTTTCCAGCTCATGAGGGTACTGAGGGTGTGCTGAAAATTGCAAAACCTTGTTCTTGAAGAAGAAGATTTCTCACTTGCCCTTGATGTTGAAGACGATCTTGGCAGTGCTGGAGTAGATGATGGCACCAGCAGTGTTCAAGAATGGTCATCCCAAAATGATGGGGGACCTCTCATCTCCTCCCGTGTGCACTACCATGAAGTCTGCAGGAACGTACGAGCTTCCTACTCGTACACAGATATCTTCTAGGATTCCCATTGGGTAGCAGAGTGACTGGTCTGCAAGCTGCAAGCACATGGTTGTATATAATAAAGGACAATTGAATAGTTTCTCATATATCACCTTCGACATGATGTTGACGCTTGCGTCGATATCACAGATTGCTTCATTGAAGTTGGTGCTTTCGATGGAGATTGGGACAACTGGTCTTCCTGGATCACCTTTCTTGATGGGTAGAGTCAGGTCATCCCATGATCCTTTTGATGGGTCACTCCAGAATTTCCCTGTATTAAATATGTCTACAAGATTTGCAGTTTCTAAACCTTTTGGTTGCCCCGGAATCTTACCTTGGTCGGCGGAAGGAACGAAATTGGCAAGCTACTGCAACTGAGATTCTTACATCTTATTGAAGCTAAGCTGATTCTTTATAGCATTGGAAAAACTATCCATTCTATTGTTGACTGTTTCCAGAGTTTTGTCATAAGATGCTAACTTCTTGGACAGGTTATCCATCAACTTACCTTGGTTGAGCATAAACTCCTTCAAAGGCGGCTGATTAAAATTATTGTAGAAAGAATTATTACCTTGGTAATTACCTGAGTAGTTAGGCCTCTGTTGTTGATTCCAGCCATGATTTTGCTAAGGATGATAGTAGTTGTTGTTGTTGTTGAGGTAGTTCACATCCTCCTTCAGCTCTGGGCAATTAGCACCTGAATGCCTAGCTTCTCCACACTCTTCACAAGTCATGCGAGAGTCATGAATGTGCATGACTTCTTTCTTCTCAAGGGCTTTCTCATCGAGCCTCTTCATCAGTAGGTCCATCTTGGTAGATAGCATGTCTACTTCCTTAAGCTGGTGCATTCCACCTCTCTTGCGGGTCTGAGTTCTTTCTTCACTCCAACCTTGGTTGGAGGCCATCTTCTCCACAAGAGTTGTGGCTTGAGGAATAGTAAGTGATAAGAATGCACCTCCAGCAGCAGCATCCATGGTCTCACGAGTGCTGTTGCTGAGCCCATGATAGAAGTTCTGCATGAGCAACCAATTCTCCATCCCATGATGAGGAAATTCAAGGATGTAATCAAGCGCTCCCAGGCCTCTAGGACTGTCTCTTCATGGTGTTGCTGAAAACTTGATATCTTCCCATGGAGAGCATTGGTCTTGCCCATGGGAAAGAACTTTGCTAGGAAATTGGTGGAACATAGTGCCCATATAGTATTCTTCTCCTTGTTGGCGTAGAACCACTACTTCACTCTTCCCAAGAGTGAGAATGGGAAAAGCGAAGTAGTATAGCATCTCTGGGGACATCCTTGATGGTGAAAGTGCTGCAAATCTCCAAGAAATGTTGGAGATGAGCACTAGCATCCTCATGGGCCTTCCCACAGAACTGGCTGGCTTGCACCATGTTGATCAATGCTGGCTTGAGCTCAAAAGCTTTGTCGATGTCCGCAGCTGGTCCAGTATAGATGTTGTCCATAGTGGGAGCTGAGAACTTCCGAAGTGGCTTGTCGGCCATGGCGTCGAATATTGGTGTCAAACTTTGAACAAAATGTGGATCTTCCGACATAGAAGAACTGGCAGGTTGAGTAGATAAAGTTGATAAGTGCTTTCTCAACTTTTCCCTGGTCCTCCTAATTAAAGCTTCTGGATCTTCAAGGAAATTATCTGGAAGATCAAACCTGTTCATACATTACCCTACATATAATATATAACATAGACAAAAGACAAGGGTAAGTCTGTATGAGTAGAGAAGGGTGGATGGTGCTCAATCACATTAGTGGATGCAATGCTGCTCATATATATATCCATTTGATAAGCTTTCAACCTTCCCCAGCAACGGCTCCAAAAATGCTTGTTGACACCTCTAACACCACATAAGCTAGGTTTTCATCCCCAGCATGGCACCAGAGGTGCTGGTATTAAATGCATATGCTTTTATAGAGAATGAAGAAGGGATCTGCAAGCGCACAGATAATACCGATGTAGCATTTTAACCGGGAGTTATCTAGGTATCGTTATTTATATTTTACCACTGGGAAGGGATGCTTCTGGATATATATATGAGCAATGAGCTTGCATGTGCTAATGGAGAACTTAACCATGTCTTTATCTATCTTCTCATACAGGGTAAATGTCACATAAAATAATAAGATAAATATGAATGATAAATGATAAAGATAAATGAGAGCACATAGCCATATAAAATAAGGATAAACATCTCAATAGAGTACTCTAAGTTTATAACACTAGCATAGACTAGGACAATCTACAAGAATAAATCTAAAGTATTGTAACTATAAAGCCAAAGCATACAATGATTCATGCAAGAACACTTAACAATCATGGCGGGAAAATGTTACATCTATGCATAGTGATATGACCAAGAAAGATCAGGAACAAAGCAATCACTTCAATGTAATAGTGGTGTTCTACTAGTCCTATACTCAGGAGGAGGACTACAGAGGACTCAACGGGACTATCACTCCCGCGATCTACCTCATGATCCGAAATATAGGGAGCAATCGCAGATAAAAACAGCCTAGGCACCACGCCTACATAATATTTATCACTCACCCATCGATCTAATGAGCAAGCGTTATATGATCCTATGCATAAACATAATTTTAAACCAACTATGCTAAGCATATAATCAAAGTAAACTAAGAACAATATAATTGAGAACATAAACAAGTAGAGCAATGTGATATCTGATATATTAGAATAGAATAAAATACTATTCATAGTAGCAAGAACAAAGATGAATATGATGATGAAATACATGAAATTACCAAGAATGATGACAGATCCAAACTCCAAGCTAGGCTTGACTCCTTCTAGATCTATTCCTTTGTAGCTATTCTACTAAATTATGGAGCTCTAATTGTGATAGTGGCTCTAGGCTTCACTGAATTATAGAGAATGAATTTGATAATGAATTCTTGAATGAATTAGGGTTTCTCTAGGGGCCAGGGGGCCTTGTTTATATAGCCCTCTAGGATGCACCATAGCCCTTGGATCAAACCGACTTGAATGGATGCTTCATATTGATCCTCAAGGTCGGTGGAGGCAGGATCCGCGATGTTGGCCCTAATTGGGCCACCTGGCTGGGCGGCCGCCCAGGTGGCATGGGCACCCGCCCACCTGGCTCTGCCAGGTGGGTCTAGCTCCGCAAGGTCACCATCTCGAGTCTTCTAGAGTATTCTTGAGTTGTTCGACGGGGTATTCTCTCTATGTAAATCTGACATATGGAGCTTTTTTGGTTCTTTTTTGATAACCCCCTGCAGAAATAGACAATCACCAAAACTCATGGAATTCTTTTAGTGTAACCCTTATAACTATATGGTATTTATATATTATCCCTTTCTCAAGCTATGTTGACGGTTAAAAACGATACTTAACTACTGTCAACACACGTGTCATATTTAACAAGATGAGATCTGTACGGGTCATGTTTAACAAGATTAGATCTGTACGGAGGATCTCGAGAATGAGATCATCTTGGAGGCTGGCAAATAAGTCCATCCTCCTGTTGGGGGCCTGCTCCATTTCATCAGTGTGCAATAGGCCACAGCTAGCTAAGTAACGATAACACTGAATGAAGAATAAAATAATCCAACCAAAACTAGGGCAAGCCAAAACTAGGGCATGCCAAATCATGATTGCCAAAACTTTGGCAAGAACTTTAGTATAGCACTTGGTTGGTTGCCAAAATGAAGGCATGCCAAATTTATTTATTATATGTAGTTTAAGAACATTCTAGAGATTTGCGAAAACTTTGGCATAAAAGTTGGTCATACCAATTCTTTGGCAATGAACCAATTGATGGCCACAAATTTGGCATGCCATGATTTTGGTTTGGCAAGAATTGGATGTCAACCAAGCAGGCAACAATAACAATTTCCATGTTACA
The DNA here is from genome assembly GCA_023333625.1 of Bothriochloa decipiens. Classification (NCBI taxonomy): domain Eukaryota; kingdom Viridiplantae; phylum Streptophyta; class Magnoliopsida; order Poales; family Poaceae; genus Bothriochloa; species Bothriochloa decipiens. Next base: position 20,693,651 of record CM041647.1, on the reverse strand, counting down.
AGTTCATCCAAATTTAGAGTACCAGCACATAGACATAGACAACTCAAACAGAAATGAAGAAATGAATAGTAAAAAGGGGAGAAAGGAGACCTACGAATCGGACATGATGCCTCTGCCTCCTTCACGGCACACAAGCGAAATCCCCAAGTCTTGTAGTAGATCCATGATGAGGCAAAACTCAAATGAAGAAACAAACAGTAAAAAGGGGAGAAAGGAGACCTGCGGATCGGATCTGACGCCTCTGCCATTGCTACGGCACATAAACGACATGGACGGTAATGCCACTGTGCCCCACCAGGAAAGCCCACTACCTGCCTCAAATGGAAACCGAAACTAGCACAGCACACTGGGGATCCTCCACCACGGCCTCTAGCTCCGCTGCCCAGCCAGCGCAAGTCGAATGGGCAGATATTTTCCCATTTTTAGGGGATATATATCCAATATATAGGTCAGCATGTTCCACATGACTTGTCCCTTAGGAGCGGGGACGGTCCAATTATCACAAGGCCCATAAGGACTGTCCCTTGGTACACAAAAGAGGTATGGCCGGACTTCCCCATGATACACGAAAGAGAAAGGGTCAGACTATCCCATCTCTTGATCCCGCAAGTCCCAAGTCTTGGCTCCTGGTAATGTCTGTGAATGCCAGAACGTCCAGCTGCTACATAATTGAACTCGTAGGATAAAGCATAATGGGTTTGTCAGTTTCGATTGTAGTATTATTATGGTCATATAAAAAGTTCTAAATTTTTTTGTTCGTTCCAGGTCTAGAAATACTTAGGACCGATGCTATTTCCATCAGTAGCAACAAGTGCCACCATGGTGCCCCGTGGCCTGCCTTGAGATGGACGCCGGATCCACCACAGCACTAAGGGGATCCTTCACCGCGCTGCCGTAGCATCCGACTCCGCTGCCGAAAGTCCAACAGGCAAATATTTTTCCACTTTCAAGGGATCTAACCCAATTATTATTGAACACCGTGGTGTAGCAGCAGGGTGTGTTCGACAAGCGGTGGACCATACTAGTACTCATCTTCACCGTGACCAATCGAGGTCACCGCCACAAGATCCGCAATATTTTTTTGTTAGGACATGCTCAGTGGATACCATTGTGATGTTGAATATTTTAAGTTGTTGTTATAATGCCTATGCACGTGATCTTCTGTTGAACTTTGTAATACCCTGGTTATTCTTATTAGAAGTTTGTTGTAAACCATACGCTTGCTAGGAGTCCATCTTAACAAGTCTCGCCTCGATCTACAGCTTCACGGGAGAGACCAAGCACTTGAATTTGACAGCGAACACAAGAAAGTCCGACCGCTGCATATTTGATCTCATAGGACAAAGTGTGAAAGTTTATCTGTTATGAATGTTGTAGCAATCAGTCTGTTGGGAAGCTGATAGTATTTCATCAATTGAATACCTTCAGGCTCCCACCTTGCAGCGAGGAGCTGCATCCTAATGTAGAATGGAGGAAACATTGATGGTCAAATGCAGTGCGCACATAAGAAAGTCCAACCCTGTACATTTGGCTGCGTCTGGCAGTACCCTCTATAGTTTATCCTTGTTTTAGTGTGATGCTTGTTACTATGTCCTTTACTAGTTTAAGTGACTACTAATTTCATATGATAGAGTATTGACATCTACGACATAAATGCAAGGGAATACATGATCATCGATACATCAAGTTCATACAAATGAAACTAATAATTTAAAATAATTCAGTACAATAAACAAGAATGACTCCCCTAAAACCGGGCAGCTTGAGCAGCACCAAAGCCATGATGTAAGGTTGGAAGATCAGAGGCTTGTTTGGGTCCACTCGGATGTCCACCATTTGATTAACCAGTTTATTATATGCTCCCAGAAAAGAGTGGTGCACACAAAAACCCTAATTTCTCAACTCATTCTCAACACATTTTCATTTTTCTTCATCCTTAGTTCTGGTTGTCTTCCAGAAGCTCCTGAGCGTACACAAAAGAGATAGCGCCGGACTATCCCATGGTACACGAAGGAGAAATGGCCGGACTATCCCAATTCCCAAGTGTTTTCTCTTGGTAGTTCATATCTGCTAACGTAGAATGTCCGACCGGTACATAATTGACCTCATAGGACAAATAATAATGGGTTTGTCAGTTTTGATTGTCATATCAATCAGTATGCACCGATACAAAACATCATTCACCTACCACAGGCTCCCACATTGCAGCGAGGAGCAAATCTTGCCGCATCCTTATGCAGAACGGATCAAAGAACCATGTGGTTGAAATGCTATTGCACACGTATATCCAAAGAAAAGCAGCTTTTACAGCCATTAACATTTTCCATGGTACGAGCTCATCAAAATTTAGAATAGCAGTACATAGATATATATAACAAAAACTAGGATAGCAGTTAATGGAGCTGTAACCATTACAATTTTAGCTAAATCATGTCTAACCATCACACTTACAATACCATTACAAATTCAGCTAAATCAAGTCTAACAATCACACTAACAGTCAGTACACAAGCTCAGCTTCTCCCATATGTCACACTAACAGTCGGCACGGATCCACTGGTGGACCAGACTGGTACTCATCTTCACCATGACCACTCAAGGTCACTGCCGCAAGATTCGCTGTATTTTGTTGTCAGGACATGCTCAATGGAGACAATCGTGATGTTCAATAGTTTAACTTTTTGTTATAATACCTATGCATGTGATCTTCTATTTACCTTTATAACACCCTGCTGATTCTTATTATCAGTTTGTTGTGAACCGTATGCTGCTAGTAGTCCATCTCAACAAGTCTCGCCTCGCTCTATGATTTCACAGGTGATATGTAGCTCTTCAATTTTACTGCAATCGCCAAGAATGTCTGACCGCTCCATATTTGATCTCGTAGGACAAAGTGTGAATGCTTCTATTTTGAAAGCCCTAGCAATCAGTTTGCCGAGTGCTCATTGACGGTTACAATTTTGGTCAGTCTGTAGTAGTGGGATGACAGAGTTTAATTTAATATAAAGTTGAACCACAGATCATGTGTAAGGGCATTTTTACAGCAAGTTTTATTAATGGAAATGCTGTTAGACACAAGAAAGTCTGACCCCTTTATGTTTGAATGCATATGACATAGTATGATAGAGTATCGACATCTACGACATAAAACCCAAGGGAACACATGATCATTGATACATCAAGTTCATACAAACGAAACTAATAATTACAAAAGTCATTACAATAAACAAGCATGGCCCCACATTTCCTCAGCAACTTTCCTCATATGATGGCACGTAAGTTTAAAGTGATCGACTCCTCTTCCACATTTGCAACTTATGGCTGTACTGAATCAAATAACAAGGGAACATATGGAAGATAGGCTCGTCGCAAGCATTCTTCTTCTTCTTTGGTATAAACCAACGACATCTCCGATACTAAAACCTTCTAGTAGGGATGACATGAACTTTTCTGCTGTCCATGTCATATGCGATGATTCGTCATCCTTTATACCCAGCTAAGAAAACAAAATTCCATTCGGGGTGAACTGCAATCAACTTGTGGGTCATAACCCATCGGATATCAAAGCTTCTAAAAATGTTGTCAAGGACGACTGTATGCTGCAATGTCCAATTATTAGTACCATAGTCTTCAAGGATCCACATTGAAAACTTGCGTTGATTGCAAGGACCATCAACGAGACATACACACAGGTGACCCTGATATTGATGCAAGGTAAGCTCATCATTATCAGTAGGCGCAGCAATTTCCTTCCATGTGTTGCCCTCCATATCAACATCAACTATCACAGATGTTCCCTCAGCCCTAACGTAAGCCATATTATGTAGAAAACCGTTAAGAAATACACTTTGTGTTTCACCAAGCTATATATCAATACCATCCCACCATCCCAATCCCTTAATGAGCCATGTATTAGCTTCAGACGAGTAGATCTGCAAAGTTTCAACTATACTGTCTTCACCGTCCACATATTCAACGACATGGAAGTGCGAGGAGACTGTCGATCAAAACACAATAGAGCCACCCCAGTTAATTGAAGAACATCCTCCAAACTTTGGGCACGACAATGAGGGCTAACCGACAGGTACTTATAATTCTGTGTGATTGGATTGCAGACGATCTAGGAACCTTCAGACGACAGGCATAGAATGAGGCCATTGCAGCAATCTGAGACATCTACATCACCATATGAGGGCAAGAAGTTAAAGCAGAGAAGTTCATCGATGAAGCTGGTGATGTGCTGGGTGTTCTTCTTCCCAGTATCGAAGAAGAAACCGATCACAGTCTGGCGGGCAAGCTTGTCATTGATGTCGGAGTTGTTGATGAGGTGTTTTTAGTATCGACAGACCAATTTACAGCGGAACAAGGAGGGGCCAGGGATACGGTAGTGGATGTCAAGAACGAGATCATCTGGGAGGCTGGCAAATGAGTCCGTCCTGTTCTTGGGGACCTGCTCTATTTTGTCAGTGCGCAAGAGGCCTCAGCTTCCTAAGTAATGAGATAACTGAATGAAGAAGAAAATAATCCAACAAAGATCCATCAGCGAAGTGCTCAACTTATACCAAATTGCAACTTTAACAACCACTAACAATTTCCATGTTACGAGGTCATCCAAATTTAGAGTAGCAGCACAAAGACATACAACTCAGACTAGAATAACAGTTAAATCAAGTCTAACCATCACATGTGTAGCTTAAAGATTAGTGGCACTGATTTGCTGTCTCCTAACAAATCCAATAGTGTTGACGGTCATTATACCCCATTTATAACCATCAACTATTGCATGAAATAACATGAAATTGATCACACATGATAGTTATAGGGTTTGAAACTAACAAGTTCCATGAGTTTTGTTGTCATCACATGTTTTGCAGGACTCTCAACTTTTCATCAAATAAAAGTATCTAGAATGAGGAATTGGAGTACACCACTACGTAGAGCTCGTCACGCTGATCAAAACAGATATATTATTTGCTATTTTTGGAGCAAGGGATAAAAAGTTATGAAATTTCCAAATTAAAAAGGATGCTGACATCACGCTGATGTCAGCAACCCTAAAGTCAACGCCGACAAGATCTGACTGCTAGCCTGGGTGGGGCCTAGCTGCTGGGAGTGGGGAACCGAGCGCCCCAGTCCCACGGTGACGTGTGGCCAGGTGGACCCAAGCTAGTGCGTGTGCATGGCGGGCCGGTCGGCCGCTCGGCCAGGCGGTCTAGATGGACACGTGTCAGCACGACACAGGATGCGGGAGGTGGTGCTGCGGTCCAGCGGGTCTGGGCATGGTTGGACCGCCCAGACCAACCGGTTCAGCCAGTAAGACACCGGATTTCTCTCTAGAAACGGAGAAACAGCCTGCAGTTCTTCGGTTTGGCTCCGGTTTGATGACTTAGGATCCGGTTCTTCCCCGATTTTCAACTCCAGCACATGGGGGACTTCACTATCAACCTACAAAGGTCAGTTGCATGCATATGAAGCATCCTAGCCATAGATTCTAAGTCGGTTTTGATCCTACGAAGGCCATCAACATCGCACGGATTGATGTGGTCGCATTGGAGTAGCCCCTACTCCACCTCCCACCTATAAATACCCCTCACTCCTTCATTTGTAACACACACCACAAGAGAAACTCTCTATACTCTCAAGATGTAGTCTTCTGTTGGAGTGGAAATAGAGTGATGAGGAGTTCAGGAGTCGCCTTCGGTCTGGTAACTCTAGTGTTCTTTTTCTTTAAATGAGGATTTAGTTATTTAATAGAGTGATTTACTTTGTTCCTTGCTCATTACTTAGTATTTACTATTTAGTATTTACTTATTAATATTTACTGCATAGTATATATTAGTGTGAGTGCCTTGCTTTGCTAGGAAGTACGGTAGTAATTAATAGTGTAGACGTGAGGTCTAGACTAGTAATTACCCTAGTCTACATTCGGTTCAACGGATCACAGTGGTAGCCGGCAGGTGGTGACAGCCCTGTCCGGCCTATGTATTCCACCACGTTAGTTCTGTTCTATAGGACTTAGGGGTGGACTCACCGACTCCCCTTCTCATCCCTTTCTGTGAGTTGGTTGGTCCCAAGTGCCCGAAGTAGATCATTTTAGTAATAACTATCCTGCTCAATTAATTAGAAGGACCTAGCTTTATCGACCAAGTGCATCTCTCCTACGTCATCACCCCCCTATCCTCCCAATTATCTATGTTATCCTTCAGGAGTGGATCTATCTTATCCTTCAGGAGTGGATCTTTGTGTGCGTCATCTAATCCATTCAAATATCGTTTGGTCCCACGTTAGTCTAGTTGGTGTGCTAATTAGTAGATACATCATGGCTAGCTATCACTAGCTTTAACCTTACTTCCCTGTGGATAAATACGATACCTTGGAATACTCCTGGGTCAAAGCTACAATAGTACTTCGTGCGCTTGCGAAATTAATTGCTATGTTAAGAAATACCAACAAGTTTTCTGGCACCATTGCTAGGAAGCAATTGGCGTAAAGATTTTGGTAGTTGCCTTGATGTCTGCTAATCTAGTTTGCCACTAGCTTTTGTGGGTTAAAAAAATCATCATGAGCCTAGGGTGCCTGAACATTCTTGAACAATCAACCACCACCCTGCCATCACATAGATAGGTATATATTTTTACACAATAACTCTATGCATATGAAGAGAAGGTCGTCGTCAGGTGTAACTAAGATCATCTTATGTGATGGAACGACTACATCATTCACAATTCAATCACAAATTGTGAGTGATGATTCAATCAAGGTATGAGAGAACCAACCAAAAAACATTTTTATGCATTCTAAATTTTAGTTTCACCACTGCATGTTTGCTAAATGCTTCATGAATCTAGTGCTAAGCCGAAGCCTAGATTTTCATGCATATCACTCGTTTAATTTCCTTTTTCAAAACCATGGCATATTTGTTTAAATGCATTCGTCCATCCCATTTGCATCGCCTTGCCTATAAAAAACTTTGGTTCTCTGATTCTTCATTCAAGGCTCGTACATCCGTTTGAATCATCTCACATTCATTGTTTACATGCTTCCTTCTACATTTGTACATTTTAATTTGGGAGTGTTGGTTATTGCGCAATGATCATACTTCCATAGGATTTTAAATTAAGCATGGTGCTTAGGTTAAATAGTCTACCTTAATCAAATTAAACATGGTGTCTAGTTTGATTATGGAACTAAAACTACTTGTGTAGATGTTGGTTGTGTATATGGACTAACACATGTAGGAAATTGACAATTTGAGTGGTTAAGTCCTTGAGATAAATTCAATGGAGAAGTCATGCTCAACTGACTTTAAACAATGAGCCATCGCTGACAGGTAAATCGGTATGTATCCCATATTTAATTCTTGCATAAGTTTTTATCTCTTGCATGTTTAATTTTTGAAAAAAATCATTTTCGTTTCATGCATAATAAATTAGAACAACCTTATGTTATGTTAAAAATAAAATTTTGTATTGTTTCTTTGCATAAAATGTTTGCTACCACTCTCCTAATAAGATTGCCCATAATAGAATTTCAAAAAAAAACAATGATGAAAATAATGTGCTCTCAAGATAAAGTCCCTGTGGTGTCTTTGTTCACTAAATGATTCAAGATTAAAAAGAACAAGGAGAATGCCATATCCAGAAATTTGATTCTTTCTCTTCAACTTGTTTTTCAAAAACAAAACATAAGTTGTCTCTTCTGTGTGTTCTTACCTGAGAAGAAATCATAATATAAATAAATTTGTAAAAAGTAGGAACAAATGCACCTTGTAGAAGATTGTATCCTTCGGGTATGCTTGTCACTAAACCTTGCAGTTTGAATACAAAAACAATGAAGGATCAAAACAACAAGGTAGAGATATTTTGAGCAAGCCATCATTCAAAAATGGAGTACATTCTAAGAGGGGTCCAACATTGACACTAGGCTTTTAATGTCAATTGACATAAAAGTCCTAGTGTGGGGGAAGGCCGCACGATTCTTTATCTACCATCTTTTCAGTCTTCACCATTTTGGCACACTGGTTTGCACCCCCTCTGTCCATTCTTGCCTTTTCATCATAAGTTTGATATGTTGAAAATGCTACATGTTAAAATCAAACTTAAAGTCCTGCCATATTCTTAAAAGTTTGATGTGTTGAGAAGTTCCATATACTAAAATCAAACTTAAAAAGTGAGACAAGACTTTGCCAACTCATGAACATGACTTTGAAAAGGTTGGCTGGCATAAACTTTATTCCTAGTGCATATACTCTTTACTTGTGGCCATCTCTATATTAGGAAAACATGTCAACTAAGTTGTTGTGAAGTGAGATATGATTTTGGCATGGATATCCTACCTTTTCTAATCGAAGTACTTGGAGAATTTTTCTTTTTAATAAAATGCCAAAAATCATAGTTCACATACTGCTCAATGGTTAAAATTCCTACCAAGGCCATATGACACGTTTACACATGCAAAATCCTCTGTCATATGCTTCTTGTTTGATCATTGAGTTTTGTCAAATTGTTTGTGACCGATGTGAGACTATAGTCATGCACCCAAGATTGAGATTCACTTGCACCCACCAAATAAATTGCCAACTCTTACCCTGAGAGTTGCGCACAAACATGCACCCCTTCCACCTAAAATGCCAACTCTTACTCTAAGAGTTGCGCACCAGTCCACCAAATGAAAATGCCAACTCTTACCCTGAGGGTTGTGCATTCCTTAGACAAAAAAATCTACTCCACGCATTCCATCATGACATCTCTCTCCATTCCAAGTTTTTCATATCCCAAAAGAGAGCTATGGGCTATGCTAAAAAAACCTTGCCAAGGGGTATGAGATGGACAACTGTCCAAGCAATAAGATAATGGGAAATCAAAGATCCCTGTTCAAAAAAAAGAAAACATAAACATCTAGCATACCTTCTATAGCCCATACTCTCCCAAAAATTCCATCCACCAATAAAGAGAGAGTCATGATACATGGAGTATCCAAAAATACTCAAACTAGGAACACTCATTATTCCACACACTTGCACATCTCAATCAAGGTTTATGACATGTGTCTGCATAGGGTCTGATTTTTGACTTAGCAATATATGTGATGCAAGTATGCCCACTTTTATACCTACCCAAAACTCCATTCACAGCTTTAGTGGTAGGTCATGAAAGAAGGCAATCTCCAAATGCCTTTGGTGAGGTAACCATACACTTTGAGCGATTCAAGAGTACCATTTGAGGGGCACATGTGAACTATGCTTTGTTTGAAAAATCTCATAAAAACTCCAAGTCACTAAGATATGGAAGTGGGAATTGATGACTATGTTTTAGAGCTATTCCACTTTTCAACCGCTCAAGGAGACATGGTAGCCACTTCAAATCCACAGGTATGAGGAATGTCTTGGAATATCTTTTATGCTAGCATCACATCTTTTGAAGTCTTGTTTCATTTTTGGTTGCCCCTGAATCTATATCTTCCTGCTTTGCTCAGGACGAGCAAAGGTTTAGTGTGGGGGAACTTATTGATGATCATTAAACCCCATTTATAACCATCAACTATTGCATGAAATAACATGAAATGGATCACACATGATAGTTATAGGGTTTGAAACTAACAAGTTCCATGAGTTTTGTTGTCATCACATGTTTTGCAGGACTCTCAACTTTTTATCAAATAAAAGTATCCATAATGAGGAATTGGAGTACACCATTGCATAGAGCTCGTCGTGCTGATCGAAACGGATATATTATTTGCTATTTTCGGAGCAAGGGATAAAAAGTTACGAAATTTGCAAATTAAAAAGGGATGCTGACATCACACTGACGTCAGCATCCCCAAAGTCAACGCCGATGAGATCTGACAACTGGCCCGGGTAGGGCCCAGCTATCGGCAGCACAACAGTAGCTACCTCCCATGGGGGAGCGGGCGACCGAGCGCCCCATTCCCACGGCGATGCTGGCCAGGCGGACCCAAGCCAGCGCGCGTGCGTGCGCTCTCTCACCGGAGCGGAGACGGGCCGGTCCGCCACTCGGCCAGGCGGTCCAGATGGACACGTGACAGCGCAACACAGGACGCGGGAGGCGGTGCTGCAGTCCAGCGGGTCTGGGAGCAGTTGGACTGCCCAGACCGGCCAGTTCAACCGGTTATATGCCGGATTTCTCTCTAGAAATGCAGAAACAGCCCGCAGTTCTCTGGTTTGGCTCCGGTTTGGTGACTTAGGATCCGGTTCTCCCCGGTTTTCAACTCCCGCACGTGTGGGACTTCACCACCGACCTACAAAGGTCAGTTGCATGCATACAAAGCCTCCTAGCCATAGATTCTAAGTCGGTTTTGATCCTACAGAGGCCATCGACGTCACGCGGATTGATGAGGTGGCATTGGAGTAGCCCCTACTCCACCTCCCACCTATAAATACCCCCTCACTCCTTCATTTGTAACACACGCCACAAGAGAAACTCTCTATACTCTCAAGATGTAGTCTTAGTGTTGCAATGGAAATAGAGTGATGAGGAGTTCAGAAGTCACCTTCGGTCTAGTAACTCTAGTGTTCTTTTTTTTTAATTGAGCATTTAGTTATTTAATAGAGTGATTCACTTTGTTCCTTGCTCATTACTTAGTATTTACTATTTAGTATTTACTTATTAGTATTTACTGCATAGTATATATTAGTGTGAGTGACTTGCTTTGCTAGGAAGTAAGGTAGTAATTAATAGTGTAGACCTGGGGTCTAGACTAGTAATTACCCTGGTCTGCATTCGGTTCAACAGATCATAGTGGTAGCCGGCTGGCGGTGATGGCCCTGTCCGGCCTACGAATTCCACCACGTTAATTTTGTTCTGTAGGACTTAGGGGTGGAATCGCCGACTCCCCTTCTCATCCCTTTCTGTGAGTTGGTTGGTCCCAGGTGCTCAAAATAGATCATTTCAGTAATAACTATCCTGCTCAATTAATTAGAAGGACCTAGCTTTATCAACCAAGTGCATCTCTCATACGTCATCACCCCCTATCCTCCCAATTAGCTAAATTATCCTTTAGGAGTGGATCTTTGTGTGTGCCATCTAATCCATTCGAATATCATTTGGTCCCACGTTAATCTAGTTGGTGTGCTAATTAGTAGATACATGATGGCTAGTTATCACTATCTTTAACCTTGCTTCCCTGTGGATGAATATGATACCTTGGAATACTCCTGGGTGAAAGCTACAATGGTACTTTGTGTGCTTACAAAATTAATTGCTATGCTAAGAAATACCAACAAATAGCCATGTGCTACAGGGACTACCAGAACCATTCCCCATCCTGCATTTATCTACAATTAAGGGATATGGAGGTATGCATCAAAGGTGATATATCTAAGTGAAATCCCTAAGTCCTGTAGTAGATCCATGTTGAGGCAAAATAGAAATGAAGAAACAAACAGTAGAAAGGGGAGAAAGGAGACCTGCGAATTGGATCTGACAGCTCTGTCGTGGCACACAAGCGACACAGACGCCAATGCCACCGTGCTCCACCGAGAAAGCCCCGCCGCCTACCTCCAAATGGACGCCGAAGCCCCCACAGCACACCAGGGATCCTTCACTCTGCCTCTGACTCCGCCGTAAGTCCGACGGGTAGATACTTATTCACTTTCAGGGGATATATAGTAATATATATCCCATATATATAGATATAAGAGGATATAAAATGTACTTACATTATAATATATAACGGCTCCAAGGGGTTGAGAACACACACAGCGGCTTAGCGTAGTGGTAAAGACCTCCATGCCTTTAATGCCAGGTCCCGGGTTTGAATCCTAGAGAACCCAATGTTTTTGGGGAATTCAACATCAGTCGGAGAAAGGTGGTCCCACATGTCTGTCAGAGAAGGGTGGACCCGCATGAACAGAGAAGGGTCCTAGGTTGTGGGTCCCATCTAACTTGATGCTCTGGTCCTACATGCCTAATGGGTACGGTCCCACATGTCAGTTGACGAAGGTTGACCCCTCATGAACAGAGATGGGTCCCCCATGGTGGGTCGCATCAAATTGACACGCTGAACCCACGCGTCTGATGGAAAACGGTCCTAGACGGGTCCCACATGGCAGTCAGCGAAGGGTGGTGGACTAGATCCCATCAAACTCACACGCTGATCTGTGGCAGAACCTCCTAAATCATATGGCCCACACGCATGATTATTGTCATAAGAGACTCAAATAACCATGACTGCGTTCCATACGACTTAAAAAGTCTGTCGGGTAAATCCTGAATCATCCACGATTCTCCGAGCAGGATCAATCATTGTAGAGAGACATTGCAGTATTACAACAGTTTCATGTAAATAAATTACCATGGAGTAAAACAGCGGAAGACTTACAATAACATACATTTACAAACTCTGAGTTTCAAATATTTACAAAGATAGGTTTAAATTATACAAACCATAATATTAGTGGAGTAGCAGTAGATTACAATATTACGAAAGCTCTGCCCAAGAGCTTAACATCTTTATTCGTCGTCGCTTTCCTCGACGACTTTCATGCAGCAGGATGCATAACACTCCTGCCCATGAAGCTCACCTGCAACAGGGGTTCAACAAACCCTGAGTACAACAGTACTCAACAAGACTGACCCGACGAAAGAGAAGGGTAGAGACTCAAGAGATGCAGGCTAGAGGGACAAGGTAAGGCTTATAAGAGATAAGAAGTTTTTGCAGAAAAGCTTTACAAAAAGAGAAGTTACTGGGACTATCTCCCATTATCAACCAACTCCCTTATTAACCTTAATCGTTGTTCAAGTTGTTACTACGATGATGAACACCGATCGAGTCTTCTTCTCCGAGAAGCAACGGCGATTCGAATCCATTTTCATACCCAGCTGGGACCTAGGTGACTGAGCATACCGGAGACTTTAACTCCGAAGCACCCCAGGTGCACCGATATACCGGGATAACAACCTCAGCCGTATATCACCACATGATACACGTGAGCTCTGCGGCCCAGCGTACCGAGATACATGGGAACTTAAACCCCACAGTAAAACACACTATGACAGCAGATGGGATTCTCTGGCCCCACGCTAGGTCACTCCATGGCATACACGGCTCCAACCATCCGTATACCACTTCATGCATGTGGATTTTCTAATTTCTCGATATCACCAGTTCACCAACGGACGGGACCTAGGGCATCAACAGACGAGAACACTACAGAGGGACTCCATTCCCAGTGCAAGTTCGCCGTCCGGACTCGATTTATTACTATCATCAAGATTTCAACAGAAAAACCAATCTTATCTTTTTTATTCTTTTCCTTTGAATAATTAAATAAATAAGCAGGGCTAAGCATTACTACTCATCTTCCAAGTAGGTAACAAGGATTAAGGAAATAAGACAGGTAATGCAATTTGTGGGTTTTCACTCAACTCCTATCATTTAATGCAACATATCAGAGCTGAAGCGGTAAAAATTTTTATAAATAGAATAGGGTTGAATGCATCCGAGGCTTGCCTTGATGTTCGGGGTAGATGGTCTTGAACTCTGGATCAACTCCCGATTCTTGAATCAGCTCGTCCTTCGGATCTGAATGATACGTTAACTCTCCGTTAACGGAAACTACTCGATAATTAATATGCTTTACATGATGAAATAGTAAACATGATGCTCGATGGATGCATGATCAGATTAAAGGATCGAGTACAACTTTTCTTCACGATAAAGTTGCAAGCTAACAAAACTTCGCTTAAATAACTCATTAGGGTTAGCTAAGCCACTTTTGTAATTAATTAAACACATAAAATAACGTGAATTAAACCCTAATGACATGATTAAGATAAGCGCAAACAATTAATTAAAGTGCCAAAGGTCATTAGGGTTAATGACCTAAGGTCATCAATCAATCCCAAAGTCACACAATTCCTATAATGATTAAGGTAATTAAAAGAGGTTATTTAATTATTGAAAAACATTAAATAAAGGCATAAAAATTAAAGTTGTCAAATTAATCCCAAAATTTTATTTTAGAAAGCTCTTAGCCTAATTAGATGGCAAAACAAATTTCAGAATTAAAAGCCAATTATTTTAATTATTAAAAATCATTGAAGGTCCATTTTTTAATTAAAAGGGCTAATTTTCACATATGCAAAAAGTACCCAAATTTGACATTTCATATTTTTCCTATGTAGAGGACATCATAAAGAACATTCACAAAAATTTTAAGAATTTTTGGAGCTATATATGATTTACTATGAATTTCCAAAGAAAATAGCATTTAAATCATTTTCTGAAAATGGAAAAAGGAAAATCGGCACAGTAACCCCGCGCTGACCGACGGCCGCGCGGCGGTTGACCGCCGATTCCTCGCCGTCGGTGAGGTCTCCGGCGACATGGGTTGGTCCATCAGACTCAGCACAGCACGGGGAGTCCAACGAGCTAGCTAACGGCGTGCAGGAGCGGCGGCGGCACCCACGCCGGCGGCGATGGCGGCGCGGCGGAGCTCGGGCGCGGCGGAGTTGCTCACCGGAGCGATTTCCGGCGACGGCGACCGCATGAGCCTACGTAGGACACCTAAACGGACAGGTTCGGTCACTACATGGAGATCGATTTCGGTCTCTGGGCAGGACGGCATCGCACGCGGCGGAGCGGCAGCACTGCGCCGGCGACGAGCTACGGCTACCGGCGGCTACGGTGCAGGATGAATGAAATTGATGGTACGGATAGATGCAGGAGCTCACCATGGCGCTAATGCGCACGTTAATGAAGGTCCGGAGTGGCTGGGTTGGGCGGCGGTCGACGGCGGTGATGGCAGCGGCGGCGCTCCGATGGCACGACGGCGTCACGACGGTCACCAGTAATGCGCTGCCCAAACCAAGGTGCGCATCAGACGCAGGATGACATGGAGAGCATGATTACAAGGTCAAAGGTAAAATATAATCACCTTTGGCGATGGCAAACGGCGAAGATGGCGACGGCGGCGCGACTGACCGGCCGCGGAGAAGAAGGCAGTGTGCGGGCAACTCAAGCGAGGAGAGCAGGCATGAACTGGCCCAAAAGGACCGTGATGAAGTGGCGAAGCTTTGAGCGAGGGCAATTGGATAGAGGTGGAGTGTCGACGGCGAATTTCGGCGGCGGAGGGAGATCGTCGGCGACGGCGGCGGGAGAAAGAAAGAAGAAGAATGACGGCGGCCGACTGCTATTTATAGCATTGAGTCGATACCTGAGCAAGCGACACGACGACGGTGAACCTTCGCGCGTCTGTGAGCGCGCGGGCGGCCGAGAAGGCGCGGCGGTGGACGGCGGCGCGCGGTGTGAAGCCGGCCATGGCGGGCGCCGATAGGGTTGGGTGCTGTTCAAGTTATTTACAGAATTGCCACTCGGTTTAAAATACAAATTACTTTAAAATTTATATAAGAACTTGGAAATCTGCAAAAATATCATTTGCATAACTTTTCAAGCGCTACACTTTTCCTTTAATGGGCATCTTCAAATTCTGTTTAGATTTTGAAATTTGAATTCAAATTTGAAAAGGGGGTAAAACCCTAGAAACAAGCATTTAAAATTACTTTTGATTTTTCAATAAAACTTGAAAATCTTCAAAACTATGAAATGTTGAGTTTGTCAAACCAAACATTTTTCATATACAAAGTTTTCTCAAATTATGCATAATTTTTAAATTATAGTTTGAAAATCAAAAGGGGATAAACGCTGGAAACTGTATTTTCAAATTAATTTGAAATTCCTTTTGGAAACTTGAAAAACTTTCTATACCAACTTTGTAGCTCTTGTCAAGATCTACAAACTATCTTTTTAGAGTATCTCCAAATTCCTTATAGAATTTGAATTAGAGAAAAGGGGATAAAACTAGGGTTGGAAATAAAGGGTTTTTGAAAAGGAGTTTAAACTCAATTTGGTTTCTAACTTAATTGGTTGGTTATTAGTGATCACAAACATCATCCAAGGACATTTTTAGGTCATTGACCCAATGACTCCCTTGGTTGACCAAATTGACTTTTGAAAAACCTTTTATAGCATTTCCATTTTGAATTTAAATTTGAATTGCCAGGCTTAGAAATAAGCTTAGAAATCCAAATTAAACTCCAAATATGGAAATCATTTTTAGGGTTGGCTTAGACTTATACACTATGCTTGATACTAGTGTAAACACAGTTTACATCTCAAGTACATAGAGTATAAACTAAGCATTTGCGATAACATTCTAAAATAGGATTTTATCATTTCATGTGACCAGTCATTCCAGAAACTCAATCAACCTATGAAATATAATCTTGTTTTAGTTAATGCACATTAAGGTTGACCTAATCATGGATGCTTTGCAGTGCATATGATGACATGGCAGGTTTTAATTAATTTAACACCAGAGGTGTTACATGATCCCACGCGTCAGATGGATAACGGTCCTAGACGGGTCCCACATGTCAGTACCCGAAGGGTGGTGGGCTGGGTCCCATCTAACTGACACGCTGGTCCCACTTGTCAGATGGAAAATGGTCTCAGATGGGTCCCACATGTCAGTCATCGAAGGGTGGTGGGCAACGGTCTTAGACGGGTCCCACATGTCAGTCGCCAAAGGGTGGTGGGCAACGGTCTTAGACGGGCCCACACGTCGGATGTAGAACGGTCTCAGATAGGTCCCGCATATCAGTCGCCGAAGGGTGGTGGGCAACGGTCTTAGACGGGCCCACACATCGGATGTAGAATGGTCTCAGACGGGTTCCACATGTCAGTTGTCGTAGGGTGGTGGGCAACTGTCTTAGATGGGTCCCACAGGTCAGTCGTCGAAGGGTGGTGGGCTGAGTCCCATCTAACTGACATGGTGATCCCACACATCAGATGGAGAATGGTCCTAGACAGGTCCCACATGTCAGTCGACGAAGGGTGGTGGGCTGGCTAGGTCCCATCTAACTGACATGCTGATCCCATACGTCGGATGGAAAACGGTCTCAGACGGATCCACATGTCAGTCGTCGAAGGTGGTGGCCTCAGGGTTCCCCTGGCAGGCAGGTCCCACAGGTCAGTCGGTGAAGTGTGGTAGACGGCGCCCATTCAGAATGGTTGAGTAACAGCCACGTTGGATGGAGAAGTGTTTGGCTGAGTGATGGGCGGGTCCCACAATTAACGGCGGATTGAAGTATGAGCAAAGGCGGCCCTCTCGTAGGCAAACGGTGCCAGCTCCCGTAGCCAAATGGAGCGGCGCGGGTTTTAGTGATGAAGTGTGTTGGTCACAACTCGAGGATATACGTGAAATCATCACAATCTAGCAAAGCACAGTGCCGTGAACGCCTCTCTAACGATTCCACCAGGCTTTCCGTGACTATTCCCATGACCTTTTTAAAATACATCACGAAAATGCAATTTTCGTGAAATCATCACGTAGTTCCATGACCAAAGTGACAAAAACATCATGAAAACCACTCTTCGGTGACCATAACAGAATTATCATAAGAATTTTCATCATGGTAGGTCATATGTCTACTAGTGATAGAAAGTCTACATGAGCAACCAATTCTCCATTCCATGATGAGGACATTCGAGGATATTGTTTACGGTCACTAATGCCTATTTTAACCATCAACTATTGCATGATATGACATGAAATACACCACAAAGCATAGTTGTAGGGTTTGATTCTAACGAGTTCTATGAGTTATGTTGTTCTCACTTTTCTTGCAGGATATTTAATATTTCATCACATAAAAGTATCTCAAGTGATGAATTGGAGCACGCCATTGCGAAGGTCTCATCGAGCTGATCGAAACGGATATATTAGTTGCTATATTTGGAGCCCAGAATAAAAAGATACTAATTATACAAATAAAGGAAAAGGCCACCATCATAGACCTGCGGGATTAATTGGGCCTAAACCAGAATTTGGCCCAATAAGGCCTATGAGCACTTTAATGATATATGGTGGACAGGTTTAGTACCACATCGCTAATTCAACGAGGAGGCAAGGCCAGGCGCCCCCATATATACAGCCCAGGACCCCCAAGCGCCAACATCAATCAATAGAGTTAAGAGGTCTCCCTCGAATGTATCCTCTATACTCCCAATTTAGAGTAGATCTAGTCCTCTAGATAGTAGAGAGATGGAGAGAGAGGGAGGAGTGTGGAGGAGGTGCTGGCCTGTCGGTGCTTCTTCAACAACTTGTACTTCAGCGGGATCGGGCTCTACGTGGGCTTGCTCCTGAAATGGCTCAGGGTCTAGCAATCAACATCTGATTCAATTAAGATACATGTTTATATCATTCTTCTGGTCTATGAGTCTCTTTTTAGCACTTTAATCTAGTCGACTAGGTTAGAGTATAATTCATTGTGTAAGCGTGGTGCTTAGACTTGGGTTACTCGTAGATGCCCCTATGTTTCGGGCCATGTGGTAGATCGCGAAGGTGACAGATTCGTTGAGTCCTCTGTAGTCCACTCCCCGAATATAGGACTTGCAGGAGATTTGGTTACATGGTAGATTCATACTCTATTTGCAGTCTTCCATTTAATCCTCGAGTTGAATAGTAGAAGATGTAGACTGCCCATATTAGAAGTAGAAACCGTGATCGAGTTATCCTCTCTATACTCCTGCTATTGACCCCATACTAGATTGACTTTCCCTTACATTTTAGTCTTATTTCCACTTTAGATTTATCCCTTACCATATTTATATTTCCAAATCATTTATCCTTTCTAGTTAAGTTAGTACGTAGTTGACTCACACGTTTCCCTGTGGATACAATCTTTAAAACCCTCCGGGTGAAAGCTACAACGGTATTCGTGCGCTTGCGGATCTTTTTCTGTGTGCATTTAAAATACCCAACAAGCTTTCTGGCACTGTTGCTGGGGAAATGGTTGCTGAATTAACTACGAACCTAGCCTAGCCTTTTGAAAAAAAGTAATAATATATAAAAGAAAAAAAATCTTTCCTTAGCTTATCTTTATCCTTTTCCCTTATATAAAAAAATCTTCTTTTCATATTTTCTTTTTGTCCTTTACCTTTTCTATTTTTTGTCTCATCCCTTCTATTCTTTTCTTTCTTTTCTTTTATTTTATTTACCATGGATAACAACACTCCTATCTATCTATATGGTACAACTACGGGCACTCACCTCAAACCCCCAAATTGTTCAAAGCCTATCACAATAGATGGTTTTGAGATAAAGCCCAGATTTCATAGAATTTGTTCAAAAACAACCTTTCTCGGGAGAAGGATATGCAAATCCGTACACACACCTAAGAGAGTTTGAGCAGACATGTGGCCTCCTTCGCATAAAAGGCTTATCCGATGAGATCATCCGATGGAAGCTATTTCCGTTCTCTTTAATAGAAAAAGCTAAGCATTGGTATAAACTCAATGTAGGATACATGCAAGGAGAATGGAAGATGCTATGAATCAATTTCTATTAAAATTCTTACCCATCTCCAAAACGGTTAACCTTCAGAAAGAGGTTCTCAAATTTAGGCAACTAAAAGAAGAATCTCTTGGTGAATCTTGGGATCGTTTTATTGACCTTACTCTCACTGGCCCAGATCTTAGCCTTGAACCATCAATCCTTCTTCAACATTTTTACTTGGGTCTTAATAGAGAGGATAGGGAGTCCCTTATTACAGCCTCTAGAGGAGATTTCTTTAGTCTGTTTGTCGATAAGGCAAGGAATTTAATAGATAAAATGAGTGGAAACGCCCCTTGCCTTAACCTTCACAAAACACTCCCTGAGAAAGAAAAGGAATTAGTTCCTAAGAAAGAAGAGGAAGCTTTGATAGCTAAGTCACAACCACTCCAATCCCAAGATTTAGCTATCAAATCTAAGCCATCAAAACCCCAATGTAATGATGATAGCTTAGACTTCCAATTTTTGTGAGATGCTGGTAGATCAATACAAAAATAGAATGGCATCTAGAAAAAAGTGTTCTCAACTACCTTTCCCCTGTAGAGCAATGGTACAAGGATGGCATATCTAGTGATGCCATAGAAGGTGAGCCATACAATTTTGAAGATTATTCTATCTTCTCCCCTTCTAGGCCTGCATTAGGTAACTTATCTCAGCCCATTTTTCAATCCATCCTTGACCCTAATGAGCCCTCGTATGTTCTCCCTCCTAAGTCTCATGATAGTCCTAGAAATCCACCAGACAACCTTACCATAGGACTCATATGGACCACATAGATGAAGAAAAGATGTTACAACATTGGGAGGAATGTGTAGCATGGAAGGACAAGGAAGAAGCCTTAATGGAATTCAACCTAGGCCCAGTTTCAAATGGTGAGTTTTTAACTCCCTTTGACTTTGAAGACGATTCTTATCCATCCATGGAGGAAGACTTAGATGAGACCAATCCAAGCAAAATTCTAGGCGTTCAAGAAGAATCAAACATGGAGATTGGGGAGGAAGATGATATCAACGAGCATGAACTCTACTTCAAAACTACCTCATTAAAACCATGCTCATATGAGATATCTCCCAATCCAATTGGTCTCTCTAATCTCATCATAATCGAGATCTCCAACCCCCACATCCTTTTTGTTTACAAAAACTTCAAAAGGGTGGTTGTAGATGCATATGTTTATCATAAATATTGCAGATCTCGTTGTGCTCTTAAGTTGGTATTGGAGGGGAAACCACTTTTTCCAAAGCACATCTTAAAGGTTTCCCAAGGACAAGCTTAGTGTCCTTCAATAAGCACTTTCAGATCCTAACGCATGTGTTCACCTTGCTGCGGCCCTTGTAGAAATGAGCATAGAGACTTAATTGTGAAATTATTTCTTCGGGTATTCTTGTCACTAACCTTTTAGGACTGGAATGAGAAGATCAAAGGAATAACAAACACAAGGTATGTCCAACCAAACATCATGCAACATTGAATTACATTCATCCAATTTTGATTTTTGCAAAATTCAAGCTTGGGGGAAACTTTCTAAGAACATCCCCCACCATGTTGCTATCCTGGTTGTCCCCACCTTTAGGACATGTTCAAATTACAATACACGAGTCATGTTCTCTTCCATCACCTGCTGAGTAAATCTCTAAAGTGCTTTCATGCTACCTTTGCCAATCATAAGTGTTGGTTTGGAAGTAATGATATCCTACTTCCATTAGCTTTTAATGTAAGCGTGGTGCTTAGGTTAAACAGCCTTTCTTAATCTGATTAGACATGGAGTCTGGTTAGGTTATTGAACTAAAAACTGCTTGTCGGCGTTAGGAACTCGGGGGCATCCTAAGCCAACGAGTAATCGTATTTGTGTGTAACCCATCCGGATGGTGATGCAAGAAGAACACAGCGATTTATCCTGGTTCGGGCAAAGAAGGCCCTACGTCGAGTGGGGGGAGAAGATTTGTATTATCTTGCACCTAAGTGCTTGTACAGGGGCGAATACAAGCGAAGGAGAGAATTCGAGGGGGGGTCAAGTACAGAGCGGAAGAGTTATTCGGAGTCTAGGAGTCTGCCTAGGCGTGTGTTCGGTTGTCGTGAGATTGTTGTCTGGAGTCGGTTTTCTTGTCCCTATCGGGTCTCCTGGCGTCCCCTTTTATAGGCCAAGGGGAGGCACAGGGGTACAGATGTCCGGGTTCGATGACGCGGTGGTGACGTCGTGGGTCATGGTGGTCAACTCGAGGCCTCTGTAGAGACGTGCGCTGAGCATGGCTTGTCCTATAGCAGCGTGGCTCGGAGTTGACAGGCGTCCTTCGGAGACGTGGTTGCTGACTGGCGAAAGACGTGATCCCCTGTAGAGGACGTGCGAGTTCCTGTTGGGGTCGCGTCGGGAGTTGTTGGCGCAGTTTTTGGAGTCGATGTAGGTTGACCAGAGGGCATCGATGCGTACTCGAGGCCTAGTCGAGGGGTAGCCTTGAGCGTAGTGGTTGAGCGGATAAGATTGAATTTAGGGAATCCGATGTTGGTTGTTTGTCGCGTAGCGCGTCGAGGGGCCTCGAGCTACCTAACAGCGCTGAGTATGGCGCAATAGTGCCATGCAGACCGATGCACGTCCTCATTATGGGCAGTAAAGCGGGATTCGACCGCTGTACAGACCACTGTGCGGACACTATAGCCATATGATTTGACGAGGTTAGGTAGTTTTGTATTAAATGTGCTATCGAACGCACCTAGAGTTGGTGGATCAAGGGGGCTCAACCCTTGTCGTATCGAGGTGTCCATCCCGTCGGGGCCTCGACACTTGACACGGGGTCCCCCTCGAGTGATCATCGGCTGGTGACGTCAGTGATTTGTCGAGGGTTGCGGCAGAAGCTAGGTACTCTGTTGTGGGCCGGCCCAGTGTGTATTTGCCGGTGGGCCCCAGTGGGTCGAGGATGTACGGTCTAGTCTTGCACGTGTTTTTTCGAGGGTCCCCCGAGATTAATCTGAGGGTAAACTCGGGGTTCAACCGAAAACAAGGAAGGTTTAAGTTACCCCTTTTCTCGGTAACCGACACTGCTTGTGTACAAATTGCATATTTTCCTGTAGAAAAAATATAACTTTCAAAAGTAAACTGAGAAGTCCTGAGATGAACTCACATGGAGAGAAAAGAGATACATGAACTTCAACAACCATGCTCAAGGGAAACATAGCTCACGCATCATGAAGAGATCCATGGAACAAGAAGACGAATGCCACAAATGGAGATCTACGCTCACTCCATGGAAGGAGGTGAACGAATTTCCACCAAGCCTCTTCAAGATGATGAAGGAAGCACAAGGATCGACAAGAATATCAAGATTAGGAGAACAAGAAGATGATGGAGACAAGCCATTCATGGACAAGACCAGCTGGGCAAGAGAAGCTTCCACAAGGTGGTTCATTACCATAACCATTTAAATGATAAGATAAACATCTTGAGGTACATAATCACTATTCAAAAATATTTTCTCAATCCTGGTATGCTTCAGTCTCTTGATCTCACTGTCTTAACCACATGAGCTAAAATATTGCAAATTCAACCTTTGGAACATGATAACCATAATTATTTATAAACAGACCTTCCATGGGTTAATCTGCTAAATGCTTAAAATGCAACACTCATGCTCATTTTCTGATCTTATCACCCATGACATCAGCTTTATCTTGTTCACTATGCCTAAGGTTAGAGAATAATAAACAAAATTTTTGGTTCTGTTGGTATTTTTCCACCAACAGAGCCCATGCACTTGATCTCTGCCTTGTCTTTATGAACAGGACCCACTCTGAGCAAAACATGAAAGAGTTTCACAACTCTCAAATCCTATCAAGGTCTCTACAGGTGACACCATATCAAGAGGTGCATTTATCAAGGTCTCTACCTTGGAACCAGATGATGCCCTAAGGAATAAAAATGGTGGGGTCTAGTCCTATGCAAGGGACTTAAAACATTGAACCCTCGCCAGGAGGTAAAATCGGTAGTTATCCATATTTATCTTTTCTACATAATTATTTTCCTTTAGCATATTTACTTTTCTGCATTGGCATTGCATTATAAAAAGAAAATAAAAATATTTATTTGTTTCATCATAAATCCTAAAGCCCCATGTGAATAAATTTGTGGTGTGTAAAAACCTATAGAGATATTCACCGTGGTGGCATAAAAATAAATATGCATGCATTCATCTTGTTGCATTTTCTCTCGCATTATAAAATAATAAAATAAAAATAAAGGGTCCTACTGAAACTCTGCTTAGAAGAAAAGTTTTGGACAACTAAAGCTCAAGTGGCCAAACCAATAATGCTTAATCAGTTCCACAAGTTTTGTTGTCTATTTGAGTTTCACAGAATTCGAAGGACCAAGAAGAGCTGACAAGCAAGTGGATGTTTTATCCATTGTTGGAAGCATTGTCTCATCAGTCATCAACATCAATCAATGCTCCTATAGAGGAAGTACATTTCCACTGCCAGTCTGCTACACTACATTTAGCTTGGGGGAAAGCACCCCCGTGTGTCCAGGTAAGTATCCTTACCCTTTTAAAGTTTTCTTTTTATAAATAAATTCAGAAAAAAGGTGAGCACATGAAGGTTCACAACTATATAATTGAAAAGAAAAAATAGTGAGCACATGAAGGTTCACAATTATATAATTAAAATCAGGAGATATACTTTTAATATATATGGGTTTTTCATTGTCTATTCTATCTAGTCATTTTGTTCTATTTTGTGTCTTTAGTAATAATATGTGTTAGCTAGAGTTTGTTGAGTCTGCTTGAATCAGTTGTAAATAAAGATCACTCAGGATAATCTCTGTTGTGAAAATGATGAATAGTTGCTCTACCATAATTCCTTTTGAGTACTCTACACTTAAACTTGCACTCTCCTGAGTTTTGGATAAAATTATTTTGATATGAATATTTTCTCTGAACGTGAGACTTGTGGGTAGCAATTGCTAGATCTAAGTCTAGGTGATTGGGAAGTGTGATATAAGATGGCTTGAGCTGCTATTTTCTATAATCCAAGAGATACTAGAGTCCTGGGTATTTAGTTTTGAAAACTTAAATTTACCACATGATGAGATCCTGTATGATGAGAGTTTGAATTCCTACCACAGCTATATATACATGCTTGATTAGAATAGGAAAGATTTCCTTATTATTTTGGCTGCTTGTATATATTGAGTTTGGTCTAGCCATGTTGATCCTTAGGAACTTGTCATGCGGTTAAAATCAAGATTCACACGCACTTTGCACCCCTTGCTACTTCTACCCTGGAAGTACACACCACCATATAACCCATTAGATCCACCTCAAAAATTTGTTCTGCTCCTACACTGGGAGTGAACATCCAAAAATATCATACTCATAGGATTTTCCTTGTTTTTCTAGCCATGCTCCATATTTGCTCCACAATCATGTATATCATCAATGTTGCAAGTTATCCAAGGCTAGTAGTAAAAAAAGGAGAAAAAAGAAGAAAAAGAAAAAAGATAAAGAGAAGGAAGAAAAGTCTTGCAAGAATCAAAGCTTCAAAGTTTCAAGTGCCTAATATCTTTTAGAAATCTTCAAGTTTTGACAAGTTATCTTTTGCAAAGGAGCAATATTTTTCACCTTTTTCTACCTCCCACAAATATTCTCTACCACTTTGATTGTACCTTTGAAACCACACATGCACCATTATACTAGAGGAGAGAAGGCATGATGCTACTGTGCCTAAGTCCAAAATACCACATGTACTAGAAGAGAGAAGGCAACCCACCATTATTACCTTGGTAAGGATCCATAAATACCATAAATGAGAGACCTGAAAGGATCATACATAGGATCTCTGAGTTTTATTTCAAAAACTTTACAAAACCCCAGGATAAAGGTAGATCAAAGAATGTGGAGAATAGTACTTGACTTGATTGTTCCGCTTTTCAATTACTCAAGACCTAAGTGAAAGCTACAAGATCCATGGTCAAAGGTAATATGGGTAAGTTGGAGTATTAAAATGGTTAAGTGTGAGCCAAGGGAGAGTACTTGTTTAGCACATGAGTATTTATAAGGGTGAAAGCATAGTAATAACTCCTGATCCATTGTTGAGATTAGCTTTGCTATGGGACTAGCAAAGGGTAAGCTTGGGGGAACTTATTGACGGTCACTAATGCCTATTTTTAACCATCAACTATTGCATGATATGACATGAAATACACCAAAAAGCATAGTTTTAGGGTTTGATTCTAACGAGTTCCACGAGTTGTGTTGTTCTCACTTATCTTGCAGGTTATTTAATATTTCATCACATAAAAGTATCTCAAGTGATGAATTGAAGTACACCATTACAAAGGTCTCGCCGAGCTAATCAAAACGGATATATTATTTGCTATATTTGGAGCCTGAAATAAAAAGATATTAATTATACAAGTAAAGGAAAAGGCCTCCTTCATAGAGCTGCGGGATTAATTGGGCCTAAACACAATTTGCCCCAATAAGGCCTATGAGCACTTTAATGATATATGGTGGATAGGTTTAGTACCACATCGCTAATTCAACGAGGAGGCAAGGCCAGACGCCCCCATATATACAGCCTAGGACCCCAGGCTCCAACATCAATCAATAGTGTAAAGAGGTCTCCCTCGAATGGAAATCCTCTATACTCCCAATTTAGAGTAGATCTAGTCCTCTAGATAGTAGAGAGATGGAGAGCGAGGGAGGATTGTGGAGGAGGTGCCAGTCTATCGGTGCTTCTTCAACAACTTGTACTTCAGCGGGATCGGGCTCTACATGGGCTTGCTCCTGAGATGGCTCAGGCTCTGGCAATCAACTTCTGATTCAAGTAAGATACATGTTTATATTATTATTCTAGTGTATGAGTCTCTTTTGAGCACTTTAATCTAGTCACTAGGTTAGAATATAATTCATTGTGTAAGCATGGTGCTTAGACTTGGGTTACTCGTAGATGCCCCCTATGTTCCGGGCTATGTGGTAGATCATGAAGGTGACAGTTTCATTGAGTCCTCTGTAGTCCACTCCCCGAATATAGGACTTGCAGGAGATTTGGTTACATGGTAGATTCATACTCTGTTTGCGGTCTTCCTTTGTAATCCCCCAGTTCAATAGTAGAAGACATGGACTACCCATATTAGAAGTAGAAACCCTGATCGAGTTATCCTCTCTATACTCCTGCTATCGACCCCATACTAGATTGACTTTCCCTTACACTTTAATCTTGTTTCCACTTTAGATTTAGCCCTTACCATATTTATATTTCCAAATCATTTATCCTTTCTGGTTAAGTTAGTACGTAGTTGACTCACACGTTTCCCTGTGGATATGATATTTAAGACCCTCTATGTGAAAGCTACAATGGTATCCGTGCGCTTGCGGATCTTTTTCTCTGTGCGTTTAAAATACCCAACAGATATAATCTTGAAAGAGCTCCTAGGCCTCTGGGACTGTCTCTTCATGTTGTTGCTGAAAACTTGATATCTTCCCACGGAGAGCATTGATCTTGCCCATGGGAAAGAACTTCACCAAGAAATTGGTGGAACATAGTGTCCATGTAGTATTCTTCTCCTTGTTGGCATAGAACCACTGCTTCGCTCTTCCCAAGAGCGAGAATAGGAAAAGGCAAAGTAGTATCGCATCTCTGAGGACATCCTTGATAGTTAAAGTGCTGCAAATCTCCAAAACGTGTTGGAGATGAGCACTAGCATCTTCATGGGCCTTCCCATAGAATTGACTGGCTTGTACCATGTTGATCAACGTTGGCTTGAGCTCAAAAGGGTGCTCAATGTTCGTAGTAGGTCCAGTACAGATGTTGTCTGTAGTGGGAGCCAAGAACTCACAAAGTGATTTGTTGGCCATAGCGTCGAATGCTAGTGTCAAATTCTGAACAATAGGTGGATCTTCTGATATAGAAGAACTGGCAGGTTGAGTTGATAAAGATGATAGATGCTTCTTTAACTTTACCCTGGTCTTCTTAAGTAAAGCTTCTAGACTATCAAGAAAATTATCTGGAAGATCGAACCTGCTCATACATTACCCTGCATATGATATATAAAATAGACAAAAAGACAAGCGTAAGTCTGTATGAGTAGAGAAGGGTGGATGGTTCTCGATCACATTAGTAGATGCAGTGATTGCTCATTATCCATTTGGTAAGCTATCAACCTTCCTCGGCAACAGCGCCAAATACTTGTTGACACCTCTAACACCACTTAAGCTAGGTTGTCATCCCCAGCATGGCGCCAAAGGTGCTAGTACTAAATGTATATGCTTCTCTAGAAAATGAATAAGGGATCCGCAAGCACACAAATAATACCGATGTAGCATTTTAATCGGGAGTAATCTAGGTATCGTTATTTATATTTTTACCACTAGGAAGGGAACGCTTATGGATAATGAGCAATGAGGAATGAGCACTGCATGTGATAATGGAGAGCTTAACCATGTCTTATCTATCTTCTCATACAGGGTAAGTGTCACATAAAATAATAATATATATAAATAAATGATAAATGATAAAGATAAATGAGAGCACATAGCCACATAAAATAATGATAAGCATCTCAATAGAGTACTCTAAGTCTATAACACTAGTATGGACTAGGATGATCTACAAGAATAAATCCTAAGTTATTCTAACTATAAAGCCAAAGCATACAATGTTTAGTGCAATTACACCTAACAATCATGGTGGGAAAAGGTTACACCTATGCATAGTAATATTACCAAGGAAGATCAGGAACAGAGCAATCACTTCCCCGTAATAGTGTTGTTCTACTAGTCCTATACTCGGGAGGAGGACTATGAAGGACTCAACGGGACTATCACTCCCGCGATCTACCTCACGATATGGAATATAGGGTGTAATCGTAGATAAATATGTATAGGCATCACGCCTACACAATATTTACCACTCACCCATCGATCTAATGAGCAAGCGCTATACGATCCTATGCATAAACATAATTGTAATCCAGCTATGCTAAGCATATAATCAAAGTAAACTAAGAACAATATAATTAAGAACATAAGCAAATAGAGCAAAGTCATATCTGATATATTAGAATAGAATAAAGTACTACTCATGATAGCAAGAACAATGATGAATATTATGAACAAAGTATAAGAAATTACCAAGAACTCTGACAGATCCGGACTCCAAGCCAGGCTTGACTCCTTCTAGATCTATTCCTATGTAGCTATGCTAATAAACTATGGAGCTCTAATTGAGATGGTGGCTCTAGGGCTTCTCTGGATTTCTTCAAATGAATTCTTGAATGAATTAGGGTTTCTCCAGGGGCCAGGGGCCCTGTTTATATAGCCCCCTAGGATGCACCGTAGCCCTTGGATCAAACCGACTTGAATAGTTGGCTGAGATTGATCCTCAAAGTTGGTGGAGGCAGGATCCGCGAGGTTGGACCTCATTGGTCCACTTGGTCGGGCGGCCGCCCAGGTGGCATGGGCGCCCACCCAGCTACCTCTGCCAGGTGGGTCCAGCTCTACAGGGTCAGCTTCTCGAGTCTTCTAGAGTATTCTTGAGTTACTGGTCAGGGTCTTCTCTCTATGTAAATCTAACATGTGGGCCTCTTTTGGTCCTTTTGTGATAACCCTCTACAGAAATAGACATTCACCAAAACTCGTGAAATTCTATTAGTGTAACCCCTATAACTAGATGGTATTTATATTTTAAACCTTTCTCAAGTTATGTTGACGATTAAAAACTATACTTAACTACCGTCAATAGTACACCGCCACGTTCTCGCTCTCCTGTCCTCCTTTCCTTTCAATAGCTGCACCATCGCATCCGCGCTAGTCTAGAACGTCCTCTAGGCATCTTCTTGGAGCATGGCAATGGCCACAGTGGGGCCACGCACCTTTGCAGCCTGTTGATAAATCTTGATGTCTCTACTAAAGATGGTTAGTCTCTAGCAATGGTGCCAGAAATGTTCTGAGGGGTAATTCTATAACTATTGGATAATTTCGCAAGCACACAGAATATACCACTATAGCACTTCACCCGGGAGTATTCCAAGGTATCGTAATTTATATTTTCCCAGGGGAAGCTGTAGCAAGGAATATTTAATAAAAAGTAATGAGATCCTTATGTCTACTACAACCTAGTACCAACTAGTGTGTAGGGGGTAAATGTATAAACGGGAAGGATAGGTAAATGATCACAACAATCCTACTCTAATGATATCGGGTAGCGAGCTAGCTAGGTGGGAGGACAACGAGTGAGTAAAGGACTCCTATGTATCCTACTTTACTTCTGTGTACCTAATCCTAATAGATAGATGACTTAACTGGATTGATGCCTCACTACCAGTGTGGTGGGGATAGACGAAAAAGCAAGAGACAGAACCCCTACTTAAGCGACTATTCTCTTATGGGCGCCCTACGTTTTAAGAACTAGTCCGAACGTGGTGAGAACCTAATGCCACCCGCGATCTGTCACCTCCCGGGAGTGCGCTCACTCTTTCTGTACGTACCATCGGCAATCAAAGGTAAGATTAAGTCTGAGCACCTTGCTCACACTTACTCTTACAACTCTAGCTAACGCGCAGATAACTAGAGCTCCTATGCAAGATAGGACGTTGATACCCACACTAGAGTGGTTTCCAAGAAACCAATCCAACTAAGGCAACTATACTACTAAGCTAAGCACACAACAAGACTATAAAGACTATAGACTTGCACTAAGTAAATACTAAGTAAAGTAAAGCAAGACTAAATATATTATAAAAGTAAAGTCTTACAAAAAGGGAAAGGTACAAGATTTATACCAGACTCTCCAGAAGACGACTGCGGAGAACCCGAGCTTCGCCCAACATGACTCTAACTCCCACACTAGACTAACTACTACTACCCTAGCTTGGAGCTTTGGAGCTTGGATATGATGCTTATGCTTTGTTGTGACGCCTTCCAAGGGTGGTGGAAGCCTCCTTGTATAGGGGAAGGAGAGGGGGTGCCACGTCAGTGATCCGTGTGCTCCTTGATTTCCCACCCTTAGATGAACCGACCTTGAAACCGACTTAAATCCACGACAATGATTAGACTTGATGCATGGTGGCATGCACAAGGTCAGTTGGAGCAAACTGACCTAGTAGGGCCCACATAGGGGCGTCAGCCAACGCCCTCCCTGGGCCATGGGCCCGGCTGGGTCTTCTAGATGGTGGGTCCATCTCCCCTGTGAAGTGGCTCAGTGATTGGATATTTGGTTGGCATGTTGTTTGCTTGCTTGTGGGCCCATCGATCCTTGTGTAATAAACTTTCTTGTTAGATGCAAACTCAAAGTTGATTTGATGGTTGAATTACACTCTATTGAGCTTGTTATGGATGATACTTGAAGCTGAGCTCTTGGAGAGCTCATAGGGGGTCGGCCCACCCCCTCATTGGGGCCCACAAATGTGAAAATTGTTGCTCCCTACAACCACAAGCTAAGAGTACAAGTGGGACTAGTTATTGATAAAATATGCTCATGTGATGCTATTCTTCCTTGGAACCGAGGCATGTTGATGGTGTTTTGAGTTGGTATTTCATGGTATAACCACCATCAACAAGATCCCCCAAGCTTGACCTTTGCTCATCTCGAGCAAACAATCAAACTTAGCCTCGGTGGATCAGGTATTGTTACTATGCCCACATTTCAGTAGTACCATGTGCACAACAAAGTTCTTCTCTTTGAATGAAAAAATTAGCAATGAAAACTCACCCATATTACCTTAGTCTCTATGGGGCTTATGGCTTTTCCTTTGTCTTGGGTGGTTGAAAGATAGAATAGTTTGACTTGAGCACTACTTTTCTTATTCATAGCAAGTTTCATACCAGAGGTTTTGCAATATTTTTCAAAAGAAAATGTTCCTCATATGGTTCTCTCATGTCACTCAAATGGTGTATGATTCCTCACCAAGGTATATGATAAGTGTTGCCTTCCTAATCTATCCTACTTCTAAACAGGCTTATGTGGAGCTCAAGGTAGGGATAACAAGGAGATAGCATACTTACTTTGCATATGTTGTGGAGTCAAAGCCTGGATCCTTGAAGAGAAGTGTCATACTCCCAGATCAAGATGTGCAAGTGTGTGGTATGTATGGTGGACTAGGTTGCTCCTTTATTTGATAAGATCTCTCTCTATTTTTCTATTGAGACAGGGCTAGCAATTTTTTTGCATGGACTTTTCATGTGTCCATCTATATATCAATACTTATTTTTCCTATCCCTTTTTCTTTTGTCTCATATACTAAACAATATTTTGAGAGATAATCTAACACTTATAGCATGGAACAACCTATTTTAGGTGGAAATGGAATGCATGTTTTTGCGTACTTCCAGTGTAGAAGCAGCATGAATATATGTGGCGTGCGTGATCTTGATCTTAGGAGCATGAAAATCTCTTAACTAAGATGAACAAGATTTGACAACACTCAACACAAAGCAAATAAAGTAAATAACAAAAATGCAAATGCAAAGTTAGAATACTTACCTTAGTGGGCGAGAGGATCTCCCCCAAGCTTGGCTCTTGCTCACTATGGTGGCGGATAGTGTTAGAACCATGCATTCCAACGTCATGCATTCTCCTTTTGCATTCCCTGTAGCACTTGGGCATTCTGTTGTGCCAATTGCAATGTCGCCTCTTGTTCAATGCTCATTTCGCCCATGTTGTTGAGGAGGTCATCCATCTCCGTCCTGTGGTGACTCCTCCCCCCTATCCCGGGGGCGTGGGGTGTGCTGTGGCTGTGAAGGCATATTCATGGGGCTTGCCTCCTCTTCTTCTTCCTCTTATGCAGGGCGTGAGAGTCCTGCCTGATCCATCTATGCAGCTCATGACATTCCTCATGTCATCCTGTCCGTCCCTGTGCGGTTTAACAGGACTGGGTCAATGATGCTTGTATGCCTGAAGTTGCTCTCTTGAAGGATGTTGTATCTTAGCAACTCTTCATGGTTCATGTCAAGGTTGCTCTCGGGAGCAACCACTCTCTGTGGAGGCTCATAGATTACCATTGGATGGTAACCTTCTCCCTCATCTCCTCTTCCTTGGCCTGCTTCATCAGAGTGGTGAGAGCCTTGGGCAGAGCTCTCACCCTTCTTGGACTTTGAGAATCGGCCAAAGATTCCTTTCTTGTTGATGCAAAATTATATCTGCAAACACACCGGGCTAATACCCAAAATCGATATCCGGAGCGTGCCAGTCGATTTGACCTGTTAATCGACAAGGATGATAGATTTGAATAAAACCTGAACGAGACGACAGCGATACGCCCGGACGTCAAAGCTCAGGTGATACTCGATAACTGTTGAACAGATTAGACGAGACGACAGCGATACGCCCGGACGTCGAAGCCTGAATCTTGCTCGGTAAAAGCGGAACCTGCAAGACCACCGGAGATCAAGTTGATGCAGCCCGTCGACTCTTGAAAGAACTCGTTGAAAAGGAAAAAGTACTGGTGACGAAGTCGCCGAAAAGTAGATTGCTTGAAAAAGTAGATAAAAATAATAGGTTTGTTGTATTGATGATTCTTCTTTACATTGTCTCTCGGTACATATTTATACCCTGGTACTATGAGTCCTAAACAGACACGACAAAGTATTACCTAAACATGTCTTATCCCTAAGGAAAAAAGAATAACGACTCGTACCAAGGTCGGACTCAAAAATAAACTAATAAAATAATGGCATAAATATCGCCAGTTCCCTTATCCATTGCTTTACGATGAAACCTCTACCGGCACGCTCCTCATCTCTGTAGATTCCATCGGCAACCCATCAATAACGACTCAGACCTGCTTTTCATGTCCTTCAGCTCCGCTTTCCATCGGCAACCATGCCTTAATCTCTATCGGCAACAGCCCTCTGGCTTCATCGGCAATGTACGAGATCAACATGTCCTTTATCGGCACTTACCCATCGGCAACCAGAAGCAACACTGGAGAAGAACCACTCCCTTGCCGATCAGCACAATTTTCGGTCCATATTGACACGTGTCAAAAAACGGTGTCAACATTTCTTTATCTAGCTGCAAAAAGGAGACAACCAAGCTTCTTCCTACTACTACACTACTATGCAAGAGCTAAATATTTTTGGGTTTTCGTTTTGGAAACTACTACTAAGCTAAACTTGAGAATGAACTCACAACAAAGAAGGAGAAGAAGAGATTATGAGCTCGAGGTGGTTTTGGGTGTGGAGTTGAGCTCACAATGCATGGGTATTTATAGGGGGAGAAGGGCAAGTGGTGGACCCCACATGTGGGCGTCGACTGACCCCCCTTTGTAACAAATTTTTCAAATTTTGAATCCTGGTGTTAGCGGTAGTTAACTCATGTTTTTAACCATCAACTAAACATGAAAATGGACCTATATGCAAACACCTGGTAGATATAGGGTGATCACTAACAGAATTCCATGAGTTTTGGTGATTGTCTATTTCTATAGGGGGTTATCTAAAAAGAACCAAAAGAGGTCCACATGTCAGGTTTACATAGAGAGAATACCACGTTCAGCAACTAAGGAACAATCTACAAGACTCGAGAAGGCAAACCTGTAAAGCTAGGCCCACTTGGCAGCAGCCAGTGGGCGGCCGCCCAAGCCATGTGGGCGGCCGCCCGGCCACTGGACCAATCAGCTTCAACCTCGTGGATCCTGCCTCCACCGACCTTGAGGATGAATATTAGCCATCTATTTAGGTCGATTTGATCCAAGGGCTATGGTGCATCCTAGAGGGCTATACAAATAGGGCCCCTGGCCCTCGGAGAAGAGAGTTCAGACACCCTAATTCATATTTTCCAGAGAGAACTAGCTAAGGGAGGGATCCCTTGAATGGATCCTTCTCTCTAGGGTTAGCATCAAGAGAGATTGAGAGAGTATAGGATGGAGGTAGAATTGGAGGAATCTCGGCCTGTCGGTGTCTCCTCTCTAGTTGTATCTACGGGATCAAGTCTCCTAACCCGAGGCTTGGTTCTAGGATCATTCGGCCATTCGATGTCTAATACTAGTAAGTTTATTGTTCTTATTGTTCTTTGGTTTACGAGTTTACTTTATTCGCGTCGCGTAGGGAATAGAGTAATTGTTCATAGCGTAAGTGTGGTGCTTGGGCTAGGAATACTCATAGATACTCCTTGTCTGGCTGGAGTTAAGTGGTAGTAGTGGGGGAAGTGACAGTTCCCTTGTTGCCTCTGTAGTCCACCTCCTGTCAGAAGGATTGGTAGGAATAGTGAGCCGGGGTTAAAGCATTCTCTATGGTGTCTTTTCCCTAGGTATCCCCCTTTGAACAATATTAGCACAGCTTACCATAGGTCAGAGGGAGACTGACGGAGTAATCCTCTCTATATCGCTTAATTCTCGCTATCTTGTAGTGCAGCCCAGGGGTAGTAGTTAAGACGGGGTTAGTCTTTAGCACGTTTTCTCCTTGCGGATAAATAAATACGATACTCAGGATTTACCTCCCGGGTGAAGTGCTCACCGATGTCCATGCGCTTGCGGATCCTATCTTATCTTTTGTGTGCGTAACCAATATCAACACCTGGCAGGGAATCTAGCAACATCCTACAAAAACTTTTCAGAAAATGTCCAAAGTGGGCGTCGGCTGACGCCCATCCCAAGCCCCCCAGTAGTTTAAATAGTGTGTCATCAAATGTCTGGTAAAGTAAAGGCTAGTTGTGGACTTTTAGGATATTCCCTTTGGAAGAACCTCTGGAGAATTAGTATATGTTATGAGCAATGAATGGTTAGAAGAATCAGAGCTTTCCTCTGAAGTAATCCGAGTGCATTCATCTTCTCTTCCAATTCATCACATAGTAAATATAGATCACATAGATGCTCTTTATAATCCAGTTGTGGGTATAAATATCATGTCTATGTCACTTGCACAATATTTATTGAAAGACATGACATTAACCCCAACAGTGAAACTTATGAGAAGTCTCTCAGGGAATATCTCCCTAGTTTGGGAATTCTTTATGTCCTACCAATTCAGGTAGAAGGAAACCCAATTCATTTGAGCTTTTATATCTTTGATACATGGGACTTCGACCTTTGATAGGACAACCATTTAGAAGACTTCTCTATGAAGGACAAACCAAAAAATTGAACATCTGCTTAGGCAAGAAACTTTAGTTCCCACTGTCCATTTCACACTCTTTAAACTCTAGGACTGAGCCCTGTCCACAATATGATCCTTTGGAGGAATTTAGAGCTATTTCTCTAGACTTTCTAGCCAAGCCAGACTTAGAAGATGAAGCTACATTCTTCATAGAAGAAGAAGCTGATCCTTCTAAGAATGCACCTTTAGATGAGTTTGTAGTTCCACCTAAACCTCCTATTGAGCTTAAACCTTTACCATCTAGTCTCAGATATGCTTTTCTAGGCAATGATCCAGAGTCTCCTGTTATTATAAGTGATAATCTCACTCAGGAGCAGACTCTCCGCCTAATGGCTATTTTAGAAAAACATCGATCAGCCTTTGGCTACTCACTCCAGGACCTTATGGGAATCAGTCCTGCCCTTTGCACCCATCGCATTCCGACAGATCCTAATGTTCCACCATCTAGAGAACCCCAGCGTAGACTTAACAATGCGATGAGAGAGGCTGTAAAGAAGGAAGTTTTAAAGCTATTGCACGCAGGGATTATATATCCGGTGCCACATAGTGAGTGGGTAAGCCCTGTGCAAGTTGTGCCTAAAAAGGGAGGCATGACTGTTGTGCAAAACAAGAGGAATGAGTTAATTCCTCAGAGAACTGTCACAAGATGGTGGATGTGCATAGACTATAGAAAGCTTAATAAGGCAACTAGGAAAGACCACTTTCCCTTGCCTTTTATAGATGAGATGCTAGAATGGTTAGCCAACCATTCTTTCTTCTGCTTCCTAGATGGATATTCAGGGTACCATCAGATCCCTATCCATCCGGATGACCAAAGCATAATGACCTTTACATGCCCTTATGGAACCTATGCCTATCATAGAATGTCTTTTGGGCTATGTAATGCACCTGCTTCTTTTCAAAGATGTATGATGTCTATATTTTCTAATATGATTGAAAAGATCATGGAAGTTTTCATGGATGACTTTTCTGTTTATGGAAAAACTTTTGATGATTGTCTTGAAAACTTAGACAGAGTTTTGCAAAGGTGTGAAGAAAAGCACTTAGTCCTTAATTGGGAGAAGTGCCATTTTATGGTTAGAGAAGGAATAGTGCTTGGTCACCTAGTCTCTGAAAGAGGCATTGAGGTAGACAGAGCTAAAATAGAAGTGATTGAGCAGTTACCTCCTCCTGTTAATGTTAAAGGAATTAGAAGCTTTCTTGGCCATGCTGGTTTTTATCGTAGATTCATAAAAGATTTCTCGTTTATCGCTAGACCTCTTACTCGTTTGCTGGCCAAGGATGTTCCTTTTGAGTTTGATGATACTTGTTTACAAGCTTTTGAAATTCTTAAAAAGGCACTTATTTCTGCACCAATCATTCAACCCCCTGATTGGTCTTTACCTTTTGAAATTATGTGTGATGCAAGTGATTATGCTATGGGGGCAGTGTTGGGGCAGACTAGAGATAAGAAGCATCATGCGATAGCTACGCTAGCAAAACTCTGATAGGACCTCAGCTCAACTATGCTACTACTGAGAAAGCGCTCCTGGCTGTTGTTTTTGCTATCGATAAGTTTAGATCTTACTTAGTGGGAGCTAAAGTAATTATTTATTCTGATCATGCTGCTTTGAAATATTTTCTTACTAAGAAAGACGCTAAACCCTGTTTGATAAGATGGATTTTGTTGCTCCAAGAATTTGACTTAGAAATAAAAGATAAAAATGGAGTAGAAAATTCTTTTGCCGATCACTTGTCTAGAATGCAGTTTGAGAATCCACAGGAACTACCCATCGATGACTCACCCCGGGATGACATGCTCTATAGAATCAACAGATCTGACCCCTGGTATGCAGATATTGTTAATTTTATGGTTACAGGTTATGTACCACCAGGAGGCCACAAAAGGAAGCTCGTCCAGGAGAGCTGTGCACACATATGGGATGAACCATACCTCTTCTGAGTATGCTCAGATGGCCTACTCAGAAGATGTGTGCCTGCTGAAGAAGGAATTAAAATAATTGAAAGATGCCATTCATCACCATATGGAGGACATTATGGAGCATTCCGAACACATGCAAAAATTTGGCAATGTGGATTCTTCTGGCCAACAATGTATGAAGACACAAGAGAATTCATTCGAAGGTGTGGCCCATGTCAGAAACATGGCAACATAAATTCAAGAGATGCCATGCCACTTATCAACAATCTCCAGATTGAGCTCTTTGATGTCTGGGGGATTAACTACATGGGACCGTTTCCACCATCAAAAAATTGTGAGTACATTTTGGTGGCAGTGGATTATGTCTCCAAATGGGTTGAAGCCATGCCATGCAGAAAGGCTGATAATCTGCACTCCAAGAAGATATTTGAAGAAATAATATTTTCAAGATTCGGAGTTCCAAGGATAGTGATAAGTGATGGAGGATCACATTTCATCGACAAATTCTTTGAGCAATACTTGTCGAAGCATGGAATATGTCACAATGTCGCCACTCCTTATCATCCGCAGACAAGTGGCCAGGCAAAAACATCAAATAAACAAATCAAGAATATTCTACAGAAGATAGTAAACGAAATGGGAACAGGATGGAAAGACAAGCTTCACGAAGCACTCTGGGCATATCGAACAACATATAAGACACCCATCGGGATGTCACCATATCAGCTAGTGTATGGGAAGACTTATCACTTACCAGTGGAGTTAGAATTCAAAGCTCATTGGGCCATAAAGAGATGGAATATGGACCTAAACGCAGCTGGAGAAAAGAGAAAGATGCAACTCTCTGAGCTAGAAGAGTGGAGAGAAAAAGCTTATCATAATGCCAAGATCTATAAAGAAAGAGTGAAGAGATGGCATGACAAGAAAATCAAGAAGAAGGAGTTCACCCCAGGAGATAAGGTATTACTTTTTAATTCCAGGGTGAAGCTCTTCGGGCATGTAAAACTTCAAAGAAAATGGGAAGGACAATTCAACGTGGTGAGCTCATCATCGCATGGAGCCATCATGCTTCGCAACAACGAAGGTACGTTATTCAAGGTAAATGGTCAACGCCTTAAATTATTCTTTGAGCCCAATAATAATTTTGAGAAAGTGGACATAGTTACTTTCTTCATTTCATTAGTGGAGTTTGGGCCCGAATTTTTACTTTTGAATTTTCAGGGTCCAGTAACTTTTCCGATTACTAAATATATATAAATATTTTTGCAAAAAAGTTGGAAGGGGAAGGGCTCAAGGCCTGGGCGGCCGCCCAGCCCCCCTGGGCGCCCGCCCGGCTATGGCAGGCGATCGCCGCCGTCTTTCTCCCTCGCGACCCTTCTGTATCCCTCACCAGTAAAAAGTAGATGCTCGGTATATTCATGCATTTCTACTCACGTCATTCCTAGAAGATGCTCCTTCAATGCCATTTTAACCCCTATATAAACAGCCCATGCCTCTAGTCAAATCTCATTCTACCATAGTTCTCCTCTCCTCCTGCTTAGAAGCTTGCTATACCTCTCCATGCAGCCATGAAGTCTGAGAACCTAGATAGGAGGATGATCTGCTATGGGATCGACCTCAACACCATCCCGAAGGAGGAGCCCGAGTGCAATGCCATTATCCCAATCAATGAGCCTATGCCCCTTGCTGCCATTCCACCCAAACCTCGCAGCTATGGTAGCTTCTACTTCGCTTTGCCTATTCTCGCTGCGCCACCTGAGCCTCTCCTCTTGAAAGATGCTCCACCAAAGGGCCCCGTCGTCAAGTTACCAGAAGGAACGAAGCTCCTGCCTCCCAAGCACAACGAGGTGCTCATGGGGGTAAAGACCAACAAGAGAGGGGAGATCGTCAGCACAAAGTATAGCACAGGAGAACGCACCTACATCGAGGGAGTTCGCACTCATTCTACCAAAGTCAGATTCGTACAGCCGCCGAAAGCTCCCAAAGGCGCCCTTGTTGCATCTAAGACTCCACGCAAGCGCCACAAGACCATGGCAGATCTAGAGAAGGAGCTAGAGGCTCAATGTGCCATCATCACCTCTCTAGAATCGTGCTAGCGTCTCCAGGGTAGATGCATCATCCGCACCGATAAGAGGGTGTTAGATTTGGAGAAAGCTCTTAGTAGCACACCTAAGAAGGGGAATGCTCTAGAGCACCCCAATAAGTAGAGATGATTTATCCTAGCATCTGATAGGGCATGAGTGAGAAAGTTTTCTTAGATTAAAAGTTTAATTAAAGTTTGCTTAAGTTCAGTTTGAGTCAAGTCCTTTGTAATTGATATGCCCTACATGATGATGAAATAAATATATTTATATATTATTAGATTCGTCTTGCCTCTTTTGTCTCCACCAAGTTGTGAATGAAGGATAATAGGAAACAAGTGTGGGGGAGACACCCGACGACGTAACGAAACGGTTTCTGTGCAACAACTAAAAATTCCAAAAATAA
>CM041647.1:20611100-20653800 GCA_023333625.1 Bothriochloa decipiens | reverse complement strand
CCCATTTTACTTAGGTTGTTGTGGAAGTGAGATACCATGGATCATGAGAACCTGATTTCTGATGTCTAGTCATTTGGAGAATTTCTTTTCAAAAATTTAAATTTATTAGCTATACTTCTCTATGGTAAATAAATGCCTATAGAGCCTCGTTGACAAAATTAAACTAGCACATAGGATGCTGCTTTGTGTTGAGTTTTGGTCAAACCGTGTGAGACCCTTGTCGAGAGGAGGGTCATGCTCATTAAGATCAAGATCACTTACACCTAGATATATTCTTGCTGCTCCTACACTGGGAGTATGCACAAACATGCTTTCCGCCCTTCATCTATCTCCTACACTGGGAGAAGATACAACCATCTATAGGATCTTTGAATAAATGCTCTAGGCTTATAACATTTCTCTTTCTAAAGTTTCTATGTTTATGATATACATGAGGCTATGCAAGATTCAGTATTAAAAAAAAGAAGAAAGATAAAGAAGAAAAAAAGAAAGAGGGGAATCAAACGAATAAATGCCCCCAAGGAAAAATAAATGATAGCGCATGGATCTTTTGAAAAGTCTTATTGTTATCTGTCTTAAAAGAGAGAAGCCTAATCAAAGGAGCAAGGTAGAATTAAGAGTAGCCACCAAATATTCCACACACATGCACATCTTGATCTAAGGGTATGAAACTCCCCTCTGAGGATCCCGTTTTGACCAGGCAACATATGCAAGGTGAGTATGCTATTTCCTTGAAATACCTTCAACTCCATATAAGCTTTTATAGAATAGGATACAGCATAAGGCATGCATCATACATTCCTCAGTGAGTTCCACAAATACCACATATGATGAGTGACTCGAGTGTGCCACATGATGGAGAAGGGTAAGCTAAGTTTTTATTTACAAAAATGTTATAAAACTCCAAGTGACAGGACTGAAGAGAAAAGGAGCTCTACTTCATACTCTTCCATCCTCAACTTCCCAAAGTCTTTTGGTAGACACTATGAATCTCACAGTACAGGTATGACTAGGGATAATCTACTGTTGATGTCTTGGGTTGAGGTTATGCTTAAATTAATTCCATCCTTTTCCTCGAGGACGAGTAAAAGACTAAGTGTGGGGGAGCTTGTTGACAGTAGTTAACTCATGTTTTTAACCGTCAACTAAACATGAAAATGGACCTATATGCAAACACCTGGTAGATATAGGGTGATCACTAATAGAATTCCACGAGTTTTGATGATTGTCTAATTCTACAGGGGGGTTATCGAAAAAGAACCAAAAGAGGTCCACTTGTCAGGTATACATAGAGAGAATACCACATCCAACAACTCAGGAACAATCAAGAAGACTCAAGAAGGCAACCCTACAAAGCTGGGCCCACTTGGCAGCAGCCAGTGGGTGGCCGCCCAGGCCACGTGGGCGGCCGCCAGGCCACCTAGACCAATTAGCTTCAACCTCGCGGATCCTACCTCTATCGACTTTGAGGATGAATATTAGCCGTCTATTTAGGTCGGTTTGATCCGAGGGCTGTGGTGCATCCTAGAGGGCTATATAAACAGGGCCCCTAGCCCCCAGAG
Source organism: Bothriochloa decipiens (assembly GCA_023333625.1). NCBI lineage: Eukaryota > Viridiplantae > Streptophyta > Magnoliopsida > Poales > Poaceae > Bothriochloa > Bothriochloa decipiens. The sequence goes on along the minus strand of CM041647.1, from coordinate 20,652,238 downwards.
AAGAGAGTTTAGAAACCCTAATTCATATTTTCCAGAGAGAGAGAACTAGCTAAGGAAGGGATCCCTTGAATGGATCCTTCTCTCTAGGGTTAGCATCAAGATAGATTGAGAGAGTATAGGGTGGAGGTAGAATTGGAGGAAGCCCGGCCTGTCGGTGTCTCCTCTCCAGTTGTATCTACAGGATCAAGTCTCCTAACCCGAGGCTTGGTTCTAGGATCATTCAGCAATTCGACGTCTAATACTAGTAAGTTTATTGTTCTTATTGTTTTTTGGTTTACGAGGTTACTTTATTCTCTTGGCGTAGGGAATAGAGTAATCATTTGTAGCGTTAGCATGGTGCTTGGGCTAGGAATACTTGTAGATACTCTCTATCTGGCTGGAGTTAAGTGATAGTAGTGGGGGAAGTGACAGTTCCCTTGTTGCCTTTGTAGTCCACCTCCCTTCAGAAGGATTGATAGGAATAGTGAGCTGGGGTTAAAGCATTCTCTGTGGTGTCATTTTCCCTAGTATCCCCCCTTTGAACAATATTAGCACAGCTTACCATAGGTCAGAGGGAGACTGACGGAGTAATCCTCTCTATATCGCTTAATTCTCGCTATCTTGTAGTGCAGCCCAGGGGTAGTAGTTAAGACGGGGTTAGTCTTTAGCACGTTTTCTCCTTGCGGATAAATAAATACGATACTCAGGATTTACCTCCCGGGTGAAGTGCTCACCGATGTCCATGCGCTTGCGGATCCTATCTTATCTTTTGTGTGCATAACCAATATCAACACCTGGCAGGGAATCTAGCAACATCCTACAAAAACTTTTTAGAAAATGTCCAAAGTGGGCGTCAGCCGACGCCCATCCCAAGCCCCCTAGCAGTTTAAATAGTGTCATCAAATGTCTGGTAAAGTAAAGGCTAGGTGTGGACCAAAAATAAAGTGCTTTTCAGAGATTCCCTTGCCTAGTGCTTTGTGAAAGGAAAAAGGTGAATGACAAACGTGGAGACATGTCTAAAGTAATTCCCATGAGACATGGAGACACTAAAGCATGTCTAGGTGACCACTTTGCTGTCATGAGCTGGTTGCATGGTCCCAAAAACATCCAACATGAAAAAGAGCATCTCATGTCTAAAGTGATAAAGCAAAGGACCATCACTTCTTAGACTTTGGCTGTAGTGGCATGCATAGGAATGATGTGTGTACTGAGTGGGAGACAGCGGGCTGTCTGAGGGGACAAGATGGGGGTCGGCCGACCCCCACTTGAACACCTTGAAGACATCCAAGTGCTGGTCCTTAATCAGGGCACTAAGCCAAGCTAGAAAAAGTGGGTGTGGGCCCACTGGTGGGGTCGGCCGACCCCACCTTGGGTGCTGCAACAGCTCAATTTTTTATTGTAGGTTATTCTTAAGATTTTATTTACTATAACTAATTTATTTTGTTGAAAGGAAATATATAAAACTAAAACTAAAGATGCAATTAAAAATGCAATGCACAAATTCAGGAATTAAAATGCAAAAAATAATTACGGGATAAATACTGATTTACCTTACCAGCAAGGGCTCCATGTTTTAGGTCCGTAGAGCAGGACCTCTCCATCTTGTTCATGCTTCGGGTGCTTCAGATGGTCCCGAAGATGGGGACCACGATGGCACCTCTTTTTCCTGCTAGATTTGCTCACCTTTGCCTCATGGTTCAGTGGGTCCTTCTTTCTTGACTTTGGCCTTTTTGGCTGACCCACCTTTCTTTCTTGTTCCTTCAGCGTGGGTGGTAGCAAGGTTTATTCTTTGGTTCCTTGTCCTTCACCATTGAAAGGGCACCTTACCTTCTTTTCTGGGAATTGAAAATGCATCTGGCCAGATCCCACATAGATGATAGCATTAACCATGTTGAGGAATGGCCTTACCAGAATGATGGGGACTTCATTGTTGGACCCCATGTCCAAAATGATGAAGTCGGTAGGGACGTATTCATCTTGCACCTTGACTAGTATATCCCTTGCCAGTTCCTCAGGAAATCAGATCATTTGATCTGCCATCTGCAAACGAATAAATGTGGGGTGCAAAGGTCCCCTTAGCAAATTATCATACGTCACCTTGGCCATAATCTTGACACCCGATCCAAGGTCACAGAAGACGTTGTGGAAGATTTGTGGTCTGATCTCTCAGGTGATGGTCGGTAGGTCTGGATCTTCCTTCTTGGCGATGAATGGAGGAGCAGGAAGATAGCTCCAGTTGGAGCATACCGGAGGTTTACTGAACCTCGTGGTTACCAATTTAACACTTTTAACTGGGTCCTCAGGTTTCCCTGGGATCTTACCTTGCTCGAAGGATGGGGCAGCTGCTGCTAACTGAGCTAAATGTGTTTCTAGCATTTTATTAAAGCTCAATTGATTTTTCAAAGAAGAAGTAAAGCTATCCATTTTCTCACTAAGACTTTCAAGAATCTTATCGTTAGCCATCATTTTCTTATTAATGCTATCATTGATTTTAGTTTGGCCTAAGACAAGATCTTTTAAAGAAGGTTGGTTACCAAAAGAATTATTGAAATTATTGCTGTAACTGTTACCTTGGTTTCCTTGGTAGAAGGGGCGCGAGTTCCATCCTTGCTGCTGTTGTTGGGGCCGGTACCCATTGTTTGGTTGTTGTTATTGTTGATGAAGCTCACTTCCTCCTTTGTTTTGAGACAATTGTTTCTCGAATGATCTTTGTGGCAGAACCTTCTAAATCATATGGCCCACACACATGATTATTGTCTAAACAGACTCCAAATAACCATGACTGTGTTCCATATGACTTAAAAAGTCTATCGGGTAAATCACGAATCATCCACGATTCTCCGAGCAGGACCAATCGTTGTAGAGAGACATTGCAGTATTACAACAGTTTGATATAAATAATATACCATGGAGTAAAACAGCGGAAGACTTACAATAACATAAGTTTACAAACCTTTGAGTTTCAAATATTTACAACCATAAGTTTAGATTGTACAAACCATAATAGTAGTGGGGTAGTAGTAGATAACTTTATTACAATACCAAATGCAAAGCTCTGCCCAAGAGCTAAACACCTTACTCGTCGTCGCTTTCCACGATGACTGTCATGCAGCAGGATGCGAAGCATTCCTGCCCATGAGGCTCACCTGCAACCAGGGTTCAATAAACCCTGAGTACAAAAGTACTCAACAAGACTGACCCGACGAAAAAGAGGGGTGGAGACTCAAGAAATGCAGGCTAGAGGGACAAGGTAAGTCTGTAGGAGATAAGAAATTTTGCGGAAAAGCTTAACAGAAAGAAAAGTTTGCTTGGACTAGCTCCAATTATCAACCAACTTCATTATTGAACCTTAGTCTTTGTTCAAGTTGTTACTACGATGGTGAACACCGATCGACTCTTCTTCTCCGAGAAGCAACGGCGATTCGAATCCATTTTCATACCCAGCTGGGACCTAAGTCACTAGAATACCAGAGACTTTAACTCCAATTATAGGACTAGCTCCAAGGTATTCGGGGTAGACGGTCTCAAACTCTGGATCAACTCCCGATTTCGAAATCTGCTCTTCCTTCGGATCTGGGCGACAACGTTAACTCTCCGTTAACGGAAGCTATTCGATAAATGATATGCTTTAACATGATGGAATAGTAAACATGATGCTCGATGGATGCATGATCAGATTAAGGGATCGAGTACAACTTTTCTTCACGATAAAGTTGCAAGCCAACAAAACTTCGCTTATAAAACTCATTAGGGTTAACTACGCCATTTAAGAAATAATTAAACACATAAAATAACGTTAATTAAGCCCTAATGACATGATTAAGGTAAGCGCAAACAATTAATTAAAGTGCCAAAGGTCATTAGGGTTAATGACCCAAGGTCATCAATCAATCCCAAAGTCAAACAAATCCTATAATGATTAAACTTAACTAAAGGGGTTAATTAATTATTTAAAGGCATTAAATAAAGGCATAAAATTAAAGTTATCAAATTAAGCCCAACATTTTATTTTAGAAAGCTCTTAGCTTAACTAGATGGCAAAACAAATTTCAGAATTAAAAGCCAATTATTTTATTTATTAAAGATCATTGAAGGTCCATTTTTCAATTAAAAGGGCTAATTTTAACATATGCAAAAAGTACTCAAATTTTTCCTAGGTATACGACATCGTAAAGAATAATCACAAAAATTTTCATAATTTTTGGAGCTATATATGAATTACTATGATTTTTCAAAGAAAATTGCATTTAAATCATTTTCTGAAAATAGAAAAAGAAAATCGGCACAGTACTCCCGCGCTGACTGACGGCCCGCCGGCGGTTGACCGGCGATTACTCGCCGACGACGAGGTCTCCGGCGACCGGACTTGGACCACTGGACTCAGCTTGGCACGGGGAGTCGATCAAGGTAGCTAACGGCGCGACGGAACGGCGGTGGCGCCTACGCCGGCGGCCATGGCGGCGCGGTGGAGCTCGGGCGCGGCGACGACGCTCACCGAAGCGGTTTCTGGTGACGACAAGGTCATGAGCACATGCAGGACACTCAGGCGAGCGTGTTTGGCAACAAGATGATGTCGCTTCCTGGTCCCTAGCCAAAGCGGCAACGCGCGCGGCGGAGCGGCAACACTGCGCCGGCGGCGAGCTACGGTGGCTGGTGACTACCATGTGGGAAAGATGAAATTGATCACACAGACAGATGCATGAGCTCACCACGGTGCTGATGCGCACGTTAATGGAGGCTCGGAGCGGCTGGTTCGAGCTACGGACGTCGGCGGTGATGGCGGCGGCGTGCTCCGATGGCAAGGTCGGCGTCACCGGCGTTCCTGTGGACCATCATGCCGGCCAAGGTAAGATGCAGGATAGCATGGTGAGCATGGTAGCAAGGTTAAAGGTAATATATATTCACCTTGTGCGGCGGTCGGCGGCAAAAACGCTCGCGGCGGCTCGACGGCCGGCCGTGGAGAAGACGACGGCGCACGGGCAGCTCGGGCGAGGAGAGCGAGCACGAACTGGCTCAAAATAACCGTGAGGATGTGGCGGAGCTATTGGCAGGAGCAATCATACAGAGATGAAGTGTTGGTGGTGAATTTGAGTGGCGGAGCGAAGTCGTCGGCGACGGCGGCGGTGAGAAGAAAGAGGAGAAAGAGCGGCGGCCGACCGGTATTTATAGAGCGGAGACGATGTATGAGCGGGTGACACGACGACGATGAACCTTCGCGCATCCAGGAGCGCGCTGGCAGTCGAGCAGGTGCGGCGATGGACGACGGCGCGCGTTGAGAAGTCGGCGATGGCGGCCGACGAAAGGTTTCGGTACTGTTTGAGAAAATTACAGAATTGCCATTCATTTCAAATTACAAATTACTCCAAAATTTATATAAGAACTTGAAAATCTCCAAGAATATCATTTGCATAACTTTTCAAGAGCTACACATTTCCTTTAACAGCATCCTCAAATTCTATCTGGATTTTGAAATTTGAATTCAAATTTGAAAAGGGAATAAAACCCTAGAAACATACATTTGAAATTACTTTTGATTTTTCAATAAAACTTGAAAATCTTCAAAACTATGAAATGTTTAACTTTCCAAACCAAACCTTTTTCATATACAAAATTTTCCAAAATTATGCATAATTTTTGAATTATGGTTTTAAAATCAAAAGGGGTCAAATGCTGGAAAACTGTATTTTCAAATTCATTTGAAATTTCTTTTGGAAACTTGAAAAACTTTATATACCAATTTGTAGCTCTTATCAAGATCAACAAACTATCTTTTTAGAGTATCTCCAAATTCTTTATAGATTTTGAATTAGATAAAAGGGGGTAAAACTAGGTTTTAGAATAAAGGGTTTTTGAAAAAGAATTCAAACTCGATTTGGTTTCTAACTTAATTGGTTGGTTATTAGTGATCACAGACATCATCCAAGGACATTTTTAGGTCATTGACCCAATGACACCCTTGGTTGACCAAGTTGACTTTTGAAAAACCTTTTATAGCATTTCCAATTTGAATTTAAATTTGAATTGCTAGACTTGGAAATAAGCTTTGGAATCCAAATTCAACTTCAAATATAGAAATTATTTTTAGGGTTGGATTTAGATGTAACACCTCTAGTGTTATATTAACTAAAACATGCCATGTCATCATATGCATCGCAACGCATTCATGTTTAAGTCAACCTTAATGTGCATCAACTAAAACAAGTTTACATTTCATAGGTTGATTGAGCTTCTGTAATGTTTTGTCATATGAAATGATAAAACCCTATTTTCGAATGTCATCGCAAATGCTTAGTTTATACTCTATGTACTTGAGGTGTAAACTGTGTTTACACTAGTGTCAAGCATAGTGTATAAGTCTGAGTCCAACCCTAAAAATGATTTCCATATCTGAAATTAAATTTGGATTCCAAAGCTTATTCCTGAGTCTGGCAATTTAAATTTAAATTCGAATTAGAAATGCTATAGAAGGTTTTTCAAAAGTCAACTTGGTCAACCAAGGGTATCATTGGGTCCATGACCTAAAAATGTTCTTGGATGATGTTTGTGATCACTAATAACCAACCAATTAAGTTAGAAACCAAATTGAGTTTAAATTCTATTTTAAAAACATTTTATTTCAAACCCTAGTTTCATCCCCTTTTCTCTAATTCAAAATCTATAAAGAAATTGGGGATACTCTAAAAAGACAGTTTGTAGATCTTGACAAGAGCTACAAAGTTGGTATATAAAGTTTTTCAAGTTTCCAAAAGGAATTTCAAATTAATTTGAAAATACAGTTTCCAATATTTATCCTCTTTTGATTTTAAAACTATAATTAAAAATTTATGCATAATCAGAGAAAACTTGGTATATGAAAAATGTTTGGTTTGACAAGCTCAACATTTCATAGTTTTGAAGATTTTCAAGTTTTATTGAAAAATCAAAAGTAATTTCAAATATTTGTTTCTAGGGTTTTGTTCCCTTTTCAAATCTAAATTCAAATTTCAAAATCTAGACAGAATTTGAGGTTGCCAGTTAAAGAAAAAGTGTAGCTCTTGAAAAGTTATGCAAATGATATTTTTGGAGATTTCCAAGTTCTTATATAAATTCTGGAGTAATTTGTATTTTAAAGCGGATGACAATTCTGTAATTATCTCGAACAGTACCTAACCCTATCGGCGCACGCCATGGCCGGCTTCTTATCGCGCGCCGCCGTCCACCGCCGCACCTTCTCGGCCGCCCGCGTGCTCCCGGACGCGCGAAGGTTCACCGTCATCGTGTCGCTCGCTCGAGTATCGACTTCGTGCTATAAATACCAGTCGTCCGACGCCGTTTTTCTTCTTTCTTCCTCCCACCGCCGTCGCCGACGACCTCGCTGCGCCGCTGAAATTCACCGCCGACGCTTCATCTCTGTCCGATTGCGCTTGCCAACAGCTTCACCACATTCTCACGGTCATCTTAGGCCAGTTGGTGCTTCCTCTCCTCGCTTGAGCCACCCGCACACTGCTTTCTTCTCCGCGGCCGGTCAGTCGCGCCGCCGTGCCATCGCCGCCGTTTGCCGCCGCCGGAGGTGAATATATTTTACCTTTGACCCCGCTACCATGTTCTCCGTGTCATCTTGCACCTGATGCGCACCTTGGTTTGAGCAGCGCTTTGTCGGAGACTGCCGTGACGCCGTCTTGCCATCGGAGCGCCGCCGCCGCCATCAGCGTCGCCGACCGCAGCTCAACCCAGCAGCTCCGAGCCTCCATTAACGTGTGCATCAGCGCCGTGGTGAGCTCCTCTATCTATCTGTGCCATCAATTTCACTCCTCTCGCATCGTAGCCGCCGGCCACCGTGGCTCGCCGCCGGCGCGGCCATGCCGCTCCGCCGCGTGCGTTGCTGCCTTGGCTAGGGACCCGGAGGTGGTGTCATATAGTTGCCAAACTTGTCCGTTTGAGTGCCCTGCGTGAGTTCGAGTGGTCACCGTCGCCGGAAATCGCTCCGGTGAGCGACGCCGCCGGGCCGCCGCACCGCCGCGCCGCCATGGCCGTCGGCGTGGGTGCCGCCGCCGCTCCCTAGCACCGTTAGCTACCTCAATAGACGCGCCATGTCGAGATGAGCCCGTAGGAGCAAACCGTGTCGCCGGAGACCTCGCCGTCGGCGAGGAATCGACGATCAACCGCCGCGCCGCCGTCGGTCAGCATGGGGGTACTGTGCCGATTTTCTTTTTCTATTTTCAGAAAATGATTTAAATGCCATTTTCTTTGAAAAATCATAGTAAATCATATATAGCTCCAAAAATTCTAAAAATTTTTGTGAGTGTTCCTTATGATGTCATCTACCTAGGAAAAATATGAAATGCCAAATTTGAGAATTTTTACATATATTAAAATTAGCCCTTTTAATTGAAAAATGGACCTTCAATGATTTTTAATAAATAAAATAATTGGCTTTTAATTCTAAAATTTGTTTTTCCATCTAATTAGGCTAAGAGTTTTCTAAAATAAAATTTTGGGCTTAATTTGATAACTTTAATTTTTATGCCTTTATTTAATGCTTTTAAATAATTAATTAGTCCCTTTAATTAAGCTTAATCATTATAGGATTTGATTGACTTTGAGTTTGATTGATGACCTTAGGTCATTAACCCTAATGACCTTTGGCACTTTAATTAATTGTTTGCGCGTATCTTAATCATGTCATTAGGGCTTAATTAACGTTATTTTATGTGTAATTAATTACAAAAATGGCATAGATAACCCTAATAAATTTTATAAGCAAAGTTTTGTAAGCTTGGAACTTTATCGTGAAGAAAAGTTGTACTCAAGCCCTTAATCTGATCATGCATCCATCGAGCATCATGTTTACTATTCCATCATGTTAAAGCATATTAATCATCGAATAGTTTTCGTTAACGGAGGGTTAACGTTATCGCCTAGATCCGAAGGACGAGCAGATTCAAGAATCGAGAGTTGATCCAGAGTTTGAGACCGTCTACCCCGAACATCAAGGCAAGCCCCGGATGCATTCAAACCCTATTCTATTTATAAAAAGTTTTACCGCTTCAGCTATGATATGTTGCATTAAGTAATAGGAGTTGAGTGAAAACCCACCAAATTGCATTACCTGTCTTATTTCCATATACCTCGTTACCTGCTTGGAAGATAAGTAGTAATGCTTAGCCCTGCTTATTTATTTATTTATTCCAAGTCAAAAGAATGAAAAAGATGAGATTGGATTTCTTGTTGAAATCTTGATGATAGTAATAAATCGAGTCCGGACGATGAACTTGCACTGGGAATGGAGTCCCTCTGTAGTGTTTTCGTCTGTTGATGCCCTAGGTCCCGTTCGTTGGTGAACTGGTGATATCGAGAATTTAGAAATCCACATGCATGAAGTGGTATACGGATGGTTGGAGCCGTGTATATCATGGAGTGACCTGGCGTGGGGCCAGAGATCCCATCTGTGTCATAGTGTGTTTTACTGTGGGGTTTAAGTTTCCATGTATCTCGGTACGCTGGGCCGCAGAGCTCACGGGTGCCATGTGGTGATATACGGCTGCGGTTGTTATCCCGGTATATCGGTTACCTGGGGTGCATCGGAGTTAAAGTCTTTGGTATTCCCAGTGACCTAGGTCCCAGCTGGGTATGAAAATGGATTTGAATCGCCGTTGCTTCTCGGAGAAGAAGACTCGATCGTTGTTCATCATAGTAGTAACAACTTGAACAAAAATTAAGGATCAATAATAAAGTTGGATGATAATGGTAGTTAGCCCAAGCAACTTCTCTCTCTGTAAAGCTTTTCCGCAAAATTTCTTCTCTCCTACAGACCTTACCTTGTCCCTCTAGCCTGCATCTCTTGAGTCTCTACCCTTCTTTTTCGTCGGGTCAGTCTTGTTGAGTACTCTTGTACTCAGGGTTTGTTTAACCCTTGTTGCAGATGAGCCTCATGGGCAGGAATGTTTTGCATCCTGCTACATGACAGTCGTCGAGGAAATCAACGACGAGTAAGATGTTTAGCTCATGGGCAGAGCTTTTGTTTAATATTGTAATCTACTGCTACTTCACTACTAGTATGGTTTGTACAATTTAAAACTATGGTTGTAAATATTTGACACTCAAAGGTTTGTAAACTTAGGTTATTGTAAGTCTTCCGCTGTTTTACTCTGTGGTAATTTATTTATATTAAACTGTTGTAATACTGCAATGTCTCTCTACAATGATTGATCCTGCTCGGAGAATCATGGATGATTCAGGATTTACCCGATAGACTTTTTAAGTCGTATGGAACACAGTCATGGTTATTTGGAGTCTGTTTAGACAATAATCATGCGTGTGGGCCATATGATTTAGGAGGTTCTGCCACAGCTGGTATCAGAGCTGGATCATTGTTAAGAAGAGTTGTTGTAGTATTCTTTTGTGAAAACTTCAAAAGTTTTGAGTCAAATAATTTTAACTTGACTATTTTGGGTCCAAATTGCTTATTCCTTATCTATGATTCTTTCTATCGGCCCTTATTCTGATTTTACAAAGCATGGTAGTGGAATAGCATATTATACTGCCCTATGTTATAAAAGTTCTTTATATGTAAGTGTTGCTCTCTTTTACGTTTAGATCGTAAGTTCGTTCATGCATCATGCTTGATTAATCTATGTAATTACTTTCCCCTTTAAAGTGGTTTGGGTTAAGTAGTGTCAATCCTTTTCATGCTAACCTTTAGACTTCTCCCTATCTATCCTATCTTGCTTCAGGATGGCCATTACCAAGCAAACTCCTCGCAAGAGCACTACACTGAAAGGAGTACCTCAACATCAGTTTGCTCCTAAATATGAGATCGGTGAAAGCAGTAGCAATCTGCATCCGGATCCGCAGGCTGAGATAGCAAGGCTTAGATCCGAGTTGGAAAGGGCTGAAACCGACAAGATTGAAGAGGCCGCCGAAATCACTCAGTTGAGGTGATCCCGGAAGCATATGAAACACCAAAGAAATGATGCTTGGGCAAGAGAAGATGCAGCAAATATTCGTATCCAAGAACTTGAGGATTATGTGGAAGATTTAGAGGAGTATGCGGAGGAAGCTGATGATGAATGTGTAAGGTTAAATAATTTATTGGATCCTGAATATCAAAGACAGGCAGTCTAGGATGATCTTGGTCTTGTAATGGGACAGGATGAGGAAGAAGAAGACCCTGAAGAAATGGAATCTGTCAAAGAGGACGTCATTGATGAAGAAGAAGAGAACCAAATGGATATAGAGAATGAAGATGAAGAAGATGTTATGGAAGAAGAAGATCCCGAGATAGTAGAGGAAGAGCCTGAAGAGGAAGAGGATCCTGAGGAGGATGAATAAGGAGTTTTGGAAAGTAAGATGGGTAATATATCTTTTCCTTGTCGGAGTGCAGACTCATGTAATAAAAATAATGTAACATAAGTATGTTACACTTTTGTAATATATCCTTATGAAATCCGATAAGGTTTTGTGAATAAAGTATAGTTTGTTTATCAACAGATGCCTGCTCACACCCGTTCCCGTGATGCTGCTGGTTCATCTCAGGATGGAGGCGATATCCCTAATCCTCCACTAGTTCCACCCACTCTAGCTGATGCAGTTGTAGCATTAGTCACTGCAACCACAATGATGGCTCAAAATCAAAATCAGAATGCCAGACAGGGAAATCATGGGCAGAACCATAGGGATGAAACCACATATGTGGATTTCACAGACACTCGTCCTCCAGTTTTCACCAGAGTAGATGAACCCATGGAGGCCGATGATTGGCTCCGCACTATGGAGCAAAAGTTTGGGCTGATTGAGTGCACAGAGTATCAGAAGCCCATGTTTGCAGCACATTAGTTGAGAGGAACTGCAGGAGCTTGGTGGGTAAATTTTGTTGCTGCTCAGCCAGAAGGCCATCGTATTACTTGGACTGAGTTTCGAGAAGCCTTTTGAGCACATTTTATTCCCGAGGGAATAATGACTATAAAACTTGAATTTCTTTCCTTGAGGCAAGGTGATATGTCGGTAATGCAATATTTTGGCAAATTCAGTCACTTGTCTCAATACGCGTCAGACTATGTTAGTACTGACCATAAAAAGAAAGAGTGCTTCCTGAGAGGTCTGAATAGTAAAATTCAGAGAATGATGACGGGAAATCCAAATGCCACTTTTTAGGAGGCAGTAAACATTGCTATATCCTATGAAGATAAGAATCGTCAGCATCTGGAAATTAAAAAGAAGAAAAGTGTACCCTCTGGATTTTCTGGTGACAACCTAAAACGCCAGAAAATAATCTATCACCCTTAGAATCATTTTCGTCCAACTTATCGTCCACCACAATACCAAGCCCAGCAACAGGAAATTGTTTGTTCTGCTGCTAATCTTTCATATCCAAGACAGCCGAATGCACCTGGTGTTCGAAACCCTAATTTTTAGCCACCAATCTTCCCCTGTTATAACTACGGAAAGCCTGGTCATTTTTCACGGAACTGCCCGCATCTGAGGCAGTATAACTCTTATGTCCCTAGAGCTTTTGCACCACAACAACAACCACAGAGTCAGCCTAAGTCAGGAAATCAGAAGGTGCTGAATAATAAGAGTGAGAAAAAGTCTGGTAGAGTGTTTTACACTCAAGTCGAGGAAATCCCAGAAGGTGAGCCCGTCATGATGGGTAGGTTTCCTGTTGCTGATCATCCTGCAATTATGCTATTCGATTCTGGTGCATCTCATGCATTCATTAATGGTACATTTGTTAAGACACATGAAATTCCAATAATGAAGACAAAAGAACAGTTCTTTATACAATCGCCTGGAGGGCGTATGTGTACTAAAGAAATGGTACATGATGTGCCAGTAAGTTTGGGTTGGTATATTTTTCCCATTGATATGATAATATTAAAGGATCAAGATATAGATGTGATCCTAGGTATGAATTGGATGAAATGGCATGGTGCTGTAATAGACATCCTGAATAGAACAGTGAGATTGAACATACCCAATTGCAAAACTTCACTTCTTATCCAACTTCCGACACTTAAGAGGAATGTTCAAAAGGTATGTGCAACTTCTGTAAAAGAAATTAAGGATATACCAGTGGTTTGTGAGTTTCCTGATGTATTTCCCGATGAGTTACCGGGTTTACCTCCTGATAGAAATGTGGAGTTTAGAATTGATTTGAAACCTGGTACTGCTCCTATATCCAGAAGAGCTTATCGGATGGCACCACCTGAGTTAGCAGAACTCAAAACTCAATTACAAGAATTAAGGGATAAAGGTTTTATTCAACCTAGCTCGTCACCTTGGGGATGTCCTGCTCTCTTTGTGAAAAGGAAAGATCAAAGTTTGAGGTTATGTGTGGACTATCGTCCCTTGAATGAAGTAACCATTAAAAATAAGTATCCTCTACCCCGCATTGATCTGCTTTTTGATCAATTGGCAGAAGCAAAGGTGTTCTCTAAGATTGATCTTCGATCTGGGTATCATCAAATCAAGATTCGCCCAGAAGATGTTCTAAAGACCGCTTTTACCACTCGATACTGTCTGTATGAATATTTGGTTATGTCTTTTGGACTTACCAATGCACCGGCCTATTTTATGTATTTGATGAACTCAGTGTTCATGCCAGAACTTGATAAGTTTGTGGTTGTATTTATTGATGACATATTGATATATTCCAAAAGTGAAGAAGAACATGCTGAACACCTCAGAATTGTTCTGCAGCGTTTAAGAGAACATCAATTGTATGCTAAGTTTAGCAAATGTGAGTTTTGGCTGAAAGAAGTGAAATTTCTTGGACATGTGTTATCAAGCAAGGGTGTTGCTATTGATCCTAGTAAAGTATTGGAAACCACCAAAGACTGTGCATCAAGTTCGAAGCTTTCTGGGAATGGCGGGATATTACCGTCATTTCATACCAGCTTTCTCAAAGATATCAAAGCCAATAACTGAATTGTTGAAAAATGATGTTAAGTTTGTTTGGTCACCTACCTGTGAAGAGGCATTTCAGAAATTGAAGAAATTGATGACCACTGCACCTATCCTAGCACAGCCAAACATTGAGAAGCCATTTGATGTTTATTGTGATGCTTCTGGTATAGGTATTGGATGTGTGTTAATGCAAGAGGGAAGAGTTATTGCTTATGCTTCCCGGCAGCTGAAAAAGCATGAGGAGCATTATCCAACACATGATTTAGAATTGGCAGCTGTTGTCCATGCCTTAAAAATATGGCGACATTATCTGTGGGGTAATAAATGTAATATTTACAGTGATCACAAGAGTTTAAAATACATATTCACTCAAGATGATTTGAATATGAGACAAAGAAGATGGTTAGAATTAATCAATGATTATGATTTGGAAATCTATTACCATCCTGGTAAAGCCAATGTAGTGGCTGATGCACTCAGTCGAAAAGGTCACTGTCATTGTTTAACAGTGAAGCCTTGGGATGTCTCTATATGTCACGATATAGAAAAACTGGGTATAGAGCTGGTGCAACAAGGAAGTTTGTCTAACATTGCTGTTGAGACGACCCTCAGAGATCAAATTATTGCTACACAGAAAAGTAATGAAGGCATTAAGCATGTTAAAAGGAAAGTTAAACGAGAAAAGGTTTCTTGTTTCACAATTGATGAAGCCGATGTCTTATGGTATAAAAATCGTCTGGTCATACCAAAAGATTCTGAGTTGAGACAAAAGATCCTTGATGAAGCACATCTTTCAAAGCTTTCTATTCATCCAGGAAGCAATAAAATGTATCATGATCTAAAACTGAAGTTTTGGTGGACCAAGATGAAAATAGAAATTGCTAAGTATGTGGCTCAGTGTGATACTTGTCAGAGAGTCAAAGCTGTACATTTGAAGTCAGCAGGAGAACTACAGCCATTACCTATTCCAGCTTGGAAATGGGAAGATATAAGTATGGACTTTATAGTGGGTCTACCCAGGACAGCAAAGGGTTTTGATTCGATTTGGGTTATAGTGGATCGACTCACAAAGTCCGCACATTTTCTTCCAGTTCAAACTACAACTACAGCCTCGCAGTATGCTAAACTGTATTTTGAGCGCATTCTAAGTCTTCATGGGGTACCCAAGACCATTGTTTCAGATAGAGGCACGCAGTTTGTCTCCCAGTTTTGGAAACAATTACACAGGTCTTTAGGTACTGACCTTTTGCACAGTACAGCCTACCATCCCCAAACAGGAGGTCAGACTGAAAGAGTAAATCAAATACTTGATGATATGTTGAGAGCATGTGGTCTTAATTTTCTAGAGAAATGTGATGAATGTTTACCATTAGCCGAGTTCTCTTATAATAATAGTTATCAAGAAAGCATCAAAATGACACCATTTGAAGCATTATATGGTCACAGATGTAGAACTCCATTAAGTAGGTCTGAACCCGGAGAAAGAAGATTCTTCGGAGTTGATTTGGTAAAAGAAACCAAAGCAAAAGTTAAATAGATACAACAGAATATAAAGATAGCACAATCTCGTCAAAAGAGTTATGCGGACCAAAGGCGTAGACCATTGTGTTTCAATAAGGGAGATCACGTGTATCTAAAGGTGTCACCAATGAAAGGAATTACCCGATTTGGAGTCAAGGGTAAGTTAGCACCTCGATACATTGGACCCTTTCAAATTCTGGCACCAGTTGGGAAGGTATCATATCGTCTACAACTGCCTGAGCAGATGTCAGCCGTACATAATGTGTTCCATGTATCCCAACTTAAGAAGTGTCTTCGAGTGCCGGATAAGGTTGTTGATGTGGAAGAAATTGAATTTGAACCTGACTTAACTTACTCTGAGTATCCAATCCGAGTTTTGGATTAGAAGGATCGTGTTACGCGAAGCAGAACAATCAAGTGGTATAAGATACAGTGGGATCAATATTCAGAAGAAGAAGCTACCTGGGAATCGGAAGATTATCTATTAGAAAATTTTCCAGAGTTTTATGCTTCTATCTGAGTAATAATCTCCTCTATAAATTGTAACCTCTCTATGCGAGTAATACAATTCCTTTCTCTTATAAATTGACTGGAAGTGTGTTTTCCTGACAAATTTCCTTTTCCATTACTTCACTCAAGGCTTTAAATCTCGGGATGAGATTTCTTTAAGGGGGAAAGGCTGTAACACCTCTGGTGTTATATTAACTAAAACATGCCATGTCATCATATGCATTGCAAAGCATTCATGTTTAAGTCAACCTTAATGTGCATCAACTAAAACAAGTTTACATTTCATAGGTTGATTGAGCTTCTGTAATGTTTTGTCACATGAAATGATAAAACCCTATTTTTGAATGTCATCGCAAATGCTTAGTTTATACTCTATGTACTTGAGGTGTAAACTGTGTTTACACTAGTGTCAAGCAAAGTGTATAAGTCTGAGTCTAACCCTAAAAATGATTTCCATATTTGAAATTAAATTTGGATTCCAAAGCTTATTCCTGAGTCTGGCAATTCAAATTCAAATTCGAATTGGAAATGCTATAGAAGGTTTTTCAAAAGTCAACTTGGTCAACCAAGGGTGTCATTGGGTCCATGACCAAAAAATGTCCTTGGATGATGTTGTGATCACTAATAACCAACCAATTAAGTTAGAAACCAAATTGAGTTCAAATTCTATTTCAAAAACCCTTTATTTCAAACCCTAGTTTCATCCCCTTTTCTCTAATTCAATATCTATAAAGAATTTGGGGATACTCTAAAAAGAAAGTGTGTAGATCTTGACAAGAGCTACAAAGTTGGTATATAAAGTTTTTCAAGTTTCCAAAAGGAATTTCAAATTAATTTGAAAATACAATTTCTAGCATTTATCCTCTTTTGATTTTAAAACTATAATTAAAAATTTATGCATAATCTGAGAAAACTTTGTATATGAAAAATGTTTGGTTTGACAAGCTCAACATTTCATAGTTTTGAAGATTTTCAAGTTTTATTGAAAAATCAAAAGTAATTTCAAATATTTGTTTCTAGGGTTTTATCCCCTTTTCAAATCTAAATTCAAATTTCAAAATCTAGATAGAATTTGAGGATGCCAGTTAAAGAAAAAGTGTAGCTCTTGAAAAGTTATGCAAATGATATTTTTGGAGATTTTCAAGTTCTTATATAAATTCTGGAGTAATTTGTATTTTAAAGCGGGTGGCAATTCTGTAATTATCTCGAACAGTACCTAACCCTATCGGCGCACGCCATGGCCGGCTTCTCATCGCGCGCCGCCGTCCACCGCCGCACCTTCTCGGCCCCCCGCACGCTCCCGGATGCACGAAGGTTCACCGTCGTCATGTCGCTCGCTCGAGTATCGACTCCGTGCTATAAATACCAGTCGTCCGACGCCGTTTTTCTTCTTTCTTCCTCCCACCGCCGTCGCCGACGACCTGACTCCGCCGCTGAAATTCACCGCCGACGCTTCATCTCTGTTCGATTGCGCTTGCCAACAGCTCCGCCACATTGTCACGGTCATCTTAGGCCAGTTGGTGCTTGCTCTCCTCGCTTGAGCCACCCGCACACCGCTTTCTTCTCCGTGGCCGGTCAGTCGCGCCGCCGTGCCATCGCCGCCGTTTGCCGCCGTCGGAGGTGAATATATTTTACCTTTGACCCCACTACCATGTTCTCCGTGTCATCTTGCACCTGATGCACACTTTGGTTTGAGCAGCGCATTGCCGGAGACTGCTGTGACGCCGTCTTGCCATCGGAGCGCCGCCGCCGCCATTAGCGCCGTCGACCGCAGCTCAACCCAGCAGCTCGAGCCTCCATTAACGTGCGCGTCAGCGCCGTGGTGAGCTCCTGCATCTATCTGTGCCATCAATTTCACTCCTCTCGCATCGTAGCCGCCGGCCACCGTGGCTCGCCGTCGGCACGGCCATGCCGCTCTGCCGCGTGCGTTGCTGCCTTGGCTAGGGACCCGGAGATCGTGTCGTCACCGTCGCCGGAAATCGCTCCAGTGAGCGACGCCGCAGGGCCGCCGCACCGTCGCGCCGCCATGGCCATTGGCGTGGGTGCCGCCGCCGCTCCCCAGCACCGTTAGCTACCTCAATCGACGCGCCGTGTCGAGATGAGCCCGTAGGAGCAAACTGTGTCGCCGGAGACCTCGCCGTCAGCGAGGAATCGACGGTCAACCGCCACGCCGCCGTCGGTCAGCGCGGGGGTACTGTGCCGATTTTCTTTTTCTATTTTCAGAAAATGATTTAAATGCTATTTTCTTTGAAAAATCATAGTAAATCATATATAGCTCCAAAAATTCTAAAAATTTTTGTGAGTGTTCCTTATGATGTCATCTACCTATAAAAAATATGAAATGCCAAATTTGAGAAATTTTTGCATATGTTAAAATTAGCCCTTTGAATTAAAAAATGGACCTTCAATGATTTTTAATAAATAAAATAATTGGCTTTTAATTCTGAAATTTGTTTTGCCATCTAATTAGGCTAAGAGCTTTCTAAAATAAAATTTTAGGCTTAATTTGATAACTTTAATTTTTATGCCTTTATTTAATGCTTTTAAATAATTAATTAGTCCCTTTAATTAAGCTTAATCATTATAGGATTTGATTGACTTTGAGTTTGATTGATGACCTTAGGTCATTAACCCTAATGACCTTTGGCACTTTAATTAATTATTTGTGCTTATCTTAATCATGTCATTAGGGCTTAATTAACGTTATTTTATGTGTAATTAATTACAAAAATGGCATAGATAACCCTAATAAATTTTATAAGCAAAATTTTGTTAGCTTGCAACTTTATCGTGAAGAAAAGTTGTACTCAAGCCCTTAATCTGATCATGCATCCATCGAGCATCATGTTTACTATTCCATCATGTTAAAGCATATTAATCATCGAATAGTTTTCGTTAACGGAGGGTTAACGTTATCGCCCAGATCCGAAGGACGAGCAGATTCAAGAATCGGGAGTTGATCCAGAGTTTGAGACCGTCTACCCCGAACATCAAGGCAAGCCCCAGATGCATTCAAACCCTATTCTATTTATAAAAAGTTTTACCGCTTCAGCTATGATATGTTGCATTAAGTAATAGGAGTTGAGTGAAAACCCACCAAATTGCATTACCTGTCTTATTTCCATATACCTCGTTACCTGCTTGGAAGATAAGTAGTAATGCTTAGCCCTGCTTATTTATTTATTTATTCCAAGTCAAAAGAATGAAAAATATGAGATTGGTTTTCTTGTTGAAATCTTGATGATAGTAATAAATCGAGTCCGGACGGCGAACTTGCACTGGGAATGGAGTCCCTCTGTAGTGTTCTCGTCTGTTGATGCCCTAGGTCCCGTTCGTTGGTGAACTGGTGATATCGAGAATTTAGAAATCCACATGCATGAAGTGGTATATGGATGGTTGGAGCCGTGTATATCATGGAGTGACCTAGCGTGGGGCCAGAGATCCCATCTGTGTCATAGTGTGTTTTACTGTGGGGTTTAAGTTCCCATGTATCTCGGTACGCTGGGCTGCAGAGCTCACGGGTGCCATGTGGTGATATACGGCTACGGTTGTTATCCCGGTATATCGGTTACCTGGGGTGCATCGGAGTTAAAGTCTCCGGTATTCCCAGTGACCTAGGTCCTAGCTGGGTATGAAAATGGATTCAAATCGCCGTTGCTTCTCGGAGAAGAAGACTCGATCGTTGTTCATCATCGTAGTAACAACTTGAACAAAAATTAAGGTTCAATAATAAAGTTGGTTGATAATGGGAGTTAGCCCAAGCAACTTCTCTCTCTGTAAAGCTTTTCCGCAAAATTTCTTCTCTCCTACAGACCTTACCTTGTCCCTCTAGCCTGCATCTCTTGAGTCTCTACCCTTCTTTTTTGTCGGGTCAGTCTTGTTGAGTACTCTTATACTCAGGGTTTGTTTAACCCTTGTTGCAGGTGAGCCTCATGGGCAGGAATGTTTTGCATCCTGCTACATGACAGTCGTCGAGGAAATCGACGACGAGTAAGATGTTTAGCTCGTGGGCAGAGCTTTTGTTTAATATTGTAATCTACTGCTACTTCACTACTAGTATGGTTTGTACAATTTAAAACTATGGTTGTATATATTTGACACTCAGAGGTTTGTAAACTTAGGTTATTGTAAGTCTTCCGCTGTTTTACTCCGTGGTAATTTATTTATATTAAACTGTTGTAATACTACAATGTCTCTCTACAATGATTGATCCTGCTTGGAGAATCGTGGATGATTCGGGATTTAGTCGACAGACTTTTTAAGTCGTATGGAACACAGTCATGGTTATTTGGAGTCTGTTTAGACAATAATCATGCGTGTGGGCCCTATGATTTAGGAGGTTCTGCCACATTAGACTTATACACTATGCTTGACACTAGTGTAAACACAGTTCACCCCTCAAGTACATAGAGTATAAACTAAGCATTTGCGATGACATTCGAAAATAGGGTTTTATTATTTCATGTGACAAAACATTCTAGAAACACAATCAACCTATGAAATGTAAACTTGTCTTAGTTAATGCACATTGAGGTTGACTTAAACATGAATGCTTTGCAGTGCCTATGATGACATGGCATGTTTTAATTAATATAACACCAGAGGTGTTACAACCTTTCCCCCTTAAAGAAATCTCATCCCGAGATTTAAAGTTTTGAGTGAAGTAATGGAAAAGGAAATGTGTCAGGAAAACACACTTCAACTAAATTTATAAGGGAAAGGAATTGTACCACTCACATAGAGAAGTTACAACTCGTAGAAGGAATTATCACTTAGATAGAAGCATAGAGAAGTTACAACTCTAACAGATAATCTTCTGATTCCCAAGTAGCTTCTTCTTCTGAATGTTGATTCCACTGTATCTTGTACCACCTGATTGTCCTACTTCGAGTAACACGGTCTTTCTGATCCAAAACTCGAATTGGACACTCGGAGTAAGTCAAGTCAGGTTCAAGTTCAATACCTTCAACATCAACAACCTTATCTGGTACACGGAGACACTTTTTGAGTTGGGATACATGGAACACATTGTGTACAGCCAATAATTGCTCAGGTAATTGCAGACGATATGCTGATTGTCCACATCTTTCTATAATTGGAAATGGTCCAATGTATCGAGGTGCTAACTTACCCTTGACTCCAAATTGGGTAACTCCTTTCATGGGTGACACCTTTAGATACACGTGATCTCCTTTACTGAACCACAAGGGTCGACGCCTTTGGTCCACATAACTTTTTTTGCCGAGATTGTGCCACCTTTATATTCTGTTGTATCTGCTTAACTTTTGCTTCAGTTTCTTTTACAAGATCAACTCCGAAGAATCTTCTTTCTCCAGGTTCGGACCAACTTAACGGAGTTCTACATCTGCGACCATACAATGCCTCAAATGGTGCCATTTTTATGCTTTCTTGATAACTATTGTTGTAAGAGAACTCTGCTAAAGGCAAACACTCATCCCATTTTTCTGGAAAATTAAGAACACGTGCTCTCAACATATCTTCAAGTATTTGATTTACTCTTTCAGTCTGACCTCCTGTTTGTGGATGGTAGGCTGTACTGTGCAAAAGGTCAGTACCCAAAGACTTGTGTAACTGCTTCCAAAACTGGGAAACAAATTACGTGCCTCTATCAGAAACAATGGTCTTTGGTACTCCATGAAGACTTACGATGCACTCAAAATACAATCTGGCATATTGCGAAGCTGAATTTGTACTTTGAACGGGAAGGAAATGTGCCGTTTTTGTGAGTCGATCCACTATAACCCAAATTGAATCAAAACCTCTTGTTGTCCTGGGTAGACCCACTATAAAATCCATACTGATATCTTCCCATTTTCAAGCTGGAACGGGTAATGGTTTAAGTTCTCCTGCTGACTTCAAATGTACAGCTTTGACTTTCTAACAAGTGTCACACTGAGCCACATACTTAGCAATTTCTATCTTCATCTTGGTCCACCAAAATTTTTGTTTCAAATCATGATACATCTTATTACTTCCTAGATGAATAGAAAACTTTGAAAGATGTGCTTCATCCAGAATCTTTTGTCTCAACTCAGGATCTTTTGGTATGACCAGACGATTCTTATACCACAAGACATCTGCTTCATCAATTGTGAAACAAGAAACCTTTTCTCTTCTAACTTTCTTTTTAATATGTTTAATGCCTTTATTACTCCTTTATGCAGCAATAATTTGATCTCTGAGGGTTGTCTCAACCGCAATGTTAGACAAACTTCCTTGTTGCACCATCTCTATACCCAACTTTTCTATGTCATGACATATAGAGATATCCAAAGGCTTCACTATTAAACAATGACAATGACTTTTTTGACTAAGTGCATCAGCCACTACATTTGCTTTACCAGGATGGTAATAGATTTCCAAGTCATAATCATTGATTAACTCTAACCATCTTCTTTGCCTCATATTCAACTCATCTTGAGTGAATATGTACTTCAAACTCTTGTGATCACTGTAAATATTACATTTATTACCCCACAGATAATGTAGCCATATTTTTAAGGCATGGACAACAGTTGCCAATTCCAAATCATGTGTTGGATAATGCTCCTCATGCTTCTTCAACTGTCGAGAAGCATAAGCAATAACTCTTCCCTCTTGCATCAACACACATCCAATACCAATACCAGAAGCATCACAATAAACATCAAACGGCTTCTCAATGTTTGGCTGTGCTAGGATAGGGGCAGTAGTCATCAATTTCTTTAATTTCTGAAATGCTTCTTCACTGGCAGATTACCAAATAAACTTAACATCGTTTTTCAACAACTCAATTATTAGCTTTGATATCTTTCAGAAATCAGGTATGAAACGACGGTAATAACCCGCCATTCCTAGAAAACTTCGAACTTGATGCACTGTCTTTGGTGGTTCCCAATCAAGTATATCTTTTACTTTACTAGGATCAATAGCCACACCCTTGTCTGATAAAACATGTCCAAGAAATTTCACTTCTCTTAGACAAAACTCACACTTACTAAACTTGGCATACAGTTGATGTTCTCTTAAATGCTGCAGAACAATTCTGAAGTGTTCAGCATGTTCTTCTTCATTTTTGGAATATATCAATATGTCATCAATGAAGACAACCACAAACTTATCAAGTTCTGGCATGAACACTGAGTTCATCAAATACAAGAAATAGGCCGGTGCATTGGTAAGTCCAAAAGACACAACCAAATATTCATATAGACCATACCGAGTGGTAAAAGCGGTCTTTGGAATATCTTTCGGGCGAATTTTGATTTGATGATACCAAGATCGAAGATCAATCTTAGAGAACACCTTTGCTTTTGCTAATTGATCAAAAAGCAGATCAATGCGGGGTAAAGGATACTTATTCTTAATTGTTACCTCATTCAAGGGACGATAATCCACACATAACCTCAAACTTTGATCTTTCTTTTTCACAAAGAGAGCAGGGCATCCCCAAGGTGACGAGCTAGGTTGAATAAAACCTTTATCCCATAGCTCTTGCAATTGAATCTTGAGTTCTGCTAACTCAGGTGGTGCCATCCGATAAGCTCTTCTGGATATTGGAGCAGTATTAGGTTTCAAATCAATTCTAAATTCCACCTTTCTATCAGGAGGTAAACCCGGTAACTCATCGGGAAATACATCAGGGAACTCACAAACCACTGGTATATCCTCAATCTCTTTTACAGAAGTTGCACATACCTTTTGAACATTCCTTTTAAGTGTCGAAAGTTGGATAAGAAGTGAAGTTTTGCAATTGGGTATGTTCAATCTCACAGTTCTATTCAGGATGTCTATCACAGCACCGTGCCGTTTCATCCAATTCATACCTAGGATCACATCTATATCCTGATCCTTTAATATTATCATATCAGTGGGAAAAATGTACCCACCCAAACTTACTGGCACATCATGTACCATTTCTTTAGTACACATACGCCCCCCAGGCGATTGTATAAAGAACTGTTCTTTCGTCCCCATTATTGGAATTTCATGTGTCTTAACAAATGTACCATTAATGAATGTATGAGATGCACCAGAATCAAATAGCAGAATTGCAGGATGATCAGCAACAAGAAACATACCCATCATGACGGGCTCTCCTTCTGGGATTTCCCCAACTTGAGTGTAGAACACTCTACCAGACTTCTTCTCATTCTTATTATTCGACATCTTCTGATTTCCTGCCTTATGCTGATTCTGTGATTGTGGTTGTGGTGCAAAAGTTCTAGGGACATAAGAGTTATACTGCCTCGGATGCGGGTAGTTCCGTGAAAAATGACCAGGCTTACCACAGTTATAACATGGGAAGATTGGTGGCTGGAAATTGGGGTTACGAACACCAGGGGCATTCGGCTATCGTGGATATGAAAGATTGCAGCAGGGCGAGCGAATGCCGGTTGTTGTGCTTGGTATTGTGGTGGACGATGAGGCGGACGGAAATTATTCTGGGGATGATAGATTATTTTCTGGCGTTTTGGGTTGCCACCAGAAAATCCAGAGGGTACACTTTTCTTCTTCTTAGTTTCCAGATGCTGACGATTCTTATCTTCATAGGATATAGCAATATTCACTGCCTCATGAAAAGTGGCATTTAGATTTCCCGTCATCATTCTCTGAATTTTACTATTCAGGCCTCTGAGGAAACACTCTTTCTTTTTATGGTCAGTACTAACATAGTCTGACGCATATTGAGACAAGTGATTGAATTTGCCAAAATATTGCATTACCGACATATTACCTTGCCTCAGGGAAAGAAATTCTTCAAGTTTTATAGTCATTATTCCCTCAGGAATAAAATGTGCTCGAAAGGCTTCACGAAACTCAGTCCAAGTAATGCGATGGCCTTTGGGCTGAGCAGCAACAAAATTTACCCACCAAGCCCCTGCAGTACCTCTCAACTACTGGGCTGCAAACATGGGCTTTTGATACTCTGTGCACTCAATTAGCCCAAACTTCTGCTCCATAGTGCGGAGCCAATCATCGGCCTCCATGGGATCATCTACTCTGGTGAAAACCGGAGGACGAGTGTCTGTGAAATCCACATATGTGGTTTCATCTCTATTGTTCCGCCCATGATTTCCATGTCTGGCATTCTGATTTTGGTTTTGAGCCATCATTGTAGTTGCAGTGACTAATGCTGCAACTGCATCCGCTAGAGTAGGTGGAACTGGTGGAGGATTTGGGATATCACCTCCATCATGAGATGAGCCAGCAGCATCACGAGAACGGGTGTGAGCAGGCGTCTGTTGATACATAAACTACACTTTATTCACAAAACCTTATTGGATTTCATAAGGAGATATTACAATAGTGCAACACACTTATGATACACTATTTTTGTTACAACAGTCTGCACTCCGGCAAGACTTCCCACACCTACTAGGCTTTAGAAAGTAGGGAAAGGATATATTACACATCTTACTTCTCAATCTCCTTATTCATCCTCCTCTGGATCCTCTTCCTCTTCAGGATCTTCCTCTACTATTTCTGGATCTTCTTCTTCCATAACATCTTCTTCATCTTCATTCTCTATATCCATTTGGTTTTCTTCTTCTTCATCGATGACATCATCATCGACAGATTCTAGTTCTTCAGGGTCTTCCTCTTCCTCATCCTGACCCATTACAAGACCTAGGTCATCCTGGACTACCTGTCTTTGATACTCAGGATCCAATAAGTTATTTAACCTCACACATTCATCATCAGCTTCCTCTGCATACTCTTCCAAATATTCCACATAATCCTCAAGTTCTTAGATACGATTATTTGCTGCATCTTCTCGTGCCCAAGCATCATTTCTTTGGTGCTTCATATGCTTTCGGGATCACCTCAACTGATTATTTTCGGTGGCCTCTTCAATCCTGTCGGCTTCAGCCCTCTCCACTCGGACCTAAGCCTTGCTATCTCAGCTTGCGGATCTAAATGTGGATTGCTACTACTTTCATCAATCTTGTATCTGGGGGCTAACTGATGTCGAGGTACCCCCTTTGGTGTAGTGCACTTTCGAGGAGTTTGCTTGGTAATGGCCATCCTGAAGCAGATAGGTCATGAGAGATAAGGATAGATAGAGAGAAATCTAAAGGTTAGCATGAAAAAGGATTGATACTACTTAACCCAAACCACCTTAAAGGGGAAAGTAATTAAACAGATTAATTAAGCATGATGCATGAATGAACTTACGACCTAAACGTAAAAGAGTTGTAAAGCAACACTTACATATAAATAACTTTTATAACATAGGGCAATATAATATGCTATTCCTCCACCACTAAAATTAGAATAAGGGTCGATAGAAAGAATCATAGATAAGGAATAAGCAATTTGGACCCAAAATAATCAAGTTAAAATTATTTGACTCAAAACTTTTGAAGTTTTCGCACAAGAATACTACAACAACTCTTCTTAACAACGATTCGGCTCTGATACCAGCTGTGGCAGAACCTTCTAAATCATATGGCCCACACGCATGATTATTGTCTAAACAGACTCCAAATAACCATGACTGTGTTCCATATGACTTAAAAAGTCTATCGGGTAAATCCCGAATCATCCATGATTCTCCGAGCAGGACCAATCGTTGTAGAAAGACATTGCAGTATTACAACAGTTTGATATAAATAATATACCATGGATAAAACAGCGGAAGACTTACAATAACATAAGTTTACAAACCTTTGAGTTTCAAATATTTACAACCATAAGTTTAGATTGTACAAACCATAATAGTAGTGGGGTAGTAGTAGATAACTTTATTACAATACCAAATGAAAAGCTCTGCCCAAGAGCTAAACACCTTACTCGTCATCTCTTTCCTCGACGACTGTCATGCAGCAGGATGCGAAGCATTCCTGCCCATGAGGCTCACCTGCAACAAGGGTTCAATAAACCCTGAGTACAAAAGTACTCAACAAGACTGACCCAACGAAAAAGAGGGGTAGAGACTCAAGAAATGCAGGCTAGAGGGACAAGGTAAGTCTGTAGGAGATAAGAAATTTTGCGAAAAAGCTTAACAGAAAGAAAAGTTTGCTTGGACTAGCTCCAATTATCAACCAACTTCATTATTGAACCTTAGTCTTTGTTCAAGTTGTTACTCCGAGAAGCAACGGCGATTCGAATCCATTTTTATACCCAACTGGGACCTAGGTCACTAGAATACCGGAGACTTTAACTCCGATGCACCCCAGATGAACCGATATACCGGGATAACAACCGCAGCCATATATCACCACATGATACACGTGAGCTCTACGGCCCAGCGTACCGAGATACGTGGGAACCTAAACCCCACAGTAAAACACACTATGACACATATGGGATCTCTAGCCCCACATAGCTCACTCGATGATATACACGGCTCCAACCATCCGTATATCACTTCATGCATGTGGATTTCTAAATTCTTGATATCACCAGTTCACCAACGGACGGGACCTTGGGCATCAACAGACGGAAACACTACAGAGGGACTCCATTCCTAATGCAAGTTAGCCGTCCGGACTCGATTTATTACTATTATCAAGATTCCAACAAGAAAATCAATCTCATCTTTTTCATTCTTTTCCCTTTGAACATTTAATTAAATAAGCAGGGCTAAGCATTACTACTTATCTTCCCAAGCAGGTAACAAGGAATAAGGAAATAAGACAGGTAATGCAATTGGGTGGGTTTTCACTCAACTCCTATTACCTAATGCAACATATCATAGTCGAAGCGATAAAACTTTCATAAATAGAATAGGGTTTGAATGCATCCGGGGCTTGCCTTGGTATTCGGGTTAGACGGTCTCAAACTCTAGATCAACTCCCGATTCCGGAATCTGCTCTTCCTTCGGATCTGGGCGACAACGTTAACTCTCCGTTAACGGAAGCTATTCGATAAATGATATGCTTTAACATGATGGAATAGTAAACATGATGCTCAATGTATGCATGATCAGATTAAGGGATCGAGTACAACTTTTCTTCACGATAAAGTTGCAAGCCAACAAAACTTCGCTTATAAAACTCATTAGGGTTAACTACGCCATTTAAGAAATTAATTAAACACATAAAATAACGTTAATTAAGCCCTAATGACATGATTAAGGTAAGCGTAAACAATTAATTAAAGTGCCAAAGGTCATTAGGGTTAATGACCCAAGGTCATCAATCAATCCCAAAGTCAAACAAATCCTATAATGATTAAACTTAATTAAAGGGGTTAATTAATTATTTAAAGGCATTAAATAAAGGCATAAAATTAAAGTTATCAAATTAAGCCCAACATTTTATTTTAGAAAGCTCTTAGCTTAACTAGATGGCAAAACAAATTTCAGAATTAAAAGCCAATTATTTTATTTATTAAAAATCATTGAAGGTCCATTTTTCAATTAAAAGGGATAATTTTAACATATGCAAAAAGTACTCAAATTTGGCATTTCATATTTTTTCTAGGTAGATGACATCATAAAGAACACTCACAAAAATTTTTAGAATTTTGGGAGTTATATATGAATTACTATGATTTTTCAAAGAAAATAGTATTTAAATCATTTTTTGAAAATAGAAAAAGAAAATCGGCACAGTACTCCCGCGCTGACCGACGGCCCGCCGGCGGTTGACCGGCGATTACTCGCCGACGGCGAGGCTCCGGCGACCGGACTTGGACCAGTGGACTCAGCTTGGCACGGGGAGTCGATCAAGGTAGCTAACGGCGCGACGGAGCGGCAGCGGCGCCTACGACGGCGGCCATGGCGGCGCGGCGGAGCTCGGGCGTGGCGGCGACGCTCATCGGAGCGGTTTCCGGCAATGGCATGGTCACGAGCACATGCAGGACACTCAGGCGAGCGTGTTTGGCAACAAGATGATGTCGCTTCCTGGTCCCTAGCCAAAGCGGCAACGCGCGCGGCGGAGCGGCAACACTGCGCCGGTGGCGAGCTACGGTGACCGGCGACTACCATGCGGGAAAGATGAAATTGATCGCACAGACAGATGCAGGAGCTCACCATGGTGCTGATGCACACGTTAATGGAGGCTCGGAGCGGCTGGTTCGACTGCGGACGTCGATGGTGCTCCGATGGCAAGGTCGGCGTCACCGGCGTTCCTGTGGACCATCAAGCCGGCCAAGGTGCGCATAAGATGCAGGATAGCATGGAGAGCACGGTAGCGAGGTTAAAGGTAATATATATTCACCATGTGCGGCGGTCGGCGGCGAAAACGCTGGCGGCGGCTCGGTGGCCGGCCGTGGAGAAGATGACGGCGCACGGGCAGCTCGGGCGAGGAGAGCGAGCACGAACTGGCTCAAAATGACCGTGAGGATGTGGCAGAGCTATTGGCAAGAGCAATTAGACAGAGATGAAGCATCGGCGATGAATTTGAGCGGCGGAGCGAAGTCATCGGCGACGGCGGCGGGGAGAAGAAAGAGGAGAAAGAGCGGCGGCCGACCGGTATTTATAGATCGGAGACAATGTATGAGCGGGCGACACGACGATGATGAACCTTCGCGTGTCTTGGAGCACACTAGCGGTCGAGCAGGTGCGGCGATGGACGGCGGCGCGCGTTGAGAAGCCGGCAATGGCGGCCGACGATAGGTTTCAGTACTGTTCGAGAAAATTACAGAATTGCCATTCATTTTCAAATACAAATTACACCAAAATTTATATAAGAACATGAAAATCCCCAAAAATATAATTTGCATAACTTTTCAAGAGCTACACATTTCCTTTAACCAGTATCCTCAAATTCTGTATAGATTTTGAAATTTGAATTCAAATTTGAAAAGGGAATAAAACCCTAGAAATATACATTTGAAATTACTTTTGATTTTTCAATAAAACTTGAAAATCTACAAAACTATGAAATATTTAACTTTCCAATCCAAACCTTTTTCATATACAAAATTTTCCAAAATTATGCATAATTTTTGAATTATGGTTTTAAAATCAAAAGGGGTCAAATGCTAAAAAATAGTATTTTCAAATTCATTTGAAATTTCTTTTGGAAACTTGAAAAACTTTATATACCAACTTTGTAGCTCTTGTCAAGATCTACAAACTATCTTTTTAGAGTATCTCAAAATTCTTTATAGATTTTGAATTAGAGAAAAGGGGGTAAAACTAGGTTTTAGAATAAAGGGTTTTTGAAATAGAATTCAAACTCGATTTGGTTTCTAACTTAATTGGTTGGTTGTTAGTGATCACAGACATCATCCAAGGACATTTTTAGGTCATTGACCCAATGACACCCTTGGTTGACCAAGTTGACTTTTGAAAAACCTTTTATAGCATTTCCAATTTGAATTTAAATTTGAATTGCCAGACTTGGAAATAAGCTTTGGAATCCAAATTCAACTTCAAATATGGAAATCATTTTTAGGGTTGGACTTAGACTTATACACTATGCTTGACACTAGTGTAAACACAGTTTACACCTCAAGTACATAGAGTTTAAACTAAGCATTTGCGATGACATTCGAAAATAGGGTTTTATTATTTCATGTGACAAAACATTCCAGAAACACAATCAACCTATGGAATGTAAACTTGTCTTAGTT
Organism: Bothriochloa decipiens; assembly: GCA_023333625.1. Lineage (NCBI taxonomy): Eukaryota > Viridiplantae > Streptophyta > Magnoliopsida > Poales > Poaceae > Bothriochloa > Bothriochloa decipiens. Next base: position 20,621,815 of record CM041647.1, on the reverse strand, counting down.
AATGCACATTGAGGTTGACTTAAACATGAATGCTTTGTAGTGCCTATGATGACATGGCATGTTTTAATTAATATAACACCAGAGGTGTTACAATCTCCTCCTCCGCACACCTCCCACCATGGATCAGCTTCTACAACTTGGGCAGTGGCGTGGGACTGAATGGCCTCTTTTTCCTTCTTGGAACCTTCTTCTATCTTCTTCATTGTTGGTGTTTCTTAACGTCATCACCAGGATTGGTATATCCTAGCAACAACATCAAGAAACACCAAAAGATATTCTATAGCATTTACAAAACAAGTCCGCAAGCGCACGGAAATACCGTTGTAGCATTTCACCCGAAAGTATTCAAGGTATCGTTATTTATATTTTTCCAAATGAAGGCATGGTATAAAAAGAGTATAATAGGGACATGGACAAGATAACATGATAGGTATATGGATAACTTGACACACACAATCGAGCCAAACTCAAGGATAAAGATAAAAGAAAGAATAAAGAGAAACCTAAACTGGAGCAGACATTCCTATATAGCTATGTTAAGAAGCAAATGATCATACAAATACATGTCATCAAGTAGGTTCAGAGATTCTAAGGTAAGATAGTCTAGTCGTTGTTAACTTACTTCAGGCACCAGCTTATACCTGGTCTGCCAGGTACCTCTGGCTTACGGCTCTACGCTGAATACGGACGCGGGGGATTACAAAGGATGGACAGGGCTGTCACCACCTGTCGCGTACCACCTCAACCATACGTAAACAAGGCAAACAACGGTAGACATTGGCCTAGACACCACGTCTATGGCAACCTCTACTACTCTAGCATGATCAAGGTTGCCTAACTAGGAGGGCCCTTCACCAGAGCATCCGCCACAAGAACGACCATCGATCCCGCAAGAGAACATTGACCAAGATTAAATTAAGATAGAACTCATCGCCTCAACTTAGCTCTAGGCCTAAACATGTATGTATGAAAGAGAAAGCATAAAGTTCTATGCGCATAAGAACTTAGCTCTAGTTCATAAGCATAACTACATTGAGAAAATGAGAGTGAATACAAAAGAAAGCTTTTGATATTATTCATACCAAAACCTTGAGTCTCTCCAGCTCTCCAAGGTAGCTCCTCCTAGCTCCAACTACATAACCTAAAACTACCAAAAAGAAAAGATACAAGTGTGGAGGGAGAAAGGCTCTTGTGTTGGTGTTTGTTGAGAGAGTGCCTCCTCCCCTCCTCTTATACTGTGTGGAGGTCGGTTTGGGGGTAGAATAGGAAAACCGAGCACCGCATCATCATCCTCTGCATTGAATATACCGACACGAGCTGGCTGGGCTCAAACCACCTCAAAAGTGCGGCGGCTAGCCCAGGTGTGGCGCCCGGCCCACTTCTGGGTCGGTCGCGCCCTGCTTCGGTTGGTGGCTTGAGGTTGGGACCCGGACTACTGTGTCAGGGTCTGTTTGGCCCGATCGAGCTTTGGTTGGGCTGACTTCCATTGGGTAGGCAAATACGTCTTCTAGAAAGCGCCTTTTTATTATAAATATTCCCTGTACTTGGTGTATTTCATGCATAGTGACAAATCTTCCGGTACAAGTGGAATTTCATTAGTAGTAAAGGTATATGTGTGTAAAAATATATAATTCTTCCCTTTTTGGTTCTATGTTTGCAGTATAAATTCGTCATTAAGGACCGCCAACAAGATCCCCCAAGCTTACTCTTTGCTCGTCCCCGAGCAAAGCTTAGGCTTTGGTTGTTGATCAGGAGTTGCTTTGATGCCGATTATATTTCAAGTGTACAAGATTTATAACAAAGTTTTCTATCTTAGTTCGAATAAATCAGCATGCTATCCACCCTGTTATTATCTTGAAACAAAATGGGGCTTATTAGCTATCTCAAGTCTTGGGCGATTACAAGATAGAACAGATTCACAGGCATTGCTTATCATTCATCCTAAGATCAACTTTCTTTCCGGAGGTTTTGAAAATTTTTTGCAAAGAAAACCAAGTTCCTCATATGATTCTCTCGATCACTCTATGTGTATGATTACCTCACCAAAGGCATTGTGCCTTTTATTCAAACCTACTACTAAGGTAGGTATGAAAAGTAGGCATACTTGCATCACATGTATTGCTAAGTCAAAAACCGAACCACAAGGAGATACAAGTCATACACTTTGATTGAGATGTGCAAGTGTGTGGAATATGAAGGTGGATCCTAATTCTAAGTATTTTTGGTACTCCATGCATCATGACTCTCTTTATTGGATGGATGAAATACTTTGAAGAATATGGGCTATAAAGATACAAACTTTCTTTTTCTTTTCTCTTTTCTTTTTTTTCTTTTTTTGAATAGGGAATTTGGATTTTCTTTCCCATTTGTTTATTGATCTCTTATGCCCCTTAGCATGTTTTTTATTTTTGCATAGCCCATATCTTTTATTTGGCATATGAAGAATTTTTTATGGAGAGATGTCATGATGGAGATGCGAGGAGTATTTTTTCTGGATAAGGAATGCGCGGCTCTCAGGGTAAGAGTCGGCATTTTTATTTGGTGGAAATCATGCACAACTCTCAGTGTGGGAGTTGGCATATTTTTGGTGGATGAAAAATGCATGTTGTGCGCAACTCTCAGGGAGAGAGTTGGCTTTATTTGGTGGGTGCATGTGAATCTCAATCATGGGCATATGACCATAATCTCACTAGGTCACAACAATTTGACCCAACTCAATGTTTTACAAGCAGCATATGATTAAAGGTTTGCAGTATTGAAACATGGCATATGGCCTTGGTAGGTATTTCATAATCATTGAGGAACTTTTGTTTTTGAATTTTTTGAAATAAAAACTCTGGATGTCAAGTCTCACTTAGAACAAAATCATAGCGTAGCCCATATCACTATATCATATCAGGCAATAACTTAGACAGGTTCAAGCATGTGCAACCCACTAGCTCAAGTTTTTAGGATGAGACATTTTTAGCCGATAAACCCAAACTTTGGAGAAGGCTCAATTATAAAGCAGGTACAAGCAAAACATAAGACAGAGCAACTATATATCATTTCAACAAGGGCAGAACTAAATATTTCCATAGCACATATATAAAGTGGAATATCATTATTCTTTTATCATATCTCATCATTCTATAAGATAATCTATTTATTCAAAGAAGTTTGAGATATAAGTTACCTTTGCGGGAGTCCTCTCCCAAGCTAGCTTCTGACTTACCTTTAGTGATTTAGCTTGGAACGATGCTAGCTCGTGCATGCTATGGCCTGATTCGCTGTTCATGGCCTCCTTTGAACATTCTAGGAGGCTTCCCTCCCCCAAGCTTGTCTTGGGGTGACATCAAGATAACAGGACAACAACTTGGGGTTGAAAGGTTTCTCCTTGTTGCGGTCCTCCCCAAGCTAGCTCAAAGCCTAAAAATTGGAGTTGTACTCCAGTGCTTTCTAGCTTCTCCTGCATTGTTAGGATATGGTTGATCACAGGGGAACTTACCATGCCTCGTGATAACTTTTTTGGAAAACATATGCACAGAGCAGGTAATTGAGCTAGTTGGTTTTCAAAATTTTATTGAAACATATTATTCAAGGGAAGACATCAAAATTTTCTTCTTTTTTTAATGAGAATTAAACTTTTCTTTTTTTGAAAGAATACGGAAAGAAAAGAAATTATTCAAAATATTTTTTATATTTAAATTTTAGAAATACGTTTTTATTCAAAGTCTACACTTAGCAATTTTGGAACGATGATTAGACATGTCATTTAATCAAAGCAGGAAATTTTAACCTAAGCACCATGCTTAAATTAAAATGCCCATGAAGATATGATCATGCATCAACCATACTTCAAACCAAAACATGCTTCATGCAAAACTTTTGAAAACAAAACCATATTTTTTTATTTTTAGTAGAAAATATTTTTATTTTATAAAAGGATAGCAAATTATTATTTTTTAAAATAACCCTTTTTTAGAAAGAGGTAAAAATATTTTTTAATAAGCTTTTTTAAAAAATATTTATTTATTATTATTTTTTTTTGATAAAGCAACATTTCCTTTTTTATTTCAAAAGATATTTTTTTAGGTAACAAAATATAGTTTATAAAAGAAATATATTTTTTATTTTTTATCCACAAATGAACCAAGGACTACTACACAAATATATTATCAAGAACATGTCCTAATAAATTCTTTTAACCAATGCCTTCCCAGGAAACCGCGCCAGAAATACTTGTTGGCGTTTCTTAACATCATCACCAGGATTGGTATATCCTAGCAACGACATCAAGAAACACCAAAAGGTATTCTGTAGTATTACAAAACAAGTCCGCAAGCGCACGGAAATACCGTTGTAGCATTTCACCCGGAAGTATTCAGGGTATCGTTATTTATATTTTCCCAAAGGAAGGCATGGTATAAAAGAGTATAATAGGGACATGGACAAGATAACATGATAGCATAATAGACCAAAGTTCATAACAGGGGTAAACATGATAGGTATATGCATAATTTGACACACACACTCGAGCCAAACTCAAGGATAAATATAAAAGAAAGAATAAAGAACAACCTAAACTGGAGCAGGCATTCCTATATAGCTATGTTAAGAAGTAGATGATCATACAAATATATGTCATCAAGTAGGTTCAGAGATTCTAAGGTAAGATAGTCTGATCGCTGTCTTATACCTGGTCTGCCAGGTACCTCCGGCTTACGGCTCTACGCTGAACACGGACGTGGGGGATTACAAAGGACGGACAGGGCTATCACCACCTGCCGCCTACCACCTCAACCATATGTGAACAAGGCAAACGACGGTAGACATTGGCCTAGACACCACGTCTATGCCAACCTCTACTACTCTAGCGTGATCAAGGGTTGCCTAACTAGGAGGGCCCTTCACCAGAGCATCCACCACAAGAACGACCGTCGATCCCACCAGAGAACATTGACCAAGACTAAATTAAGATAGAACTCATCGCCTCAACTTAGCTCTAGGTCTAAACATATATGTATGATAGAGTAAGTATAAAGTTCTATGCACATAAGAACTTAGCTCTAGTTCATAAGCATAACTACATTGATAAAATGAGAGTGAATATAAAAGGAAGCTTTTGATATTATTCATACCAAAACCTTGAGTTGCTCCAGCTCTCCAACGTGGCTCCTCCTAGCTCCAACTACATAACCTAAAACTACTAAAAATAAAACCGAGCACCGCACCGTCCTCCTCTACATTGAATATACTGACACGAGCTGGCTAGGCTCGAACCGCCTCACAAGTGCGGCGGCCGGCCCAGGTGTGGCGCCCGGCCCACTTCTGGGTCAGTTCGCGCCCTGCTTCAGTCGGTGGCTCGAGGTTTGGACCTGGACTACTGTGTCATGGTCGGTTTGGCCCGATCAAGCTTCGGTTGGGCTGACTTCCATTGGGTAGGCAAATACGTCTTCTAGAAAGCGCCTTTTTATTATAAATATTCCCTGTACTTGGTGTATTTCCTGCATAGTGACAAATCTTCCATTACAAGTGGAATTCCATAAGTAGTAAAGGTATATGTGTGTAAAAATATATAATTCTTCCATTTTTGGTTCTATGTTAGCAGTATAAATTCATCGTTAAGGGCCGCCAACATTCATCATGAGGTCCATTTTAGCTGAGAGCATGTCTACCTCACTGGGGGTGGACACCTCTCTTCTTGGGCTGGAGAGTTCCTCATTCCATCCTTGATTTGTAACCATCTTCTCAATGAGATCCTTGGCATCCTTGACATTGTGTTGCAAGAATGCTCCTCCAGCAGCAGCATCAAGGTGACTCCTGGCCAAACTAGTCAGACCATGGTAGAAACCTTGAATGATGAGTTATTCCTCTATCCCATGATGAGTACAGGCGCGAATGTACTCCTGGTGGCATTCCCATGCTTTGGGAATCGTCTCATCGGCTTGCTGTTGGAAGCTCTAGATCTTTCCACGAAGGGTGCTGGTTTTTCCCATCGGGAAGAACTTCTTTAGGAACGCATTGGCACACTTCTTCCAGGTGGTGACTTCACTTTTGTTGGCATAGAACCACTGCTTCGCCTTTCCCAATAATGAGAATGGGAAAAGACAAAGATGGATGGCGTCTGCCGACACATTCTTGATGGTGAAGGTGCCACACACCTCGAGAAAGTGTTGGAGATGAGCATTGGTGTCCTCGTGCGGCTTCCCACAGAATGGATTTGCTTGCACCATGTTGATAAGCATAGGCTTGAGCTCAAAAGTCGCATCCCCCAAGTTAAGCTGCGGACCCGTGGCAACATAGTCAGCCAATGGTGCAGAGTACTCAGAGATGGTCTTCTGGGCGGCCATAGCTTCCTTAAAGATCGGTGCTGGACTTCCTTCCTTGAGTGGCCTTTGGTCCGAGATGAACCTCTGAGGTGGAACTTGATGGCGTCTAGTTCTCCTCACCAATTGCTTAGGATCTTCAACAAAGTTTGACGGCAATTGGAAACCGCTCATGCACCTGCTAGCTTCACAATAACAAAAAACTAGACAAGTGAGGGGTAAGTCCCAAACATTAATTGATAACTAGATTAATAGTAGACTCCGGATTCACTTTTATTAAAAATTCCTAAGTTGACGCTTTCCTCAGCAACGGCGCCAGAAATGCTTGTTGACAAATCTTAACGTTGCTACTAAAGATGGTTAGTCTCTAGCAACGGTGCCAGAAATGTTCTGAGGGGTAATTCTATAACTATTGGATAATTTCGCAAGCGCACAGAATATACTACTGTAGCACTTCACCTGGGAGTATTCCAAGGTATCGTAATTTATATTTTTCCAAGGAAAAGCTATAGCTAGGAATATTTAATAAAAAGTAACGAGATCCTTATGTCTACTACAACCTAGTACCAACTAGTGTGTAGGGGGTAAATGTAAAAATGGGAAGGATAGGTAAATGATCACAACAATCCTACTCTAATGATATCGGGTAGCGAGCTAGCGAGGTGGGAGGACAACGAGTGAGTAAGGACTCCTATATATCCTACTTTACTTCTGTGTACCTAATCCTAATAGATAGATAACTTAACTAGATTGATGCCTCACTACAAGTGTGGTGGGGATAGACGAGAAAGCAGGAGACAGAACCCCTACTTAAGTGACTATTCTCTTATGGGTGTCCTACGTTTTAAGAACTAGTCCGAACGTGGTGAGAACCTAATGCCGCCCGCGACCTGTCAACTCCCGGGAGTGCGCTCACTCTTTCCATGCATACCAGTGGCAATCAAAGGTAAGATTAAGTCTGAGCACCTCGCTCACACTTACTCTTACAACTCTAGCTAACGCGCAGATAACTAGAGCTCCTATGCAAGATAGGACGTTCATACCCACACTAGAGTGGTTTTCAGGAAAACATCCAACTAAGGCAACTATACTACTAAGCTAAGCACACAAAAAGACTATAAAGACTATAGACTTGCACTAAGTAAATACTAAGTAAAGTAAAACAAGACTAAATATATTATAAAAGTAAAGTCTTACAAAAAGGGAAAGGTACAAGAGCTATACCAGATTCTCCAGAAGACGACTCCGGAGACCCCGAGCTTCGCCCGACTCGACTCTAACTCCCACACTAGACTAACTACTACTACCCTAGCTTGGAGCTTTGGAGCTTGGATATGATGCTTATGCTTTGTTGTTGTTGGCGCTCCTTATTGCATATAATTTAACCGCCAAACAAATATAAATTCATGGAACACCATTGCAAAAATATTATTTAATTAATAAGTTCCATGAGTTTTGGTGTTCTCCACTTGTTTTGCAGGAAACTCAATATTTTGTGAAATAAAAGTATCTTAAACAATCAAACGGAGTACACCATTGTGACGGGCTTGTCGCGTTGATCAAAACGCATATATTATTTGTATTATTTGGAGCTCCCAATAAAAAGATATGGATTATCCAAATTAAAAGGAGTGTTGATGTCATCACTGACATCAGCACTCCCCAACAGTGCCATGCACGGCCATTGGAGTTTGGCCACGTGGCGCAGCAAGCAGCAGCTGCTGCCGATGGCTTCCTAGCATAGGGAACACAGCAGGCCACACGAGGCCCAGCTGCCCCCACCGTTGTCAGGCCAGGAGCGCCATCGACACGGGCCGCCACTGGCAGGCTAGCGCGTGGCAAGCTTGGCCACGACGCGCGCGCGTCCATGCACGAGTGGAGGCGGGAAATGGAATTCGAACGGGCGAATCACATGTTGATGCATGGTGCAGCTGACGCAAGACGCAAGCGCGCACGTGGGCGGGCACTGGCTAAGCGAACCGGACCATGACAGGGATGCGTGGCGGCTGCTGATTGGAGCGAGCAAGGCGGTTGCTGGTCTGTGGGAATAACGCGCACCTAGGCCGTGGTTTTGGACCGGTTTTGGCCGGTTCAACCGCTCGCGCCCAAGATTTCCTTTCCAGAATTGCTGACAACCCACTAATCTCGTGGTTTAGCTCTGGTTCAATGCCTTAATTACCAGTTCTTCTCTGGTTTTTGACCCAGGTCAGTTGGCAATTAATGTGCCGACCTAGTGGAGGTCGGTTGCATGCATGCAACCATCATTAGGCAGGGGTGATGTGTAAAACCTCCTCCCTCCTCTCTAGTATAAATATAGGGCCATTCCCCCTATTGTAAACACACTCTACTACCCTATAGAATATATTCCTGAGCTCTACAATATTTATCCTACACTCTTGAGCTTCCACTTTCATATCTTTTAAGGAGTAGTAGTGTCCCTCTAGGTGCTAGTGCCTAGTTGTATAAGTTAGAAAAGAGGAAGAGAGAGGAGGCGTAGAGCGGAGGCAGAGCCGGCTTGTCGGGTTCCCCTTCAACTTGTGTATCTCTACGGAGCCGACTCCTTCGTGAGTAATATCCGTATTCTTTTTTTGCAATTCCTTAGTGATCTATTTAATTAAACCTTAGTGATTACTTGCTTACTTACGGGATCTCTGCTCGACTAAGTGCTTTAGTCCAGCTAAGATATCGGACTAGAGTAGTAGCCCAACCCCACGGATAGTTGTGGTAGCCCCGGGGGTGATAGACCTAACAAGGCCTTTGTATTCTACCATGTTCGGGTTGGTGTTTTCGTAGAGCTTTTGGCTGCCTGACCCCGGTTATGTCTTCCCATTCTTTTCGAGAACCGAAAAGGAATAGCTGCTCTGAAGTGAGTGAGTATAGTAAGCTGAGACATTAGCTATCTAGTGACCTTGGGCTAAGCTTAGAATACCCTCTTGTCCTACCAAAAATATCCTTCTACCTTCATCTCTTGGACGTTCTTGCTTCGCTCTAGTCCACTCCGTTCCCTGTGGAAAATACGATACCCTGAATACTTTTGGGTGAAAGGTACAATGGTACTCCGTATGCTTGCAGATTTATCTGCTTACACTACGAAATACCAACAAGCTTTCTGGCACCGTTGCAGAGGAATGGTAGCCATTCTGGAGTTGAACCAAGTCATTCGTGTATCCTTTTTATTTCCCTTTTACCAAAAAAATATATATGCTACTTACCATCACCACCATCCCTACCACATGGATTCCACTCCTATCTTTCAGTATTCGGTTCCAAAGGGGGATTCATTGGAGCTTCCACCATCATCAAATTTCTATGAAATTCACCCTGGGTTCATAGCCATGGTTCGGGTGCAACCCTTCTATGGGCAACAGGACCAAAATCCTTATACCCACCTACGGGAATTTGAGCATTTGTGTTCTTGCCTAATTTTTTTGGCATGACACAATATACCCTCAAATGGAAATTGTTTCTGTTCTCACTTTTGGGAAATGCAAAACATTGGTATGCTCATACCGTAGGAGGTGTTCATGAAAATTGGGAAGAACTTCGAGAAATTTTTTGTCTTGCTTTCTTCCCTGTTTCCAGAGTTGCAGCTCTGAGAATAGAAATTCTTACCTTTCAACAGATGGAGAAGGAGACTCTAGGAGCAGCATGGGCTCGATTCTTAAGTCTAATAAGTACCGATCCAGACCTCCTTTTGCCAGACCACGTCCAGCTAAGTCACTTCTACAATGGTCTTAGCAAAGAAGATGCTCTCCAACTTGACCTATCTTCTGGAGGCTCATTCGTGCACAAATCCATTAGTGAAGGGGAGGCCGTTCTAGAGAAAATCCTTGAAAACACTCCCTACACTAGTGTATATGATGAGCTTCCTGAAGAAACAATGGAGTCAAGCCCCGACCAATAAGAGGAGGCACCCACAACCGAATTAGAATTTCTTTCTAATCTTCCTCATGATCCGGTTTCTGAGGAACCTCCCATTGAGAGGACGCATTGCACTTTTGAGGATGATGATCCTCATCCTTTTGCATGCCCCTTTGAATTCAAGGATGACATTTTTCTGGATGTTGATTTTGGGAATACCATAGAGTTTCCCACTTCACCATCATCTCATGCCTTGAATTCTGGTATGAGACATCAACAACATTCCCAAGACATAGAGGAGGATCTATTCTCATGGAAGACATTTGTGTCACTTTGCCATCTATGTCGACACTCGATGTCTCATCCACATCTGTTCCTAATCTTAGGGGTGAGGTTATGTCAATCTCCGCAAATATCATGAACTATCCTTATGTTGCGGAGGATTCAAATTGCTATGATAAGGAAGAACCTCCCCTTTTGTATCGATGACCATGGAAGCTATTTTGTATCTATCCCATTCATTGCATGCTCATACCAAAAATCTTT
>CM041647.1:20560401-20610700 GCA_023333625.1 Bothriochloa decipiens | reverse complement strand
TTATAGATTGATCCACAAAGGTTGATGTTGGAGGGGAAACCACATCATCAACATTGGACTTTTTTTCAAAAGGTTTCCCAAGGACGAGCTTTTGTCCTAAAACAAGCACTGCTGGGAGATACCCTGAACTATCTTGAAAATAATAATAATAATAATATAAAATTATTTTTTTGATTATTATCATAAAAAACTTCCCTTTTCAAATAAAAGCAAGGACATGTTATCAAGTTAGTATGCACCTTCGGGTATTCTTGCCACTAACCATTTCACGTGTGGCGCTTGAGAACATGGAGCGACATCAACGACAAGTTGTGATAATCTTGAGGAGTGGAACACACTCACAAGGAGACCCTGACCCAACGCACTTGACTTTTATACAAAAGTCCAAGTGTGGGGAAGGATGGTGAGAACCCCGAGTCCCACTCACACCAAGGGTCATTCATGAAAATGAATGAAAGTTGATGTTAGCTTTGCCTTGCTATAAAAAATATGAAGAAAAAGAAAGCAAAAAAGGAGTGTTAAAAAAAGAGAGAGTTGAAATGAAAGAGAAAAAAATTCATACGAAAAGAAGGGCAAAAAAAAGAGAAAGTTGAAAGAAAAAAAGAAAAGAGAGGGAGTCTTTCTCCTTGACACCTTTGTTGCCAATAAGGCCCAAGAACCATATACACCAGTTGTGTGTATAACTTGGCCTTATGGTTCACCTGAGTTGGAGCCTGTACGTCCATGCCACTTGTGTAGCATCTTCAATGAAATCCATAAATGCTGTCGGTAAGAACACTCAGGTATGAAAAGGTAATAAATGTTCACCAACCCCTTTGCTCATACTTGTCTCCATATGATCATTCAAATGCATGCCTCCTTGTCTATGTCTTATGCTCTGGTTTGGATGTATCTGATATCGGTGCAACCATTGGTTGTTTTCAAATTAAGCATGGTGCTTAGGTTGAAATAGCCTTCTTTAATGAAGTTTTGACATTGTGTTAAAATTTGATTAATGAACCTTGAGTTGTTTTCATAAACGATGGAAGTAATCTGATACGAAGATAAATCTTGGCTATGTTTTCATTGCATCTTTTATCTTGGCCTTGCTTGAGCTCTAATAAAAGTTGGTTGAACAAATTTTTTTATATATAAAAATAAAATAAAAATAATTAACTTATAATCTGGTTAATAAAAGTTCTAAACCCTTTGTTGTTCTACTCAGTAGGACCCTTATTTATTTTCTTGTTTTGTTTTCTTTATGAGATAAAAGTAGGTACAAAAATAAGTATGGGGGAGATCTCTCACACATAACTAAAACACAATCGAGATCTCCCAACACATTGCACAAACATCGAGCAATCCATCATATAGAAGGACAAGACAAAGGACTTTCATCAACTCCTTCATCTTCAATGTTGGTTTGTGCAACTCTACCCTCACTCCTCTAAAAAGTTTTGAATTTTAACATTGATGAATTTTTAAAAACAAAACTTTTGGTACTCTATCTCCATGCCATCCTATGATTAAAAAGTTTGCATACTCTTTATTCCTTGCCAATATTTCTTCAACTTGTGAACACCTATCATAGGGACCCCATTTTGTCTAAGTAATTGATGGATGAGATATACTAGGATGACATGATGCTTGCTCATTTCTTACAAAGAACTTGGGATTTATTTTACAAAGCAAAAAAATCAATATAGTGTGTGTTGACACCTCTAACACCACATAAGCTAGGTTGTCATCCCCAACATGGCGCCAGAGGTGCTGGTATTAAATGCATATGCTTTTGTAGAGAATGAAGAAGGGATCCTCAAGCGCACAGATAATACCGATGTAACATTTTAACCGAGAGTAATCTAGGTATCGTTATTTATATTTTACCACTGGGAAGGGATGCTTCTAGATATATATATATATGAGCAATGAGCATGCATGTGCTAATGGAGAACTTAACCATGTCTTTATCTATCTTCTCATATAGGGTAAATGTCACATAAAATATAAGATAAATATGAATGATAAATGATAAAGATAAATAAGAGCACATAGCCATATGAAATAAGGATAAACATCTCAATAGAGTACTCTAAGTTTATAACACTAGCATGGACTAGGACAATCTACAAGAATAAATCCAAAGTATTTTAACTATAAAGCCAAAGCATACAATGATTAGTGCAAGAACCCTTAACAATCATGGCGGGAAAAGGTTACATCTATGCATAGTGATATTACCATGAAAGATTAGGAACAGAGCAATCACTTCTATGTAATAGTGGTGTTCTACTGGTCCTATACTCGGAAGAAGGACTATAGAGGACTCAACGGGACTGTCACTCCCGTGATCTACCTCACGATCCAGAATATAGGGTGCAATCACAGATAAATACAGCCCAGGCACCACGCCTACACAATATTTGTCACTCACCCATCGATCTAATGAGCAAGCGCTATACGATCCTATGCATAAACATAATTCTAAACCAACAATGCTAAGCATATAATCAAAGAAAACTAAGAACAATATAATTTAGAACATAAACAAGTAGAGCAAAATCATATCAAATATATTAGAATAGAATAAAGTACTATTCATAGTAGCAAGAACAAAGATGAATATGATGATGAAATACAAGAAATTACCAAGAACGATGACAGATCTGGACTCCAAGCTAGGCTTGACTCCTTCTAGATCTATTCCTATGTAGCTATGCTACTAAACTATGGAGCTCTAATTGAGATGGTGGCTCTAGGCTTCTCTGAATTCTAGAGAATGAATTTGATAATGAATTCTTGAATGAATTAGGGTTTCTCCAGGGGCCAGGGGCCCTGTTTATATAGCCCCCTAGGATGCACCGCAACCCTTGGATCAAATCAATTTGAATGGACGTTCATATTGATCCTCAAGGTCGGTGGAGGCAGGATCCACGAGGTTGGCCCATATTGGGCCACCTAGCTGGGCGGCCGCCCAGGTGGCATGGGCGCCCGCCCACTTGGCTCTGCTAGGTGGGTCCAGATCTGTAGGGTCACCTTCTCGAGTCTTCTAGAGTATTCTTGATTTGTTGGACAGGGCATTCTCTCTATGTAAACCTAACATGTGGACCTCTTTTGGTTCTTTTTTGATAACCCCCTGTAGAAATAGACAATCACTAAAACTCATGGAATTCTATTAGTGTAACCCCTATAACTACATGGTATTTATATATTATCCCTTTCTCAGGCTATGTTGACAGTTAAAAATGATACTTAACTTCCGTCAACAGCGTGTTCCTTGAATGATATGTAATTACCTACCAAGGCCATATATGATCTTTCATGACAAAACCTTCCACATATTCCTCTTACTTTGTGTTGTGTTTGGTCAAGTTTTGTGACCCCTGTCGAGAGAGTTTCATGCTCCCAAGATCAGAATTCACATGCACCCACAAATAAAGTTGCCAACTCTTACACTAAGAGTTGTGTGCCTTAGACCTTTTATCCCTACCTAAAGCTCCAGATAAAACTTTCTAGAGGTAGGATGATCAAGTGAAGGCATTCCCTATATATGCCTTGGTGAGGAATCACTTAAAAATATGACTGATTTGAGAGAATCATTCAAGGAACAATGGCTATCCTTTTATATTTTGAAAACCTTACAAAAACCCAAGTTTCTATGCAAGGATACGAGTAAGAAGATTTAAATCTAGGCTATTCCATTTTTCAATTGCCCAAGATGACTTGGTAGACACTTGGAAGTTCACAGGTTCAGGTGAAGCATGGAATAACTTGTATGCAGATTTTACAATCAAGGAGATAACCTGCTTAGTCCTTCAAACCTTTACTCGAGAAAGAGCAAAGGACTAAGTGTGGGGGAACTTGTTGGCGCTCCTTATTGCATATAATTTAACCACCAAACTAATATAAATTCATGGATCATAGCAAAAATATTATTTAATTAACAAGTTCCACGAGTTTTGGTGTTCTCCACTTGTTTTGCAAGAAACTCAATATTTTATGAAATAAAAGTATCTCAAACAATCAAACGTAGTACACCATTGTGACGGGCTCGTCACGTTGATCAAAACGCATATATTATTTGTATTATTCGGAGCTCCCAATAAAAAGATATGGATTATCCAAATTAAAAAGGAGTGCTGACATCAGCGATGACGTCAGCACTCCCCAACAGTGCCATGCACGGCCATTGGAGTTTGGCCATGTGGCGCAGCAAGTAGCAGCTGATGCCGGCAGCTTCTCGGCCATGCGGGCCCATGCGAGGCCCAGCTGCCCCCACCATTGTCGGGCCAGGAACGCCATCGACGTGGGCCACCACTGGTTGGCCGGCGCGTGGCAGGCTCGACCACGACGTGCGCGCGTCCGCGCACGGGCGAAGGCGGGAGATGGAATTCAAATGGCAAATCACACGTCGACGCATGGTGCAGCTGATGCAAGGTGCAGGCACGCACGTGGGCGGGCGCTGACCGAGCGAAGCAGACCGGGACAGGGACGCGTGGCGGCTGCTGATTGGAGCGGGCAAGGTGGTTGCTGGTCTGCGGGAATAACGCACGCCTGGGCCATGGTTTTGGGATGGCTTTGGCCAGTTCAACCGCCCACGCCCAAGATTTCCTTTCCAGAATTGCTGACAGCCCACTAATCTGGCGGTTTAGCTCCGGTTCAAGGCCTTAATTACCGGTTCTTCTTTGGTTTTTGACCCAGGTCAGTTAGCAATTAATGTGCCTACCTAGTGGAGGTTGGTTGCATGCATGCAACCGTCATTAGGAAGGGGGTGATGTGTAAAACCTCCTCCCTCCTCTCTAGTATAAATATAGGGCCATTCCCCCTATTATAAACACACTCTACTACCCTATAGAATATATTCCTGAGCTCTACAATATTTATCCTACACTCTTAAGCTTCCACTTTCATATCTTTTGAGGAGTAGTAGTGTCCCTCTAGGTGCTAGTGCCTAATTGTATAAGTTAGAAAAGAGGAAGAGAGAGGAGGCGCAGAGCGGAGGCGGAGCCGGCTTGTTGGGTTCCCCTTCAACTTGTGTACCTCTATGGAGCCAACTCCTTCATGAGTAATATCCGCATTCTTTGTTTGCAATTCCTTAGTGATCTATTTAATTAAAGTTTAGTGCTTACTTGCTTACTTACGGGATCTCCGCTCGACCGAGTGCTTTAGTCCAGCTAAGATATTGGACTAGAGTAGTAGCCATTAGCGTAGACGTGGTGTCTGAGCTAGCGAGTTACCTGTGTTTACGCCCAACCCCACGGATAGTTGTGGTAGCCCCAGGGGTGACAGACCTAACAAGGCCTTTGTATTCCACCATGTTCGGGTTAGTGTTTTCGTAGAGCTTTTGGCTGCCTGACCCCGGTTACATCTTCCTAGTCTTTTTGAGAACCGAAAAGGAATAGCTGCTGCGAAGTGAGTGAGTATAGTAAGCCAAGACTTTAGTTATCTAGTTATCTTGGGATGAGCTTAGAATACCCTCTTGTCCTACCAAGAATATCCTTCTACCTTCATCTCTAGGACGTTCTTGCTTTGCTCTAGTCCACTCTGTTCCCTGTGGAAAATATGATACCCTGAATACTTTCAAGTGAAAGCTACAACGGTACTCGGTGCGCTTGCGGATTTATCTGCTTACGCTAAGAAATACCAACAGTTGTGATGCTTTCCAAGGGCGGTGGCAGCCTCCTTATATAGGGAAAGGAGAGGGGGTGTCTGTTAGTGATTCGTGTGCTCCTTGATTTCCCACCCTTGTATGAACAGACCTTGAAACTGACTTGAACCGACAGCAATGATTGGACTTGATGCATGGCGGCATGCACAAGGTCGATTGGAGCAAACCGACCTAGTGGGGCCCACATAGGGGTGTCGGCCGATGCCCTCCCTGGGCCATGGGCCTGACTGGGTCTTCTAGATGGTGGGCCCATCTCTCCTGTGAAGTGGCTCGGTGATTGGATATTTGGTTGGCACGATGTTTGCTTGCTTGTGGGCCCATCAATCCTTGTGTAATAAACTTTCTTGTTGGATGCAAACTCAAAGTTGATTTGATGGTTGAATTGAACCCTATTGAGCTTGTTATGGATGATACTTGAAGCTGAGCTCTTGGAGAGCTCATAGGGGGTCAATCGACCCCCTCATCGGGGCCCACAAATGTGAAAATTGTTGCTCCCTGCAAGCACAAGCTAAGAGTACAAGTGGAACTAGTTATTGATAAAATATGCTCATGTGATGCTATTCTTCCTTGGAACCGAGGCATGTTGACAGTGTTTTGAGTTGGTATTTCATGGTATAACCACCGTCAACATAGCCCTGGCCATGGCTCTCGGCCGTCAGAGCGCCGCCGTGGCTTCCGCAGCTGCACGTGCCCCGCCGTGCCCGCGCACCCATGTAGGCTAGTACTTTGAGCTCTGAGCTGCTCAAATCAGAAGAAGGCGAAGAAGATGAACCCCCACAACACGCCAAATTGAAGCCCCACTGTTCGCCGTCACCACCATCGATCGCCGGCTTAGAGGCCCGTATTCACCAAATTGGAGCCACAATCATCTTCACTTTATCCCCACGTACCTGTTGTGTGCCTTTGAGCCGCTTGTTGACAGTAGTTAAGTACCATTGTTTTAACCATCAACATAACATGAGAAAGGATTAATAGATGAATACCATCTAGATATAGGGGTTACACTAATAGAATTCCATGAGTTTTGGTGATTGTCTATTTTTACAGGGGGTTATCAGAAAAGAACCAAAAGAGGTCCACATGTCGGGTTTACATAGAGAGAATTCCCCGTCCAGCAACTCAAGAATATTCTAGAAGACTCGAGGAGGCACCCCTGCAAACCTAGGCCCACTTGGCAGCCAGGCAGGGGCGGCCGCCCAAGCCACGTGGGCGGCCGCCCAGGCACCTCCACCAATCAGGTGCGAGCACACAAATTCTGCCTCCACCGACCTGGAGGATCAATCTCAGCCACCTATTCAAGTCGGTTTGATCCAAGGGCTATGGTTCATCCTAGGGGGCTATATAAACAGAGCCCCTGGCCCCTGGAGAAACCCTAATTCATTCTCAAGATCATATGGAGAAATCCTGAGAAGCCCTAGAGCCACCATCTCAATTAGAGCTCCATAGTTTAGTAGCATAGCTACATAGGAATAGATCTAGAAGGAGTCAAGCCTAGCTTGGAGTCCTGATCTGTCATCGCTCTTGGTAATTTCTTATACTTTCTTGCCTATTCATTATTGTTCTTGCTACTATAAATAGTACTTTATTCTATTCTAATATATCAGATGTGACTTTGCTCTATTTGCTTATGTTCTTAATTATATTTTTCTTAGTTTACTTTGATTATATGCTTAGCATAGTTGGTTTAGAATTATGTTTATGCATAGGATCGTATAGCGCTTGCTCATTAGATCGATGGGTGAGTGATAAATATTGTGTAGGCGTGGTGCCTAGACCATATTTATTTATGATTGCACCCTATATTTTGGATCGTGAGGTAGATCACGGGAGTGACAGTCCTGTTGAGTCCTTCGTAGTCCTCCTCCCGAGTATATGACTAGTAGAATACCAATATTATAGGGAAGTGATTGCTCAGTCCTTCATCTTCCTTGATAATATCACTATGCAAAGATATAACCTTTTTCTGCCATGATTGCTAGGTGTAATTGCACTAATCATTGTATGCTTTGACATTATAGTTAGAATAACTTAGGATTTATTCTTGTAGATCATCCTAATCCAGGCTAGTGTTATAAACTTAGAGTACTATGTGCTCTCATTTACCTTTATTATTTACCATGCATTTATCATATATATCATTATTTTATGTGACACTTACTCTGTATGAGAAGATAGATAACCACATGGTTAAGCTCTCCATTACAACATGCAGTGCTCATTGCTCATTATCCTACAAGCATTCCCTTCCTAGTGGTAAAAATATAAATAATGATACCTAGATTACTCCTGGTTAAAATGCTACAATGGTATTTTTTTCTGTGTGCTTGCGAAACCCTTCATTTTCTAGATGCACTTAAGAAATATCAACAAGCATTTTGGGTGCCAATGCCGGGGACGGTTGATAGCTTGCTAGAAGGATAATGAGCATCACTGCATCTACTAATGTGCTTGAGGAACCTGCTCATACTAACCCTTCTCTACAGGATTACCCTTGTTTTGTCTACTTGTGTTTCTTTTGTAGGGTAATATATCAACAGGTTCCAACTTCCAGATAACTACGTTGAAGATCCAAAAGCTTTAATCAAGAAGACCAAGGCAGAACTAAGGAAGCATCTAAAAGCACGATCAGCTCGACCTATTGGGATTTCTGAAGCGGAAGATCCACCTGTTCGGAATTTAACACTAGCATACAATGCTATGGCCAAGAAGTCACTTCGTGAGTTCTCAGCTCCCACTACGGACAACATCCATACTGGACCAATTACAGATATTGATAAAGCTTTTGAGCTCAAGCCGGCATTGATCAACATGGTGCAAGCAAGTCAGTTCTGTGGGAAGGCCCATGATGATGCTAGTGCTCATCTCCAATGAGATTTGCAGCACTTTCACCATCAAGGATGTCCCCAGAGATGCTATACTACTTTGATTTTCCCATTCTCACTTTTGGGAAGAGCGAAGCAGTGGTTCTACGCCAACAACGAGAAGAATACTACATGGGCACTTTGTTCCACCAATTTCTTGGCGAAGTTCTTTCCCATGGGCAAGACCAATGCTCTTCATGGGAAGATATCAAGTTTTCAGCAACAACATGAAGAGACAGTTCCAGAACAATGGGAGCGCTTTCAAGACTGCATCCTCGAATGTCCTCATCATGGAATGGAAAATTGGTTGCTCATGCAGACCTTCTATCATAGACTCAGCAACAGCACTCATGAAACCATGGATGCTGCTGCTGGAGGAGCATTCTTATCACTTACTGTACCTCAAGCCACAACTCTTGTGGAAACAATGGCCTCCAACCAAGGTTGAAGTGAAGAAAGAACCCAGACCCACAAGAGAGGTGGAGGAATGCACCAGCTTAAGGAGGTAGACATGCTGTCTGCCAAGATGGACCTGCTAATGAAAAGGCTTGATGATAGAGCCACTGAGAAGAATGAAGTCATGCACATTCATGATTCTTGCATGGCCTGTGAAGAGTGTGGAGAAACAGGGCATACCGGAGCTAATTGCCTAGAGTTAAAGGAGGACATGAACTACCTCAACAACAACAACTACTACAATCGTCCTCAGCAAAATCAAGGCTGGAATCAATAGCAAATGCCTAACTACTTAGGTAACTACTAAGGTAATAACTCTTCTTACAACAATTTCAATCAACCACCTTTGAGACAGTTAGTGCTTAATCAAGGTAAGTTAATGGATACCTTGTCAAAGAAGCTAGCATCCAATGATAAAACTTTAGAAACAATTAATAATAGGATGGATACTTTTTCCAATGCCATTAAGAATCAGCTTAGCTTCAATAAGACGTTAGAGTCTGAGTTGCAATAGCTTGCCAACTTTGTTCCTACCATCGACCAAGGTAAGATTCTGAGGCAACCAGAAGGTTAAAAACTGCTAATCTTGTAGAAATATTTAATGCAGGAAGTTATTGGAGTGACCCTTCGAGAGGATCATGGGATGACCCGACTCTACCAATCAAGAAAGGTGATCCAGGGAGACCGGTTGTTCCAATCTCCATTAGAAGTGAAAACTTCAACGAGGCACTCAGTGACTTCGGTGCAAGCGTCAACATCATGCCCAAGGTGATATATGAGAAACTCTTTAATTATCCTTTATCATATACAACCATGTGCTTGTAGCTTGTAGACCAGTCACTTTGCTACCCAATGGGAATACTAGAAGGCCTCTGTGTATGAGTAGGCAGCTCGTATGCCTGCAGACTTCATGGTAGTGGACACAGGAGGTGATGAGAGGTCTCCCATCATTTTGGGACGACCATTCTTGAACACTGCTGGAGCCATCATTTATTCCAACACTACCAAGATTGTCTTCAACATCAAGGGCAAGCGAGAAACCTTCTTCTTCAAGAATAAGGTTTTGCAATTTCAAGCACACCCTTGGTATTCTTATGAGCTGGAAAGAGAGACCATCAAGAGAAGCAACAAGGCGAAGATTAGAACCAAGACCAGGAATAAGGGCAATAGTAAGAAGGCCTAGAAGCCAGAGACAGTGAGGATGATCACTGCAGTCCACAGAGAGCATGACCATCAGCTCAAGTCCCCGCATCTAATCAAGAAGGACGATCTAGGTGTTCCAGCCATTCAATGCTCCATCAACAGATGTTCCTTCAACAAAGCTGTCTGCGACATCGGATTGGGAGTCAACATAATGGCCAAGGTGACTTATGAGTATCTATATGGAAATATGCCTTTGGACCCCACCTATGCACAACTACAAATGGTGGACCAAACCTTTCGCTTCGTGGAAGGAATCGCCAAAGACGTCCCTGTCCAGATCGATGACCACTACATCCCCACTGACTCCCTAGTCATCGACATGGGTGAGGATGAGTATGATCCACCCACCATCCTAGGAAGGCCATTTCTTAACACTACCAAGACCATCATCTACATTGGAGCAGGGGAGGTCCACTGTACTTCTCCTCAGAAAAGGTACGCCGCTACTTCAATGACAATTACATAATCAATGAGGAGACCAAGAAGAACAAGTCAAGGAGAAGGCAGCGTACCCGTCGCCAGAAGAAGAAGATCGTCATAGAAGGATGGGCCAACTATGAAGGAGAAGTGTTGAAATTTGAAGATCGATACCCCAACAAGGAGAACTTCATTAAACAGAAAGAAGAGATACCACCAGCAGAGGAAGAGATAGTGATATCAGAAGCTTCCTCTTCCAGGTCAGCTTCACCAACGAAACAAGTATACTCAATAGTGGAAAAATTGGAAGCATTAGCAAATAAACCAGAGGGAGAGAAATCTCTTGATGATTATTGGGAAGAAGCAATTATAGGAGGATTGGTACGAATGGATCGAGAGCCTAAGGTATGTTCCCTTTATCGTCAGAATATAATGCCTAACATACAATCAGAAAAGAAGACAATGCAATCAGCTCCTCCCTCGAAGACAACCTCACCAACAAAGCAGGAATGGAAGCCAAAGGTGAAGCCAGATTCAAATATTGCACAAGAAGTTGCATCAGTGGTGCCATCCAACGTGCCCCTCAACCAATGAGCGAACAAGGAGGTCCAGTTCAAAGGACTTAAAATCATCGAACGCCGCGCCAAGAGGTAACTTGGTATTTATCCGCATTTTCCTTTCAGCACTGCATTTCCCTTCTGCATATTTACTTTTTTCCTTAACCGTATCTTTAGTTGCATCTTTACTTTTCTGCATTAGAAAAAGAAAATAAAAATATGTCATGCATTGAAAAATGCTAAGCCCCATGTGCATAATGTGTGGTGCAACAGCTTACACAGTTATTCACCGTGGTGGCACAAAAATTATCTTTCTTCATATTTACATTCTGTCTGCATATAATACATATAAAATTATAAATATTCTAGATCCTGTTTGAAGATAAATAAGTCAGGAAAGTTCTAGACATCTAAGGCTTAGAGGTTTATCACTAACGCTTAACTAGTTCAACAAGCTTTGTTGTCTATCTGAGCTTCACAGGACTTTAAAGGATCAAGAAGAACTTGCAGGCAAAAAGGACATCCTATCCCCTGTTAGAATGTTGTCTCCAATAATTCAGCAATGTTTCCAACAGCAATCATCTATGACACTCCAGGAGGACCCGTACGCCTTCACTACTATTCAGCAACATCAACAGACTATGTCAACATCCAGCTTGGGGGAGAGCAACCCCCATACATCGAGCTAAGTATTCCTCACTCGTCTATTTATTTTCAGAGTGCTATAATAACAACTAAAAAGATGAATAACCTTAGAAACCCAATAAAGATTTCCCTATTTATTTCCTATGATATTAATTTTGTTAGCTAAAATAATAGGAGAGCTCTCTTTTAAAAAGAATCTATTGCTAAAATGAACCCCTAGTATAAACTCTTTATGGAAATGATGAATAGTTGCTATCTACTAAACCTACTTGGCAGTCTACCACGGGATACCCCGAGGTATTAGATTTGCGGTGGGGGCACTCAAAGACCTATGAACCAAATGTGAGATGCAAGATAAACAACCAAGAAAACAAGGGTTTATCCAGGTTTAGGCCGCTTGAAAGCGTAATACCCTATGTCCTATATCTCTGCTGCCGTATTGATGAGTATCGGAGTACAATGATGTGATGTCAGGTGGAATAAGGTCAGATGAGTTCTAGGGGGTCCTTGTCCACCTTATATAGCCCGGGGGACAAGGTTACATATCTAGGGTTTTCTGTGGTCAGTTACGTTGCACCGTATCCTAGGAGGACATGAATGGATCTAACCGACTAAGGCTCCTTGCACGCCAAGCAGCCTCCTCCATGGCCCACCGACTAGAGCAGTAGCAGACCACAGGCTTCTTCTTGTCGTCTGGCCCACCAGCCTGGTCGGTGGCAGACCAGCCTCTGTCTTCTAGGTCTTTTGGTCTGGACTGTCTTGGACCAAGCAGCCCAAAGTCTAGCCGTACAAGTATATGGGGTCTCTACCCCCATAGCTAGTCCCCGAGCATCATGTATCTTGAGAGAGCCACCGTCTTGACCTGTGCTGAGTAGTGACGTTGTAGACCACGTGACGCCGAGCAGCAAAGATGTCAACCACACAATCTCGATTAGTACTAGGACTAACCACGTAGTCCCGACCAGCACTGTCGCTGATCAAGTGTCAACAGGTTCCTCCTGAGAAGTTATTAAGTCTGCTCCCGACCACGACTCCCGTCAAGGAAGGTGATCTATCGAAGGATGCATGGTGTTCTAAGAAAAAGAAAAATTCTTTTCACATCCTGGGACGTGGGCCCATGATAACATGTGACACGAGGTATCATTGAAATGTTAACATGAACCACTCATAGAGGTAAGTATAGCAAACCGAGAATAGAAGATAGGACCAAGTCACCACGAGGTGACGTGGGCCCACGTAGTCCCCAAGCTCGATAGAAGATAGTATATGTTGTATTGAGCTTTTTAAGAAAAATTCAAAAAACACAACACCATCTTAGGCAAGATGAATGCCAAAGGACTAGGTGAATGCCCATTGCTACACAGTCCCCAGGTGTGCCTGGGACAGTCACGAGCTCGATCAGGCTAGGATGCACCAAGAGCCCATGGTCCGCAAGCACCACTGGGCGGGAAACTGCTACGCAGTCCCCAGGTGTGCACGGGACAGTCACAGGCTCGATCGGGCTAGGCTGCACCGAGAGCCCATGGTCTGCAAGCACCAAAACTGCCACGCAGTCCCCAGGTGTTGTACCACCCCAAATTTTGCATTTTTGAAAAATAGAGTAAAATGTTTTAATTATGAATTTTTGTGCTCATGAGAATGTAGAAAATTTAATATTTTTCATTAATTAAAATTCATCATAGGAGTTAGCAACATTGGTGTGCATACATGCTGGTGCATTTTATTTATTGTCATGCTTGGTTTTGTATAAAGCAAAAAGGTTTTCAAAATCTCTTTAAAAAGCTATTTAAAATTGTCTTAAATATGAATAAATAAAAAAATAAAACCCTTCCTTCTCTTGTTTCGTGGCTTCTGGCCCATTGGCCATGCCCACCTTCTATCTCTCACTGGCCCAGAAGCTATTCCGGTCTGCCCTCTCTTCATTGTTGCTGTCAGAGTGGCAAACTTGCACCCAGGTTGCCGCTGCATCTCTTTGCTCTGGCCGGTTGACAGCTAGGCCTCGCTTTTCTTCGATCTCGCTCGTGGTCGAGATGGACATCGCTGACTTTGAGTCCGCCCCGATGCCACCCGTGCTTGCTTTGGTGTGCTGCCTATGCCCAGCGCACCTATAAAACTTGAGCACCACCTCCATGTATTTGCCTTTTCTTATCTTTGAGCTGCCTTAGCCCTAGCCTGTTTTGTGCCGCTGTTCTGCATTTTGCCAAGAAGCATCGAAGCTGCCGCAGTGGAGGATGCCATCTTCTGCTTGCTATCATTCACTTCACGTCATCAAAATCCTTGTGGTGATTTCACCGTGATGCCCGTTCCATCCCTTGCTCCACCTGAGTTTCATCGTGCTCCAACAAAGCTTCGTCGCTGGCCATGGGTGCACCATGCAGGGTTTACGTGTTCCAATTCCTAGCTGATCTATTTGCTAGTTTTGCTGATATCACATTCATCTTGATGACTTGAATCTTAGCTTTGATGACATTAATCTGTAAGACAAGTCTATGGTTTGGACCTTGGAGTCGCCGAGCTGCTGCCTTCTTCGCATACGTCTAGACTTGCGGGATTATCAACTCTGCCTATTACTCGTAGTTGGTGAGTCTATCCACCGCTCTATTAAACCAACTTTCAGATGTCATGTTCATGTATTCCTTGTCTCAGCACGTGTTCATCTGTTGCTGTTGCAGGCATGGTGTGTCGGCCTGATCTGCCTGTGCCTAAATATACATCCCCTCATGCCATGAGTTTTGCCCACTTGCATGCTGAGCATGGCGCTAATGGCCCTCCCTAGCTTGCTTGCTGAAACGATAATGCTCAAACAGCCAGCTAGGTGCCATGCATACAGTACGTACGTGTTGACGGTAGTTAAGTCATGTTTTTAACCATCAACTAAACATGAAAATGGACATATATGCAAACACCTGGTAGATATAGGGTGATCACTAACAGAATTCCATGAGTTTTGGTGATTGTCTATTTCTGCAGGGGGTTATCAAAAAAGAACCAAAAGAGGTCCACATGTCAGGTTTACATAGAGAGAATACCACATCCAGCAACTCAGGAACAATCTAGAAGACTTGAGAAGGCAACCCTGCAAAGCTGGGCCCACTTGGCAGCAGCTAGCGGGTGGCCGGCCACCTGGACCAATCAGCTTCAACCTCGCGGATCCTGCCTCCACTGACTTTGAGGATGAATATTAGCTGTCTATTTAGGTTGGTTTGATCCGAGGGCTGTGGTGCATCCTAGAGGGCTATATAAATAGGGCCCCTAGCCCCTAGAGAAGAGAGTTCAGAAACCCTAAATCATATTTTCTAGAGAGAGAACTAGCTAAGGGAGGGATCCCTGGAATGGATCCTTCTCTCTAGGGTTAGCATCAAGAGAGATTGAGAGATTATAGGGTGGAGGTAGAATTGGAGGAAGCCCGGCTTTTCGGTGTCTCTACTCCAGTTGTATCTATGAGATCAAGTCTCCTAACCTGAGGCTTGGTTCTAGGATCATTTGGCAATTTAAAGTCTAATACTAGCAAGTTTATTGTTCTTATTGTTCTTTGGTTTACGAGTTTACTTTATTCGCTTCGCGTAGGGTAATCATTCGTAGCGTAAGCGTGGTGCTTGGGCTAGGAATACTCATAGATACTCCCTGTCTGGCCGGAGTTAAGTGGTAGCAGTGGGGAAAGTGACAGTTGCCTTGTTGCCTCTGTAGTCCATCTCCCGTCAGAAGGATTGGTAGGAATAGTGAGCAGGGGTTAAAGCATTCTCTGTGGTGTCTTTTTCCCTAGGTATCCCCCTTTGAACAATATTAGCATAGCTTACCATAGGTTAGAGGGAGACTGATGGAGTAATCCTCTCTATATGACTTAATTCTCGCTATCTTGTAGTGCAGCCCAGGGGTAGTAGTTAAGACAGGGTTAGTCTTTAGCATGTTTTCTCCTTACGGATAAATAAATACGATACTCAGGATTTACCTCCCGGGTGAAGTGCTCACCGATATCCGTGCGCTTGCGGATCCTATCTTCTTTCATGTGCGTAACCAATATCAATAGTACGTTACTACTCATCATCAAGGAAGCTTATGCTTTGCTTATTTTATTCATCTTGTCATCCATATTTATCATGCATCCGGTATCCCATTATTCGGTATACTACTCAGTCTCTTCTATAGATCAACATAGGATATTTTTGCTCTATATCAATTCGTGCTTATGTTTAATCTATTATTTTATTAAAAGTAAATCTTGTTTAATTCATAGCTCCTTCGTTTTAGCTCTGATTATTGTGCTTCTGACATCTGTGTGATCGTAGTCACGAGTAGATTGGTTTTAAAAGCTTTTCAATGATTGGTGTATTGTTCTAATATAGTTCCTTTGTTTGCTTTGTGTATGATTGCCTCGATGCTTGTATGGTGTTATATGATCGTGTCCAGTCGGTGAGCTCTACATTGGCAATCTAGAAGAAGTTGGAAATCAAGATGCAATTTTACAAAGATTTGGACTAGAAGAAGCATCTAAAGTTTAAGGCATGTATAGTTTTGGGACCATCCTTGTTACCTATTCATGTTATAAACACTAAATTACATGTGCATGTGTCTTTGCTACTTAAGTAGATTTTTCCTAGTGATTGAATTCTAAATACCTTGTCACCCCGGGCTATGCATTTGGGTAGTATGCCCACTAGTGCTTTATTGAATCATGATCACATAACTTAGTTAATAACTATGCCATGAACAATAAAACAAAATCCTTTTTATATAAGATCCTATCTGTTTTGAACCTCCGGGACTTAACGTACAACTACGGAGGCTACATGGCTCTGGCTCTAGTTGTTCATAGGACCTTTTCTAGTGACTTAGAGGAGCTGTGAGTTGGGTATATGGCTGCCTCTTCATTATGTGTTATAACTGGGATGTGCCATACTAGGAGAGGGGTTTTCTATATTCGATGACCTACGGCCCTAGCTTGTTAGATGAACCTATGAGTGGCTTTATATGGTTTTCGGTGTTTTGGGAGTCATGACCCTGAACATTTGGAAATCATGACCCATAGTGAAAGTGTACACCTCTGCGCAGAGTTTAAATCGATATATCGTCCGTGCCCACGGATAGGGCGGCCTTGGAGACATCTATGGAATAGTTGATCATTAATGAAACTTGCTTAATGTTTATTTGTGAAATTCATATGCTACTTATTATTCATGTTATTCTGATCATGTGCTTTTGAGAGCAGGACATCCCCAGGGTGATGAGCTAGGTTGAATAAAACCTTTATCTCTTAGCTCTTGTAATTGAATCTTGAGTTCTGCTAACTCAGGTGGTGCCATCCGATAAGCTCTTCTGGATATGGGAGCAGTACCAGGTTTCAAATCAATTCTAAATTCCACATTTCTGTCAGGAGGTAAACCCGGTAATTCATCGGGAAATACATCAGGAAATTCACAGACCACTGGTATTTCCTCAATCTCTTTTACAGAGGTGGCACATACCTTTGGAACATGCCTCTTAAGTGTCGGAAGTTGGATAAGAAGTGAAGTTTTGCAATTGGGTATGTTTAATCTCACAGTTCTATTCAGGATGTCTATCACAGCACCATGCCGTTTCATCCAATTCATACCCAGGATCACATCTATGTCTTGATCCTTTAATATTATCATATCAGTGGGAACAATATACCCACCCAAACTCACTGGCACATCATGTACCATTTCTTTAGTACACATACGCCCTCCAGGCGATTGTATAAAGAACTGTTCTTTTGTATCCTTTATTGGAATTTCATATGTCTTAACAAAGGTACCATTGATGAATGTATGCGATGCACCAGAATCAAATAGCATAATTGCAGGATGATCAGCAATAGGAAACGTACCCATCATGACAGGCTCTCCTTCTGGTATCTCCCCAACTTGAGTGTAGAACACTCTGCCAGACTTCTTTTCATTCTTACTATTTGATACCTTCGGATTTCCTGCTTTAGGCTGACTCTGTGGTTGTGGTTGTGGTGCAAAAGCTCTAGGGACATAAGAGTTATACTGCCTCGGATGCGGGCAGTTTCGCACAAAATGACCAGGTTTGCCACAGTTATAACAGGGAAAGATAGGTGGCTGGGAATTGGGATTATGAATACCAGGGGCATTCGGCGGTCGTGGATATGAAAGATTAGCAACAGGACGAGCGAATGCCTGTTGTGGCGCTTGGTATTGTGGTGGACGATAGGATGGACGAAAATGATTCTGAGGGTGATAGATTTTTTTCTGGCGTTTTGGATTACCACCAGAAAATCTAGAGGGTACACTTTTCTTCTTTTTGGTTTCCAAATGTTGACGGTTCTTATCTTCATAAGAGATAGCGATATTCACCGCTTCATGAAAAGTGGCATTTGGATTTCCCGTCATCATTCTCTGAATTTTACTATTTAGACCTCTCAGAAAACACTCTTTCTTTTTACGGTCAGTACTAATATAGTCTGACGCGTATTGAGACAAGTGATTAAATTTGCCAAAATATTGCATTACCGACATATCACCTTGCCTCAAGGAAAGAAATTCTTCGAGCTTTATGGTCATTATTCCCTCGGGAATAAAATGTGCTCGAAAGGCTTCTCGAAACTCAGTCCAAGTAATACGGTGGCCTTCGGGCTGAGCAGCAACGAAATTTACCCACCAGGCTCCTGCAGTACCTCTCAACTGCTGGGCTGCAAACATGGGCTTTTGATGTTCTGTGCATTCAATCAGTCCAAACTTCTGCTCCATAGTGCGGAGCCAATCATCAGCCTCCATGGGTTCATCTACTCTGCTGAAAACTGGAGGACGAGTGTCTGTGAAATCCACATATGTGGTTTCATCCCTATGGTTCCGCCCATGATTTCCTTGTCGGGCATTCTGATTCTGGTTCTGAGCCATCATCGTGGTTGCAGTGACTAATGCTGCAACTGCATCAGCCAGAGTGGGTGGAACTGGTGGAGGATTAGGGATATCACCTCCATCCTGAGATGTACCAGCAGCATCACGGGAACGGGTATGAGCAGGCATCTGTTGAAACACAACTTCACTTTATTCACAAAGCCTTATGGGATTTCATAAGGATATATTACAAAGGCGTAACATACTTATGTTACATTATTTTTATTACATTAGTCTGCTCTCCGGCAAGACTTCCCATACCTACTAGGCTTTAGAAAGCAAAGAAAGGATATAATACACATCTTACTTCCCAAACTCTTTTACTCATCTTCCTCAGGATCCTCTTCTACTATCTCAGGATCTTCTTCTTCCATAACATTTTCTTCTTCACTCTCATCATCTATATCCAGTTGGTTTTCCTCTTCTTCATCAATAACGTCCTCATCGATATACTCTAATTCTTCAGGATCTTCCTCTTCATCATCCTGACCCATTACAAGACCAAGGTCCTCCTGAACTGCCTGTCTTTGGTATTCAGGGTCCAATAAGTTATTCAGCCTTATGCATTCATCGTCAGCCTCCTCCGCATATTCCTCCAAATCTTCCACATAGTCTTCAAGTTCTTGAATACGAACATTTGCCGCATCTTCTCTTGCCCAAGCATCATTTCTCTGGTGCTTCAGATGCTTTCGGGATCGCCTCAACGAAGTGATTTCGGTGGCTTCTAAAATCCTGTCGGTTTTAGCTCTTTCCAACTCGGATCTAAGTCTCACTATCTCAACTTGTGGATCTTGATGCGGATTGCTACTGCTTTCTCCGATCTCATATTTAGGAGCTAACTGATATCGAGGTACTCCTTTTGGTGTAGTACTCTTGCGAGGTGTTTGCTTGGTAATGGCCATCCTGAAGCAAGATAGGATAGATGAGAAGTATTCTAACGGTTAGCATGAAAAGGATTGATACTACTTAACCCAAACCACTTTAAAGGGGAAAGTAATTAAATAAATTAATTAAGCATGATGCATGAACGAACTTACGATCTAATCGTAAAAGAAAGCATTATTTACATATAAATAACTTTTATAACATAGGGCAATAGAATATGCTATTTCTCCACCACACTTTATAAAATCAGAATAAGGGTCAATAGAAAGAATCATAGATAAGGAATAAGCAATTTGGACCCAAAATAGTCAAGTTAAAATTATTTGACTCAAAACTTTTGAAGTTTTCACAAGAGAATACTACAATAACTCTTTTCAACAACGATCCAGCTCCGATACCAGCTGTGGCAGAACCTCCTAAATCATATGGCCCACACGCATGATTATTGTCTAAACAGACTCCAAATAACCATGACTGTGTTCCATACGACTTAAAAAGTCTGTCGGGTAAATCCCGAATCATCCACGATTCTCCGAGCAGGATCAATCATTATAGAGAGACATTGCAGTATTACAACAGTTTCATATAAATAAAATACCACGGAGTAAAACAGCGGAAGACTTACAATAACATACATTTACAAACTCTGAGTTTCAAAATATTTACAATGATAGGTTTAAGTTATACAAACCATAATAGTAGTGGAGTAGCAGTAGATTACAATATTACGAAAGCTCTGCCCAGGAGCTGAACATCTTTATTCGTCATCGCTTTCCTCGACGACTGTCATGCAATAGGATGCATAACACTCCTGCCCATGAAGCTCACCTGCAACAGGGGTTCAACAAACCCTGAGTACAACAGTACTCAACAAGACTGACCCGACGGAAGAGAAGGGTAGAGACTCAAGAGATGCAGGCTAGAGGGACAAGGTAAGGCTTATGAGAGATAAGAAATTTTTGCAGAAAAGCTTTACAAAAAGAGAAGTTGCTGGGATTATCTCCCATTATCTCCCAACTTCATTATTGACCTTAATTGTTATTCAAGTTGTTACTACGATGATGAACAACGATCGAGTCTTCTTCTCCGAGAAGCAACGGCGATTCGAATCCATTTTCATACCCAGCTGGGACCTAGGTGACTGAGCATACCGGAGACTTTAACTCCGAAGCACCCCAGGTGCACCGATATACCGGGATAACAACCTCAGCCGTATATCACCACATGATACACGTGAGCTCTACGGCCCAGCGTACCGAGATACATGGGAACTTAAACCCCACAGTAAAACACACTATGACAGCAGATGGGATTCTCTGACCCCATGCTAGGTCACTCCATGGCATACATGGCTCCAACCATCCGTATACCACTTCATGCATGTGGATTTCTAAATTCTCGATATCATCCAGTTCACCAACGGACGGGACCTAGGGCATCAACAGACGAGAACACTACAGAGGGACTCCATTCCCAGTGCAAGTTCGCCGTCCGGACTCGATTTATTACTAATATCAAGATTCCAACAAGAAACCAATCTCATCTTTTTCATTCTTTTGCCTTTGAATAATTAAATAAATAAGCAGGGCTAAGCATAACTACTTATCTTTTCAATAGGTAACAAGGAATAAGGAATAAGACAGGTAATGCAATTTGGTGGGTTTTCACTCAACTCCTATTACTAAATGCAACATATCAGAGCTGAAGCGGTAAAACTTTTTATAAATAGAATAGGGTTTAAATGTATCCGGGGCTTGCCTTGATGTTCGGGGTAGAAGTTTTCAAACTCTGGATCAACTCCCGATTCTTGAATCTGCTCGTCCTTTGGATCTGAGTGATAACGTTAACTCTCCGTTAACGGAAACTATTCGATAATTAATATGCTTTACATGATGGAATAGTAAACATGATGCTCGATGAGTGTATGATTAGGTTAAGGGGTTGATAAATTATTTAAAAGCATTAAATAAAGACATAAAAATTGAAGTTATCAAATTAATCTCAAAATTTTATTTTAGAAAGCTCTTAGCCTAACTAAATGGCAAAACAAATTTCAGAATTAAAAGCCAATTATTTTAATTATAAAAAAAATCATTGAAGGTCCATTTTTCAATTAAAAGGGCTAATTTTAACATATGCAAAAAGTACTCAAATTTGGCATTTCTTTTTTTTTCCTAGGTAGATAACATCATAAAGAATATTCACAAAAATTTTCAGAATTTTTGGACCTATATATGAATTACTATGAATTATCAAAGAAAATAGCATTTAAAACATTTTCTGAAAATGGAAAAAGATAAATCGGCACACTAACCCCGCGCTGACCAATGGCGGCGCGGTGGTTGACCGCCGATTCCTCGCCGTCGGTGTGATTTCCGGTGACATATTCTGATCCATCAGACTCAGCACAACACGTGGAGTCCAACGAGCTAGCTA
The DNA here is from genome assembly GCA_023333625.1 of Bothriochloa decipiens. Classification (NCBI taxonomy): domain Eukaryota; kingdom Viridiplantae; phylum Streptophyta; class Magnoliopsida; order Poales; family Poaceae; genus Bothriochloa; species Bothriochloa decipiens. The sequence continues at coordinate 20,588,715 of CM041647.1, read as the reverse complement.
ACGACGCTCGAGGGCTCGCAGGCTAAAGCATGCCGGGCTAACTCACGGACGGGCTATGACGGCTCGAAGCCAAAGCCTGCTCGAGGATCTATCGGTCAGTTAGGTACTGTACATTCGAGGGTACAATTCGGGCATCCTCTCGAAGACTGAACTTCGCTCGAGCGAATGGACCAGCCTCAAAGACGAGACTTCCCCCCAGCAAACGAGCCTCCCCTCGAGGACGGAACTCCGCCTGACGAACGAGCCTCCCCTCGAGACCAGTGCACCCCTCGACTCGAACCCTTCGAGAACAGTGCAACCCTCGACTACCCCTCGAGAACAGTGCACCCCTCGATTCAAGCCCTCGACTTGATCCCTCGACTCGATCCCTCGATTCGAGCCCGCACCTCGACCGTCACACCCTCGACTCGTCGGCCAAGCCCTCGAGCAGGACTCCGACGACTTCGAACTGCACTACAACAACTCCCGATGCGAGATGGATGAAATTGATAACACGAATAGACGCAGGAGCTCACCACGGCACTGATGCGCACGTTAGTAGAGGTCCGGAGTGGCTGGGTTGAGCTGCGGTCGATGGCGGTGATGGCGGCGGCGGCGCTCCGATGGCACAACGGCGTCACGGTGACCTCCGGTAATGCGCTGCTCAAACCAAGGTGCACATCAGACACAGGATAACATGGAGAGCACGATGAAGGTAAAATATTTTCACCTCTGGCGACAGCAAACGGCGGAGATGGCGGCGGCGGCGCGACTGACTGGCCGCGGGGAAGAAGACTGCGTGCAGGCAGCTCGGGCGATGAAAGAAAACACGGACTGGCCCAAAAGGACCGTGAGGAAGTTGCGGAACTTTGGGCGAGAGCAATTGGACAGAGGTTGAGCATCGACGGCGAATTTCGGCGGCGGAGGGAGATCGTCGGCGACGGTGGTGGGAGGAAGAAAGGAAAAGAACGGCGTCGTCCGATCGGTATTTATAGCTCGGAGCCGATGAAGGAGCAGGTGACACGACGACGGTGAACCTTCGCGCGTCTGTGAGCGCGCGGGTGGCCGAGAAGGACGGCGGCGGACGGCGGCGCGCGATGAGAAGCCGGCCATGGCGTTCGCCGATAGGGTTAGGTGCTGTTCAAGTTATTTACAGAATTGCCACTCGGTTTAAAATACAAATTACTCCAAAATTTGTATAAAAACTTGAAAATCTCCAAAAACATCATTTGCATAACTTTTCAAGAGCTACACTTTTCCTTTAATGGGCATCTTCAAATTCTGTTTAGATTTTAAAATTTGAATTCAGATTTGAAAAGGGGATTAACCCTAGAAATAAACATTTGAAATTACTTTTGATTTTTAAATAAAACTTGAAAATCTTCAAAACTATGAAATGTTGAGTTTGTCAAACCAAACATTTTTCATGTACAAAGTTTCCTCAAATTATGCATAATTTTTAAATTATGGTTTTAAATTCAAAAGGGGATAAATGCTAGAAACTGTATTTTCAAATTAATTTGAAATTTCTTTTGGAAACTTGAAAAACTTTGTATACCAACTTTGTAGCTCCTGTCAAGATCTACCAACTGTCTTTTTAGAGTATCTCCAAATTCCTTATAGAATTTGAATTAGAGAAAAGGGGATAAAACTAGGGTTGGAAATAAAGGGTTTTTGAAATGGGGTTTAAACTCAATTGGGTTTCTAACTTAATTGGTTGGTTATTAGTGATCACAAACATCATCCAAGGACATTTTTAGGTCATTGACCCAATGACACCCTTGGTTGACCAAGTTGACTTTTGCAAAACCATTTTATGGCATTTCCATTTTGACTTTAAATTTGAATTGCCAGGCTTAGAAATAAGCTTTGGAATCCAAATTAAATTTTAAATATGGAAATCATTTTTAGGGTTGGACTTAGACTTATACACTATGCTGGGCACTAGTGTAAACACAGTTCACACCTCAAGTACATAGAGTATAAACTAAGTATTTGCGATGACATTTGAAAATAAAATTTTATCATTTCATGTGACAAAGCAAATTCCAGAAACGCAATCAACCTAGAAAATGTAAATTTATTTTAGTTGATGCACATTAAGGTTGACTTAACCATGAATGCTTTGCAATGCATATGATGACATGGCAGGTTTTAGTTAACATAACACCAGAGGTGTTACACTTGAGCTGGTGGTCATGCTCTCTGTGGACTGCAGTGACCATCCTCACTGTCTCCGTCTTTTGGGTCTTCTTATTGCTCTTGTTCTTGGGCTTGTTCTTGATCTTGACATTGTGGTTCCTGATAACAGTCTCTCTTTCTAGCTCATGAGGGTACTGAGGGTGTGCTAAAAATTGCAAAACCTTGTTCTTGAAGATGAAGGTTTCTCGCTTGCCCTTGATGTTGAAGACGATCTTGGCAGTGTAGATGATGGCGCTGGCATTGTTCAAGAATGGTCATCCCAAAATGATGGGGGACCTCTTATCTCCTCCCGTGTCCACTACCATGAAGTCTGCAGGAACGTATGAGCTTCCTACTCATACACAGATATCTTCCATGATTCCCATTGGGTAGCAGAGTGACTGGTCTACAAGCTGCAAGCACATGGTTGTATATAATAAAGGACAACTGAATAGTTTCTCATATATCACCTTTCACATGGCGTTGACGCTTGCGCTGAAATCATAGATTGCTTCATTGAAGTTGGTGCTTCTGATGGAGATTGGGACAACTGGTCTTCCTGATCACCTTTCTTGATGGGTAGAGTCAGGTCATCCCATGGTCCTTTTGATGGGTCACTCCAGAATTTCCCTATATTAAATATGTCTACTAGATTTGCAGTTTCTAAACCTTCCGGTTGCCCTGGAATCTTACCTTGGTCAGCGGATGGAATGAAGTTGGCAAGCTGCTGCAACTAAGATTCTAACATCTTATTGAAGCTAAGCTGATTCTTTATAGCATTAGAAAAACTATCCATTCTATTGTTGACTATTTCCAGAGTTTTGTCATAAGATGCTAACTTCTTGGACAGGTTATCCATCAACTTACCTTGGTTGAGCAGTAACTCCCTTAAAGGTGGCTGATTAAAATTATTGTAGGAAGAATTATTACCTTGGTAATTACCTAATTATTTAGGCCTCTGTTGTTGATTCTAGCCTTGATTTTGCTGAGGACGATAGTTGTTGTTGTTGTTGTTATTGTTGAGGTAGTTCACATCCTCCTTCAGCTCTGGGCAATTAGCACTTGAATGCCCAGTTTCTCCACACTCTTCACAAGTCATGCGAGAGTCATGAATGTGCATGACTTCTTTCTTCTTAGGGGCTCTCTCATCGAGCCTCTTCATTAGTAGGTCCATCTTGGCAGATAGCATGTCTACTTCCTTAAGCTGGTGCATTCCACCTCTCTTGCAGGTCTGGGTTCTTTCTTCACTTCAACCTTGGTTGGAGGCCATATTCTCCACAAGAGTTGTGGCTTCTGGAATAGTAAGTGATAAGAATGCACCTCCAGCAGCAGCATCCATGGTCTCACGAGTGTTGTTGCTAAGCCCATGATAGAAGGTCTGCATGAGCAACCAATTCTCCATCCCATGATGAGGATATTCGAGGATGTAATCTTGAAAGTGCTCCCAGGCTTCTGGGACTATCTCTTCATGGCGTTGCTGAAAACTTGATATCTTCCCATGGAGAGCATTGGTCTTGCCCACGGGAAAGAACTTTGCCAAGAAATTGGTGGAACATAGTGCCCACATAGTATTCTTCTCCTTGTTGGCGTAGAACCACTGCTTTGCTCTTCCTAAGAGTGAGAATGGGAAAAGCCGAAGTAGTATTGCATCTCTGGGGACATCCTTGATGGTGAAAGTGCTATAAATCTCCAAGAGATGTTGGAGATGAACACTAGCATCCTCATGGGCCTTCCCACAGAACTGGCTGGCTTGCACCATGTTGATCAATGATGACTTGAGCTCAAAAGCTTTGTCGATGTTCGCAGCTGGTCCAGTACGAATGTTGTCCGTAGTGGGAGCTGAGAACTCACGAAGTGACTTGTCAGCCATGGCATCGAATGTTGGTGTCAAACTCCAAACAAAAGGTGGATCTTCCAATATAGAAGAATTGGCAGGTTGAGTAGATAAAGTTGATAAGTGCTTTCTCAACTTTGCCCTAGTCCTCCTAATTAAAGCTTCTGGATCTTCGAGGAAATTATCTGGAAGATCAAACCTGTTCATACATTACCCTGCATATAATATATAACATAGACAAAAGACAAGGGTAAGTCTGCATGAGTAGAGAAGGGTGGATGGTGCTCAATCACATTAGTGGATGCAATGCGGCTCATATATATATATATCCATTTGATAAGCTTTCAACCTTCCCCGGCAATGGCACCAAAAATGCTTGTTGACACCTCTAACACCACATAAGCAAGGTTTTCATCCCCAGCATGGTGCTAGAGGTGCTGGTATTAAATGCATATGCTTTTGTAGAGAATGAAGAAGGGATTCGCAAGCACACAGATAATACCGATGTAGCATTTTAACCGGGAGTAATCCAGGTATCATTATTTATATTTTACCACTGGGAAGGGATGCTTCTGGATATATATATGAGCAATGAGCATGCATGTGCTAATGGAGAACTTAACCATGTCTTTATCTATCTTCTCATGTAGGGTACGTGTCACATAAAATAGTAAGATAAATATAAATGATAAATGATAAAGATAAATGAGAGCACATAGCCACATAAAATAAGGATAAACATCACAATAGAGTACTCTAAGTTTATAACACTAGCACGGACTAGGACAATCTACAAGAATAAATCCAAAGTATTCTAACTATAAAGCCAAAGCATACAATGATTAGTGCAAGAACACTTAACAATCATTGGCGGGAAAAGGTTACATCTATGCATAGTGATACTACCATGAAAGATCAGGAACAGAGCAATCACTTTATGTAATAGTGGTGTTCTACTAGTCCTATACTCGGGAGCAGGACTACAGAGGACTCAAGGAGACTGTCACTCCCGCGATCTACCTCACGATCCAGAATATAGGGTGCAATCGTAGATAAATACAGCCTAGGCACCACGCCTACACAATATTTATGACTCACCCATCGATCTAATGAGCAAGCGCTATATGATCCTATGCATAAACATAATTCTAAACCAACTATGCTAAGCATATAATCAAAGTAAACTAAGAATAATATAATTGAGAACATAAACAAGTAGAGCAAAGTAATATCTGATATATTAGAATAGAATAAAGTACTATTCATAGTAGCAAGAACAAAGATGAATATGATGATGAAATACAAGAAATTACCAAGAACGATGATAGATCTGGACTCCAAGCTAGGCTTGACTCCTTCTAGATCTATTCCTATGTAGCTATGCTACTAAACTATGGAGCTCTAATTGAGACGGTGGCTCTAGGCTTCTCTGAATTCTAGAGAATGAATTTGATAATAAATTCTTGAATGAATTAGGGTTTCTCTAGGGGCCAGGGGCCCTGTTTATATAGCCCCCTAGGATGCACCACAGCCCTTGGATCAAACTGACTTGAATGGATGCTTCATATTGATCCTCAAGGTCGGTGGAGGCAGGATCCGTGAGGTTGGCCCTGATTGGGCCACCTGGCTAGATGGCCGCCCAGGTGGTATGGGCGCCCGCCCACCTGGCTCTGCCAGGTGGGTCTAGCTCTGCAGGGTCGCATTCTCGAGTCTTCTAGAGTATTCTTGAGTTGTTGGATGGGGTATTCTCTCTATGTAAACCTGACATGTGGACCTCTTTTGGTTCTTTTCTGATAACCCCCTGTAGAAATAGACAATTACCAAAACTCATGGAATTCTGTTAGTGTAACCCCTATAACTAGATGGTACTTATATATTATCCCTTTCTTGGGCTATGTTGACGGTTAAAAATGATACTTAACTACCATCAACACTTGGCAAGGTGTACCATGTTGGTCCAGCTTGACTTCTTCATCTTGGCTAATTCTTCCTCTTAGGCCTTCACCTTCTTCTCTAACTCAGAGACCTGATGCTTATAGAAGCGCTTGTCACCCTCCAATAGCATGATAATCTTATCCTGTATGAGTACGTGTCTTCCCATACTGTTGAGTGCCGCATCACCCTCCTTAGCCCAAATGCTCATGGCCTCGGCCCAATGTTCCTTGTCATCCTTGGAAGGGTCAAGAGCTCGGGGCAACAGGGAAGTGGTCCTGTCTTGAGCAGCTCGTAGGTGTCTCTCATCACTACTGGAAGGGCGGTGCATGCTGCAAGCTGTGCGGCATAGGTGATGGTACGTTCCACCTCGTAGACTATGAAGGTATTCAGTGCGGGCACCTCCTCGCACCCGATAATCAAAATACTCACTGCATAGCACTCTTCTGACCTGTTGGGTTCATTCTTGCGATAGCAAGTCCAGCTGCAGTTCAGCTTGGGGACGCCAAGTAGCTGGAGTGTCTCATGCAGGATTTGAGCATAGTCTTGTTGTTTATCTCCGTCGAAGGGGACCTCTGCAAAAGTTGCCATCTGCATTCAGAGCCGAGAAAGAAAATTAGAAGGTAAGTGAAAGAAGAGATGAGCCAAGCATAAAAGCGCTATGCAAGGTATATAACCAAAAGTAGTTCAAGATTTTTCTATTCTATCGTCCAATCCTATAGGTCTTGTTCTAGGGTCAAGCATGGCTCAGGTACCAACTGAAACATCCTCAATTTTCCACGAAGGGAAAATACACAGAATGAAGGATATAATGATAGCCCAGGAGGTCAAATTATCAATTATTTGATAACAGTTGATTACAAAGCCAAACATCGAATAAAAGAATACAATAGAGGGGTTTACATAAATTGTTACATCACCACATGGTGGAGTCATCAGAGTATCTAACATCCAAAACAGCTTCAAAAGTAGAGGGATATCGTGGAAGCAACGTCTTGCACCATCTTGAGCGTAGGCACGAGACCATCTAATCCTCGAGCCCTTCATCATCGTCGGCGAAGCTGGGCTCACCTGCCAAATAACTTTCTATACGATTTGTACTGGCCACCGACTCCCACCCTATGCTTTTCTTATGCTCTATGGTAGGTGGATGCAAATGGATATATCAAGAATATATATGGCTGTAGTTTTCCTATGCAGGTATCATCAATATCATATAATAATAGTTCATCAAGTTTTATCTCATTCCCATTCCCAGAATCCTACTCTCAATCATCATTCAACATCCATCATCCTCTCAGCTCACTCAACAACCACGCTCACACGTGGGCAGCAAGGACAACTCCCTCTCGTCCATGCCTAAGCGGCCACCACGCCATCGGGTAACACTAGGGGAAGGTAGAAAGGACTCCTCTCACTACTCAAAAGAAATGTAGGTCACAGAATAGCCATACCGAGGCTGTGGACTATATATAGATTTAAACAACTCTACAGAGTGTGTACACCTGTAATCGACTAGCGCCGACCATCCACCAGATAACCATCATCGGCGCTTGCAATCGCCTAGGCTGATGCCAAATGGTCTCCTAACCTGGAAAGATACCATCCTACGTACCTCTTAGCCTGGGGAACTCCGGAAAACTGTCTCAGGGCAGCTGAGAGTGGGTGACGTAGTCATCGGGCCCAATAAGTGGCACTATGCATCTAGGACGGTTTAGGAAACTATCATCCAACCGCCCACCCATACCACCTAACAAACTTGCAGTAATGGCATCAACCAAATTAGTCGAACATCTGTCCCTCGCCGAAGCGAGAGCGAGTGGTGTGTACGAAGGGTCTGTGGTTCCGGTTCTCAAGAGACAACAGGTCCCAGGGGGGACCAGACAGGATATCTCCTCAAATGGGACTAAAATAGTCCATGCTAAAATAGCACCTCCTACCCGGGGCTTCGCTCCATGAAGGCTCTCACCCCTGGGATCTCCTTAAGTCACAATGTACCCACCACAAGTACTCAGAATATAGGGGTGCCCAGGTTGCACCCCCTCAGCAAGACTCGCTCCAAAAGCTCGTCGTAGATCCTGCCCAGTCGACTCAACCCTCACCACTCATGGTCACTCAGGACATCATCACCATGTATCGCTCAATAGTCACCAAGCCCGGCACACCAAGCCGAACCATTCCCAGAGGTTCACCACTAGCATCACATCATAGACATAATGCGAGTGGAGTAATAAAAAGTGAAGTAACAAGCATATATATGAGCGTGTCTATCCTATAAGCAAGTGAGCAGGGTAAAGGTTATGACAAGGAATAGGCATACAAGTAATCTACCATGCAATCCTATCATATCATAGCATAGCATTATTGCATAAACATAGAGCACTAGCATTCTATCATATTGCATGCATAATAGAATCTACAAGGTTGGGTGGGATGTGGCACCTGAATAGCTGTCACTCAAGTCCTTGGCATGCTCCTTAGTCCTCCTCCTCGGACCACTCCTTCTCAGGATCTGAAATCGAGATATAATGGTCATAGGAGCGACCCCTATAGATCAATCACAAAGAAACAAATGAAATCCAAGAACTCCAAATGCAATCATACATAAGCCTATGATGTAGAGCTCATTTTTATGAAAATTTAGACTCTTGGTTCATAATTTTTGAAGTTCGTATGAAGAAGATATGAATTTTAGAAGATTAAAATATATTCTGAAAAAGAAAAATAGCAGGTTAAATGTCACGTGACACGTGGCAGCTTCTGATAGGTCGTGACAGAAACAGCCAATGACAGGTGGGACCCAGGTCAATGGTCAACATCGACGGTCAACGGTCAACGATGACCGGGCCTAAACCGAGCCTCGGCAGGCCTAGGCAGGGCCGGATATGGGCCATGTTGGGCCGACCTGGCCCGGACACATGTCGTCAGCAGGGGCTGGCTGCGTGGTGGGTCTTGGTCTAGTGGCCTTGGTCCACGGCCTTTGGCTCGATGAGCCAGGTCCATGGTGGACTATAAACAGCGGGGCTAGGTGGCTCTCTACCATTGGTCCAGCATGGCCACATGGGCCTGGTGGACTCTGTCCACACGGGTAGGGGATTTTCCCCATCTCCTTTACCCTTGCACGGCGATGCTTGCCGGCGGCGAGCGACGCTGCGGCCACGGCTGGCCGGGGCTAGGCGAAGCAGTGGCCAAGGCGGCGCTAGGGCATGGCGAGAGCAGCTACAGGGTCACGGCAGGCTCGCGGCTCATGAGCTTGCTGGCGTGCGTGTCACAGCGGCAGCAGATGGTGGAACTGCAATGGCAGGCGGCTGCAGCGTGTCGGGGATGGCTCTGGCTCACGCAACCGTGTCACGAGGGCAAGGCGGTCATGCTAGCGGGGTCGAAGCGGGCTCACGAGACCTCCGTTTGCCGACGCATGCATCGTGGTGGCTGGCTCGGTGGAGCTCACCGGCGACGGCAGTGAGCGGCGGCTACGGCCGGCGCGGGCTAGTCAGGCGAGTGGCTAGGGCAGCGTGGGAATGTGGTGCAGGCGGCTGTGGGGTCATGGCATGCTCGCGGCACTCCGATGAGCCAGCGTGTGCACGCGGTGGCGCCCGACAGCAACGGCAATGGCCACGGCGGTGGGGTGCTATGGCGCATGAGAGGCAGCGTGGCCTTGCGCTATGGACGCGCGCACTCAGGGTGAACGAGGATACGTGTTCAATTAGGAAAGAAAGGGTCCTAGGCTGGCGTTCAATGACGGCGGTGGAGGACGACGATGGCGATGCCGGTGGTCTGGTGAATCCCGAATGGCGCCATCTTCCTCCATTTCCTCCGATTCGAGCAGCTTGGAGCTCGGAAACCTAGCTACCGGAGCTAACGGAGGCTCGGCGGGGGCGCGCATGGCCGAGTGGCCATGGCGGCGCTCCGGCAGCCGGGGTGCCTCGGCGACTAGGGCCGCAAAGGTGCGTAGCCCCACTGTGGTTGTTGCCAAGCCCCAAAAAGTTGTTGGGGAGACATTCTAGGCTACCAAGAGCACGATGGCATAGTTGATGAAGAGAAAGGAGTAGAGGGGAGCGAGAACATGGACAATGAGCTAGCGGCAGTCATGAAGCTTGGTGTGCTCACCTTGGTGCATTCCAGTGATGGCAAGGGCTCACGGTGGGCTTGTTGTCAAGGAGGCAGAGCAGCAGCGTGGGGCGTTGTGTGCGGTGCTCCGGGGTCCTCCGGTGGTCCAGCAGTAGCGGCGCGCGGACCTCAGCTTCGGCGGGCGGCTCTGCTCCGACGGACTGCTCCTTCCCCGCCTCCTTCTTCTCTTTCCTCACCAACTCCTTCTACTCAGTCGGGCACATAGCAAGGTGGCCAACAAAGGCAGCTGGCTCAGGGGTAAACCCTAACGGTCGAGCTTCTCCCCTTTTATTTCCATGGCGGTGGCCATGGACGGTGAGGATGGGAGGTGCCCATCGGGCGGTTAAGGGCGAGCAGCACTAGGGTTAGGGTTCAGGCGCGAGCGACCGCAGTGAACGACTGGCATCCGGGCACGGTCGGGCATGGACGGACGGTAGGGCAATGCCTTGGCTTTTTTTGGAAACAAGGATGGGACGTCCAGGCTCCCGAAAGAGGCACGAGGTTGGGGTTGATAGGCGGGGACCACCCGTAAGCGGCTGCAACTAGGGCGCGGCCACAGAAGGCTTATGCTGGGCCGGTTTGGCTACGTGGGCCGGCCAGGCGTGTGGGTGGACACGTGCGTGGCGCTGGTGGCTGGTGATCTGGGCCGATTGGCCTTGCTAGGCCGCGGCTGCGAGCGGGGGAGAGAGGCGCGGGCTAAATGCCCCTTTTCTAATTCCTCCTTTATCCTTTCTCTTTTCCTATTTCTCTTCTAAACTACTAAACCAAATATTCCATGACCATGTTAGTGCAACATGTTAGTGACCATGACATATACACCTAGTGGGTCCCCTAAGGTCTCATGGTCAAGTTGGTAGCCATGTGCATGGTTAGTAGCATAATTATATATATACATGTTGGCACATGTAATAAAAGATTATTAGATTTTATTAAGCATCACATAAAATCAAATAAGAAGCATCTCAAACTCTTGTAGTTACAATGCAAATGCTCATGCTAATATTAGGTGCAACTTGTGCAACAATTGGATGGTTTCCTACATGATACTCACTAAACATTGGTTACTTTAGAAAAATTTTTGTTGGTTGTAATTTTTAGTGTTTGGATTTTTAGAGATGTTACACTCCTAACATAGTCCAAAGCAAATGCCACCCTTGGATCACAAGTGTGCTTCCTATCAACGGCTCATAATCAGCTCACAGGCAATGGACCCACATCTCCATCATCCAAAGTGATCCAGGGTCCCACCACTTCATACCCACTCTAAAAGAGGTAGAGAGGGCCTACAAGGAAGGGGGTGGCCCCACCCATCATAGGGGGGTCGGCTGACCCCCTTATGGGGCCCATCAGCCACTCGGTTTTCACCAACCGACATCAGCAATCTTCTAGAAGACGTGGCTAGGCCCATATGTCATTGGAGGGGTCGGCCGACGCCCTTCTTGGGCCCAACTAAGTCGGTTGGCACTCCACTGACTCCCTGCATGCTTCCACATGGTGATTAATCCTAGGCGTCTATCCAAGTCAGTAAGGCGGTTTATCCAACGGTGCATGACGGAGTTCACACGAATCGCTGACGTGGCACTGGAGTAGCCTCTACTCCACCTCCACTATAAACACCCCCATAGGCCTTCACTTTAGAGCATGAAACATAGGAGAGAGCCACTATCTAGTATATTTAGCTATGTTAGTAGAGGGAGAGTGAGGAGTCTCCAATGAGGAGTCCCGGCCTATCGGGAGTCTTCTCCAAGGGGCGCCTCAGCGGATGCGAGCTTCTTCTAAGTATTTCATTCGAGTCTTTTCTAGTATTTGATATTCTGGTCTTAGTATGTATATGCTCTTGTTACTGGTGCACTGTTTTACTTAGTAAATTACTCGAGTCTCTTGCAATGATTAGAGTAGTAAGATTAGTGTAAATGTGGTGTCTAGACGACATGTTACCAGTGTGAGCTGCTTGTCGCACTGCAAGACACCTAGTGCGAGAGTGACAGTCCTCACTAGGCATAGAGTTCCTTGTATGCGTTGTTAGGCAAGTTAACATAGTGAGAGTGGGGCTGAATAGGGTATTTGCCTTAGTAGGGGTTCTGTCTCCTACTTTTTCATCTATCGCCCCCAGTAAGGGAAGAGGTGATAAACCTCGTGATACATAGAATACCATGACCAGATGTCATTGCTAGTTAGACCTCTCTATCCTATTATCCTAGACCCTTTGTTTTATCACTGGACGACCTTGAGCCTAGTTAGTTCACTTCACATTCCCCGTGAAAAATACGAACCTAGAATACTCCCGGTGAAGGCTACATTGACTATCGTACGCTTGCGGTATATCCGTTTGCCACTTCTAGTGTCAACAAGCTTTCTGGCATCGTTGCCAGGGAATGGTAGCTATTCTAACATAGAATTAGGTCATCCGAGTTATCCTTGTTTTACCTTTCTTTTGTTTTTATCCTTTCCATACCAAAAAAAGAAAAAACCCATCTTTTATCTCGCCGCTCCAAAGGGCCTAGTTTGGAGCCACCACCATTATCCCATTTTTTCACCTAGCTATGAGCTTCGCCCTAGTTTCATAGCTATGGTTCAGAAACTATCTTTTACTAGGGAAGAAGATGAAAACCCATATACTCACTTATGTGATTCTTGAGCAATTGTGGTCATGTCTTCTTATTGAAGGCATGACACGAAATACCTTGATGGAAGCTATTCCTGTTTTCTTGGCGGGGATAGCTAAACATTGGTATGCTCGACATGTAGAGATTGCGCATAGAGAATAGGAAAGCCTTCAATCCAATCTTAGCTTAGCTATCTTCCCTATTTCTCGTGTTACCCATCATCGAAGAGAGATCCTAAACTTCCAACAGAAGGAGATGGAGTCTCTCCATCCCCAAGCAAGAAGAAATCTCGATAGCCGAATCACCATCAATCCCATCCAAAGTTTCGCTATTGATCCTAGACTATCATTTCATGTCACTTTTATCGGAAAGCCAATTGAGCAGATCTTGGGGAATGCTTTGGAAATGAGAAGCTTGGTCATAGAATAAGCAAAGAAAATCTACCTGTTGGGATTTTCCAATCTCTTAGCACAAGGGTAGAATCCAATCCTATTCTTGATCCAAGGGGTGAGCTTAAGATGATTTCATAATCAACCGTGACATATCCAAGTCTAGGGGAGGATTTGGAATGTCATAAAAGCGCTCATCCACTCCTTGAGATGGAGAATTTCATCATTGAGCATGGAAGTTAACCTTTGATCCTCTCGTCAAGCCCTTGCTCATTTGAGAAATCTCCAACTCAATCTTTCTTCCTACCACTACCAAACAAAAGATCTACAGCTACTTGCTCTTCTTGTGTCCAAAATCTTTGCAGTGGAGGTTGTAGATGTTTTTGTTTATCACAAGATCTCCAAAACTCATAGTGTATGAGTTTTTACAATTAGGCCCTCGCAAGTTAGTTTTAAATTAACATCATGCAACTTGTGTGCCTAACTTGAGTAGGGTAGTAAGACTTGTGGTTTTCGTGATTCAGGGCATATTTTACACCAAGTGTGGGGGGTCATTTGACCCCCTCAAACACATTTGGGCATTGAAGGACATCCTGAGCAAAAGCATCAGTGTAGGAACTCATCATTAGAGGTAAGAATGCACAAGGGAAGAATCAAAGTGGCTAAAGCCTCCAAGGTGGGGTCGACCGACACCACCATGGGCCTCCAAGGACCAATGCTACAACTCATCATCTTTAAGGTAAGTGGCCACCTTCTTAAAGTTTCCATGTGCATGAGCCTGGATATAATAAATTAACATGCTAGAACTCATCCTTGCTAACGATTCAACAAGACTAAAACCTACATGTCTTACCTTCTATTCATTACAGTATGGTTTGGCCACTAGATTAGAATGTACATACCTATGATAGTCTCTAGGACAAAACTGGTCCTGGGAAGCCTCCATAGGGGGGTCGGGTGACCCCCTCTTGGTGGCTAACCAAACCCATATTTGGCCAAACCATCCCTGCCACGTGAAGTACTAATCTAGAGCCTGTTAGCTCCGTACCCCCTAAACAGGGGTCAGGCAACCTAGGCATAGGATCCTTTTGACCCACAGTGTTTTGCCAACACTTGGAAACTATCCCTAGTTGCAACCCTTGTGGAAACAAAGGTTGTAGTTTTTGGCAATAGCTCCCTTTAGACCTCTCCTCTTCTTCTTCATCCCATTTCTCCTCACCTCAATTTCAAAACCTTCTAGCCTCCTTTATATCACCCAAGTTACCTAGAGTAGCTTCACCATGGCCCTACTAGCACAAATGTCATTAGTTCATCCAGTGAGGACCATTTCAATCCTGAGGAAACCATAGGTCACCATGGAGGCTGTTATGTTCGAGGAAGAGCCCTACCATGCCTTTGATGCCCACCTTTTGAACCATAAGGGTAGTTGGCGGTGCACTGGGACAATGGAAAATGTTTTTCCCCTTGTTCACCTCAGAGGAGAAGTAATATAGAACTCCATGAGCTCATCCAAAGACCATCCAATGGAAGGTTAGTCCTCTAAAATCAATGAGCCATTGACTTGTTTCTAGGATGATAGTTTGAGAAGAGAGTCAGGAAAAAGGTCCTTAGTGCGGTTTACACACTTAGAGACAACAATGGGGCATAAGGACCTCCTTCTTTGACCTCTTTATTTGGACATCTCAAACCTCTTCATGGATATGCTAGGCACATAGCTAAGTCAATCTTTATCATCGTAAAATGTGCCTATGATCTAGTAAATAAAATGAGCACAATTTTGTTCTGCTGGTGTGTTGCCACCAGCAGGACACCTGCACTTGATGTTTCCTATGTCTTTGCATTTTAAAATTCTCAAGAAGCCAAGTGTGGGGGTCGGTCAACCCCTCAACTACGTCCATGAACTTTTATGAAAATACCATAGCGTAGCACATGGCCTGACACATTGGCAAGGAAAAATTTGACCCAAGTAGGGGTCGGCCGACCCCCACTTTGGAGGCCAACGGGAACACAAGTTTGCAAAAATACATGTTCAATAGAGGAGATTCAGATGGCAGCAATAGGCAAGCCCATGTGGGGTCAGCTGACCCCACCTTGGAGCCCTGGACCCACCAGTCAGCATCCACTCATCGTCTACATGCCTCCTGACTGGTTTGCCACTCCTAATCCCCCTCTGTTCTTTCATTTTTACTTTTATCTTTTATTTGCTTTCCTTTGATAAAATAAAATAAAAATAAAAACAAGAAGACTTGCATCTGAAAAAATAAAAAGTGACATGATTTATGACATTTAAAGGGTAGAAGCGTTACAAAGTCTAACTCTTGCATATGCTTATACTTGTGGGTCACATATCTTGATAGGAATATCTTATTGACTTGGTTGTTACTAAATGTGATATGGTTCTTAGCTCATTATTCGTACCTTTTCTATTCAGGTGCTTAGAGATTTATTTTTGAAAATGTCATGAAACCATAGTGTCACTTACTCCTCAATAGTAATAAAATTCCTACCAAAGCCATATATGTTCATACCATGTTCAAAACTCTTCTATATATGCTACTTGTGTTGAGTTTGGTCAAACCATTATTGACCCTAGTTGAGAATTATGTCATAGTCCCAAGATCAAGATCACAGACACACCACATATACACATGCTGCTTCTACACTAGAAGTACGCATAAACTTGCACCCTCCATCCACCAAAAATATGCCAACTCTTATCCTAATAGTTGTGCACTTTTCTACCAAATAAAAATGCCGACTCTTATCCTGAGAGCCATGCATTCCCTATGCAAAATTGACTCCCTGCATTATCATGACATCTCTCCATTCCAAAGTTTTTCATATGCTAATAAAGGATATGGGCTAAGTAAAAAACCGTGCCTAGAGGCATGAGAGATGCAATAAACAAATGAGAAAAGAAAATTCTACCCATTCAAAAAAATGGATATATGCCCATATCCCTCCAAAAGTTCCATTCCATCCAATAAAAGAGAGTCATGATGCATGGAGTGCCAAAAATATTTAGCATTAGAAATCCATTCCATCATTTTTCACACACTTGCACATCTTGATCTAGGATTATGACATTCTTCTCCCTAGATCCTTGTTTTGACTTTACAATAAATGCAATGCAAGTATGCTATCTTGTTTATCCCTACCTGAGCCCCACATAAGCCTGATAGATGTAGGATGAAACAAAAGAAGGCAATCTTATGCTATGCCTTGGTGAGGAATAATATACTTACTGAGTGACTTGAGAGTACTATTTGAGGAGTAAGAATGAAACTATGTGCTTTCTTTTAAAACCATTAATAAAAACTCTAAGTACTAAGGATATGAAAATGGGAAGATGACTTTGCTTTGAGAACTGTTCAATTTTTCAACATCTGAAGGATATATGCTAGACAATACCACATAACCCACTTGTATGAGATATGTCATGAGTAAACCTTTGTGTTTGCTAATATCTTAAAGATGTCATAATCATATTTTATCTTTCTCTCTAACCTTTGCTCGAGGACGAGCAAAGACTTAAGTGTGGGGGATCTTGTTGACGGGAGTTATATCATGTTTTTACCCCATCAAAACCATCAACAAGACATTCTTTCTAGAAGGAAACCACCAAACACATAGTGACTTAGGTACAAATAACTTGGTTCCACATGTACTTGTCATTATTTGGTTGCAGCACTCAGAACAGGTACTTTTTAGTGTCCTAAAGCTTCATATGAAGGATGGGCAAGCAACCAAGTATATCCAATTGAAAAACCAACTTCACATTCATCAATATCATAGCTTCTAAAGACAATGTGCAAAATATGGGCATAATGATGGCGTTGGCCGATGCCACCTTGGTGGGCCCAGCACCACCATTGTGCTTAGAATTGCACATAAAAGTCACCTGCAGAAGATGAGCCTTTGGTTCCACCAAAGGGGGGCGTTGGCCGATGCCCCTATGGGACCTTCCCAGACACTACTAGACCACCAGGATCCTCCCAACACAGTCCCAAGCAAATGCCACCCTTGGATCACAAGTGTGCTTCCTATCAATGGCTCATAATTAGCTCACAGGACCATGGACCCACATCTCCATAATCCGAAGTGATCTAGGGGCTCCACCACTTCATACCCACTCTAAAAGAGGTAGAGAGGGCCCACAAGGAAGGGGGATGGCCCTACCCATCATAGGGGGGTCGGCCGACCCCCTTGTGGGGCCCATCAGCCACTCGGTTTCACCAACTGACATGAGCAATGTTCTAGAAGATGTGGCTAGGCCCACATGTCATTGGAGGGGGTCGGCCAATGGCCTTCTTGGGCCCAACTAAGTCGGTTGGCACTCCACTGACTCCCTGCATGCTTCCACGTGGTGATTAATCCTAGGCGTCCATCCAAGTCGGTTCCAAAGGCGATTTATCCAACGGTGCATGACGAAGGTCACGCGGATTGCTGATGTAGCACTGGAGTAGCCCCTATTGTTGGTATTTGTTAAGTGAAATTGAAATATGAAGCATTCCACAAGCGCACAGAAAATACCATTGTAGCATTTTACCGAGAGTATCCAGGTATCATTATTTATATTTTACCACATAGAAGCATAGGTTAAAGAATATGATAATTCACCATCATGTATCTACTAACTTAGTAAACCAACTAGACTAGAGTAGGGGTAAAAGATATTTAATAGGATATATGAATGATAGCACACATGAGAATCCTATAATAAATGAGTCGATAGCTATAGCGAGAGGACAATGGAAGAGATCAAGGTTCCTATGCACTTCTCTATTACTTTGGTTCTAAGCAACTAAGGTATGGATAGATATAGCGATCACACAATAGCACTTTGGAGCAGCAGGTCCTTTTCAACTCTCAAAAAAGACTGGGAAAAGAATAGTTGGGAGAAGGCTGCCGAAAGCTCTACAAAACATCAACCCGAACGTGGTGGATTACAAAGGCCTTACAGAGCTGTCACCCCTGGGGCTACCACAACTATCCATGGGGTTGAACGCAACCTCAGGTAACCTATAGACTAAACACATGTCTAATCTATCAATTACTACTCAAGCTACTCGAGATAACTAGACCACTCAATACGAGTAAAGATCCCATGCCAAGATGTAACAACTATACTAAACATACATATGAAAGGCAATAAGTAAATATAGAAGATGAATAGACATACCAACTCCATGAAGACTTCTCCAGAACCGAAGTGCAGCTTCGCTCCCCCAAACTCTCATCTAGAACTAATATACTACATTAGAAAGTCTAGCCCTAATCTCTAGAGAAGAGAGGTCATCCTTTCGAGGGACACCTCTACATCTCCACAACGAATAATGATTTCTGGGCTGGTGGGGGCGCCCTTCTTATATAGGCCGAGGTGGAGTAGCTCCTAAGGAATCTCCACGTCATTGATCTGCTTCACATCCCTTGATCAACGTTTGATCAAACTGAACTTAATCTATGACTTAGATTGGAACTCAAAGGCGGTGGGAGCAGGATCCGTGAGCCTAGACCTGATTGGTACAGGTCAGCGGGCGCCCGCCCAAAGGGGGTGGGCTCCCACCCGGCCACTAAGTCAGATCAGGTTCATCTTTGGTGGGTTCATAGATCTCGTCATTAGCTTTCTGAATCATCTTAGATCACCCCAAACGGAGTTCGTATGTGTCCTGGGCATCCGTTTTACCCGGACTGCTCCTTGAGCCCATTTGCAATCTTCTGGAAGGTGTAACTTTGTTGTCCGAACTCTGATTTGGGTGAATCAAAACTCCATTTGATGTGTCTCGATGAGCTCTATATAATGGATCACTTTATTTCATCATTTGATATACTTCTATTTAGTGATCCTGGTACTTTTCCGCTTTTACCCCTGCAAAACATACGTGGAATTCTATCAGTGCAACCCCTATATCTAGATGGTAATTATGTTAGGTCCTTTTCATGTCTCGTTGATGGTTAAAAATTGATGTTAACTATCGTCAATAAACTACCCCAAGCTTACCCTTTGCTCGTCCCTGAGCAAAGCTAAACTCAGCAAAGGATCAGGAGTTGCTACAATGCTTTCACACCTCAAAAGTACACATGCGTTCAAACTAGAACTCTCCTCTGGATTAGCATCAATCATCTAGACTTTCAAACTTACCCATATTACCTTCAACCATGGGGCTTATAACCTTCACTTGGGTCTTGAGCAATTAAAAGACAGAACGATCAAGTCAAGCACTATGTCTCGAGTCCTTTGATCAACCTTCATTCTAGAGTTTTTGTAAGTTTTCAAAATAAAACTCAGAGATTCCCTTGTATGACTCTCTCAGGTCTCTCATATGTGATATTTATGGATCCTCACCAAGGCAACAATGGTGTTTTGTCTTCTTCTCTCAGAGTATGTGGTATTTTTGGAATAAGGCAGAGTAACATTATGCCTTCTCTCTCTCACCCTATAACTAGTAGGCTTATGTAGAGTTCATAGGTGGGAAAGAAACAGCTCAAACTTACTTACAATACATATGTTGCCTAATCCAACCATGGATCCAGAGGAACTCATCATACAATCAAATCAAGATGTGCATGTGTGGTTTCAAATGAGTCAACAAATAGTATAGTAGAGAATTTTGGTGGAATGTAGAAGGGGTGAAAGCCTAACTCTATAATGCTCCTTTACAAAGGGTAACTTCTCTCAACTTAGAACTTTAGAGGATTGAGAAACTGGGGCTTTTCTATAATCATATTTTTCTTTTCTCTTTTTTTTCATCACACTTTTTTTCACTTTTTTGCCAAATAGCCCACTCTCTGATACAATTGGAACTTTTGAGAGAACAAAGAAAATGATAAAAACTTGGAGCATTTATTTTGGAACTAGGGGTAGCAGACAAGGAAAACCTATGGGGAATATTTTTGGTTGTTCACTCCCAGTGAAGGAGCAGAACATTTTTGAGTGGATCTAAATGGGTGAATATGGTTGTTGACACCTCTAACACCACATAAGCTAGGTTGTCATCCCCAGCATGGCACCAGAGGTGCTGGTATTAAATGCATATGCTTTTGTAGAGAATGAAGAAGGGATCCACAAGCGCACAGATAATACCGATGTAG
Source organism: Bothriochloa decipiens (assembly GCA_023333625.1). Lineage (NCBI taxonomy): Eukaryota > Viridiplantae > Streptophyta > Magnoliopsida > Poales > Poaceae > Bothriochloa > Bothriochloa decipiens. The sequence goes on along the minus strand of CM041647.1, from coordinate 20,568,595 downwards.
CATTTTAACCGGGAGTAATCCAGGTATCGTTATTTATATTTTACCACTAGAAAGTGATGCTTCTGGATATATATATGAGCAATGAGCATGCATGTGCTAATGGAGAACTTAACCATGTATTTATCTATCTTCTCATACAGGGTAAGTGTCACATAAAATAATAAGATAAATATGAATGATAAATGATAAAGATAAATGAGAGCACATAGCCATATAAAATAAGGATAAATATATCAATAGAGTGCTCTAAGTTTATAACACTAGCATGGACTAGGACAATCTACAAGAATAAATCCAAAGTATTCTAACTGTAAAGCCAAAGCATACAACGATTAGTGCAAGAACACTTAACAATCATGGCAGGAAAAGGTTACATCTATGCATAGTGATATTACCATGAAAGATCAGGAACAGAGCAATCACTTCTATGTAATAGTGGTATTCTACTAGTCCTATACTCGGGAGGAGGACTACAGAGGACTCAACGAGACTGTCACTCCCGTGATCTACCTCAGGATCCAGAATATAGGGAGCAATCGCAGATAAATACAGCCTAGGCACCACGCCTACACAATATTTATCACTCACCCATTGATCTAATGAGCAAGCGCTATACGATCCTATGCATAAACATAATTCTAAACCAACTATGCTGAGCATATAATCAAAGGAAACTAAGAACAATATAATTGAGAACATAAACAAGTAGAGCAAAGTCATATCTGATATATTAGAATAGAATAAAGTACTATTCATAGTAGCAAGAACAAAGATGAATATGATGATGAAATACAAGAAATTACCAAGAACGATGATAGATCTGGAATCCGAGCTAGGCTTGACTCCTTCTAGATCTATTCCTATGTAGCTGTGCCACTAAACTATGGAGCTCTAATTGAGATGGTGGCTCTAGGCTTCTCTGAATTCTAGAGAATGAATTTGATAATGAATTCTTGAATGAATTAGGGTTTCTCCAGGGGCCAGGGGCCAGGGCCCCTGTTTATATAGCCCCCTAGGATGCACCACAGCCCTTGGATCAAACCGAATGGACGCTTCATATTGATCCTCAAGGTCGGTGGAGGCAGGAACATGAGGTTAGCCCTGATTGGGCCACTTGGCTGGGTGGCCGCCTAGGTGGCATGGGCGCCCGCCCACCTGGCTCTGCCAGGTGGGTCTAGCTCTGTAGGGTCGCCTTCTCTAGTCTTCTAGTGTATTTTTGAGTTGTTGGACGGTGTATTCTCTCTATGTAAACCTGACATGTGGACCTCTTTTGGTTCTTTTTTTGATAACCCCCAGTAGAAATAGACAATTACCAAAACTCGTGGAATTCTATTAGTGTAACCCCTATAACTAGATGGTACTTATATACTATCCCTTTCTCAGGCTATGTTGACGATTAAAAATGATACTTAACTACCATCAACAAGCTCCCCCAAGCTTACCCTTTGCTTGTCCCTGAGCAAAGATAGACTCAGCGATGGATCAGGAGTTGCTACAATGCTTTCACTCCTCATAAGTTCACATGCCTTCAAACAAGAACTTTCCTCTAGATTAGAGTGAACTATTCTGACTCAAGACTCACCCATATTACCTTCTTCCATGGATCTTATGGCCTTCACTTGGGTCTTGAGCAGTTGAAAGACAGAACAGTCAAGTCAAGCGCTATGTTTCTCACTCTTTGATCAACCATTGTTCTGTAGTTTTTTGCAAGTTTTTAAATAAAACTCAGAGATTCCTTGTATGACCCTTTCAAGTCTCTCATTTGTAGTATTTCTGGATATCTCCAAGTCAAGTATAAGGTATGCCTTCTCTCTTCTCTCACGATATGTGGTATTTGTGGAACTTAGGCATAGTGAGATTGCCTTCTCTCTCTCACCCTATATCTAAAAGGCTTATGTGGAGCTCATAGGTGGGGAGATAACTCAAACTACTTGCATATATTGCATAGTTAAACCATGGATCTCGAGGAACGAGTCATACAGTCAAGTATGTCCATGTGAATGAGGGGAATATATAGAGTGATAGGAACGATGGTGAAGTGAAAGAGATTAAGAGGGGTGATGGATGACGGTGAAGATCTAATTCTACAAATGCTCCTTGGGGATAACATACCTCCCTTTATTTGGAAACTTTGAAGGGGAGGACTTGGCTGCTATCTTTCTTTTTCTTTCTTTCATTCCTTTGGGACTTTTGTCCTCTTTCTTTCTTTTTCTTCTCTTTTTTTAGAGCAACCAATCCTCTTGATGCGATGGCTATCACAATAGGGAGTATGAACTGAAACACTGGAGCTTTATTGCACAATGATGGCGACACATATATATTTTTGGATGTTCTCTCCCAGTGTAGGAGTTAGAACATTTTCTGGGTGGATCTGAATAGGATGTATGTATGGATGGATGGATGCTTACTCCCAGGATAGGAGCAGCTTAGGTGCGTGTCTCCAGGATAGAAACAACATAGGATGTGGTATGTGTATATAAGTGGGTGGTACTTCCAGGAATAGCAGTAGCACAGAGTGGATGTAGAATGATAAGCATAAGAGGTTGCAAACTTCTGAGGACAGAAGTAGCATAAATCAAAGGATGGAGAGCACATATGAACCACATGACCAGCTCCTAAGGGTCGACACAGCTTAACTACCCTCAATTAATACAAAGTGATATGTATACAAAAAAGGAAGGCTTTCCTATTCTAGTAAGCATGAGTATATGGCTGTGGTAGGAATTTTGAACTCTCATCATAAAGGAACTCAAGCATCACTAGGAGCAAGATGGACAACAGCTCAAAACCTTCCCATATCTTATCCATCAACTACCTAGACTTAGATCAAGCACTCACAACCCATAGGCTTCAGGCTCAGAGTAAAACTCAAGTCTAAAAAGTTGTGTCTAAAACTCGGGAAAGCGCAAGTTTAAAAACTAGGTACTTGCAAGGAATTAAAGCAGAGCAACTATTCATCATATCCATAAAGAGCTTGTTCTAGGGGTTCACTTATAGCAACAGATTTAATAAAAAGAGCTCTCCTTTTATTTAGCTAACAAACTTAAACAAAAAAGGATAGAAAAAACTTTATTGGGTTTCTAAGGTTATTCATCTTTTTAGTTGTTTTAACAAAGCATGTTGTAAAAGTAAAAAGACTCGTGAGAATTACTTAGCTCAATACACGGGAGGTTCTCTCCCCCAAGCTGTATGTTGACATAGTCTGTTGATGTTGCTGATGGGCAATGAAGGCGTTCTTGTCCTCCTAGAGTGTCATGAATGGTTGCTGTTGAAAACAACGCTTGATTATTGGAGACAGCACTCCGACAGGGGACAGGACATCCTTCTGCCTGTTAGCTCTTCTTGATCCTTTGAATTCTGTGAAGCTCAAATAGACAACAAAGCTTGTGGAACTGATTAAGCGTTAGTGATAAACCTCTAAGCCTTGGTTGTCTAGAACTTTCCTAATAGGATCTTATATATTTATAGCTTCTCATATGCAGAAAGTAAAAAGGTAAACATGCTGAAAAATTATTTTACGTCGCCACGGTGAATAGTGTGCGAGCAGTTGCACCACACATTGTTCACATGGGGATTAGCCTTTTTCAAGAAGCAATGCACACATATTTATTTTCTTTTTATGTTACAGAAACAGAAAGGTAAAGATGCAACTAAGGATGCATAAAGGAATGCAATGCTAAAAAGAAAAGTGCAGATAAATACCAAGTTACCTCTTGGCATGTCGTTCGGTGATTTTAAGTCCTTCGAATAGGACCTCCTTGTTCGCTCATTGTTTGAGGGGCACGTTAGATGGCACCACTGGTGTTGTGTCTTGTGCAGGATTTGAATCTGGTTTTACCTTGGGTCTCCATACCTGCTTGGTTGGTGATGGTGACTTGGAGGAGGAAGCTTCTGTGATCACTATCTCTTCTTCTGGTGGTGATACCTCTTCTACCTCTTTGGCAGCATTCTCTTCTTCGGGGTACCGGTCTTCATACCTTGATACTTCTCCTTCATAGTCAGCCCATCCATCTACAATGATCTTCTTGTTTTGACGACGGATATGCTGCCTTCTCCTTGATCTATTCTTCTTGGGCTCATCGTGGATTGCATAGTCCATGAAACAGCGGTGTACCTTTTCTGAGGGAAAGTGTAAGTGGACTTCCCCTATTCCTATATAGATGATGGCCTTGGTAGTGTTGAGGAACGTCTTCCCAGGATGATGGGTGGATCATACTCGTCTTCACCCATGTCGATGACTAGGAAGTCAGTGGGAATGTAGTGGTCGTCAATCTGGACAGGGACGTCTTTGGCTATCCCTTCCACAGAGCAAAAGGTCTAGTCCACCATCTGTAGCTGTGCGTAGGTGGGGTCCAAAGGCATTTGGCCGTATAGAAATTCATAAGTCACCTTGGCCATTATGTTGATGCCCGATCTGGTGTCACAGACAGCCTTATTGAAGGAGCATCTGTTGATGTAGCATTTAATGGTCGGGACACCTGGATCATCCTTCTTGATAAGATGTGGGGACTTGAGCTGATGGTCATGCTCTCTGTGCACTGCAGTGACCATCATCACTGTCTCTGTCTTCTGGGTCCTCTTCTTATTGCTCTTGTTCTTGGGCTTGTTCTTGATCTTGACATTGTGGTTCCTGATAATAGTCTCTCTTTCCAACTCATGAGGGTATTGAGGGTGTGCTGAAAATTGCAAAACCTTGTTCTTGAAGAAGAAGGTTTCTCGCTTGCCCTTGATGTTGAAGACGATCTTGGCAGTGTTGGAGTAGATGATGGCGCCGGCAGTCTTCAAGAATGGTCATCCCAAAATGATGGGGGACCTCTCATCTCCTCCCGTGTCCACTACCATGAAGTCTGCAGGAATGTACGAGCTTCCTACTCGTACATAGATATCTTCTAGGATTCCCATTGGGTAGCAGAGTGACTAGTCTGCAAGCTGCAAGCACATGGTTGTATATAATAAAGGACAATTGAATAGTTTCTCATGTATCACCTTTGGCATGACATTGACGCTTGCGCTGAAATCATAGATTGCTTCATTGAAGTTGTTGCTTCCAATGGAGATTGGGACAACTGGTCTTCCTGGATCACCTTTCTTGATGGGTAGAGTCGGGTCATCCCATGATCCTTTTGATGGGTCACTCCAGAATTTCCCTATATTAAATATGTCTACAAGATTTGCAGTTTCTAAACCTTCCGGTTGCCCCGAAATCTTACCTTGGTCGACGGAAGGAACGAAGTTGGCAAGCTACTGCAACTGAGATTTTAACATCTTATTGAAGCTAAGCTGATTGTTTATAGCATTGGAAAAACTATCCATTCTATTGTTGACTGTTTCTAGAGTTTTGTCATAAGATGCTAACTTCTTGGATATGTTATCCATCAACTTACCTTGGTTGAGCACTGACTCCCTCAAAGGCGGCTGATTAAAATTATTGTAGGAAGAATTATGACCTTGGTAATTACCTGAGTAGTTAGGCCTCTATTGTTGATTCCAGCCTTGATCTTACTGAGGACGATAGTAGGAGTTGTTGTTGTTGTTGTTGAGGTAGTTCACATCCTCCTTCAGCTCTAGGCAATTAGCACCTGAATGCCCAGCTTCTCCACACTCCACACTCCTTCAGCTCTGGGCAATTAGCACCATGTCTTTATCTATCTTCTCATACAGGGTAAGTGTCACATAAAATAATAAGATAAATATGAATGATAAATGATAAAGATAAATGAGAGCACATAGCCATATAAAATAAGGATAAACATCTCAATAGAGCACTCTAAGTTTATAAAACTAGCATGGACTAGGACAATCTACAAGAATAAATCCAAAGTATTCTAACTATAAAGCCAAAGCATACAATGATTAGTGCAAGAACACTTAACAATCATGGCGGGAAAAGGTTACATCTATGCATAGTGATATTACCATGAAAAATCAGGAACAGAGCAGTCACTTTATGTAATAGTGGTGTTCTACTAGTCCTATACTCAGGAGGAGGACTACAGAGGACTCAACGGGACTGTCACTTCTGTGATCTACCTCACGATCCGGAATATAGGGAGCAATCGCCGATAAATACTGCCTAGGCACCACGCCTACACAATATTTATCACTCACCCATCAATCTAATGAGCAAGCGCTATACAATCCTATGCATAAACATAATTCTAAACCAACTATGCTAAGCATATAATCAAAGTAAACTAAGAACAATATAATCGAGAACATAAACAAGTAGAGCAAAGTCATATTTGATATATTACGATAGAATAAAGTACTATTCATAGTAGCAAGAACAAAGATGAATATGATGATGAAATACAAAAAATTACCAAGAACGATGATAGATCCAGACTCCAAGATAGGCTTGACTCCTTCTAGATCTATTCCTATGTAGCTATGCTACTAAACTATGGATCTCTAATTGAGATGGTGGCTCTAGGCTTCTCTGAATTCTAGAGAATGAATTTGATAATGAATTCTTGAATGAATTACGGTTTCTCTAGGGGCCAGGGGCCCTGTTTATATAGCCCCCAGGATGCACCACTGCCCTTGGATCAAACCGACTTGAATGGACGCTTCATATTGATCCTCAAGGTCGGTGGAGGCAGGATCCGCGAGGTTGGCCCTGATTGGGCCACCTGGCTGGGCGCCCGCCCAGGTGGCATGGGTGCCCGCCCACCTGGCTCTGCCAGGTGGGTCTAGCTCCGCAGGGTCGCCTTCTCAAGTCTTGTAGAGTATTCTTGAGTTGTTGGATGGGGTATTTTCTCTATGTAAACTTGACATGTGGACCTGTTTTGGTTCTTTTTTGATAACCCCTGCAAAAATAGACAATCACAAAAACTCATAGAATTCTGTTAGTGTAACCCATATAACTAGATGGTACTTATATATTATCCCTTTCTCAGGCTATGTTGATGGTTAAAAATGATACTTAACTACCGTCAACAATGGTGGTGCGTACTTCCAGGGTAGAAGTAGCAAGGGTGCAAAGTGTGTGTGTGTGAAATCTTGATTTTAACCACATGAAAAGCTCCTACGGGTCAACATAGCTGGACCAAACTGAATGCACACAAGCAGTAGATAAATGTGAAAGTTTTTCTATTCTAGCAAGCATGCATATATGGCTGTGGTAGGAATTTAAGCTCTCCAGAACTCATCATGATATAGGAACTCATCATGACATTTTTATGTTTTTTCAAAAGATAAATCTCCAGAACTCTAGTGTCACTAGGAACAAGATAAACAGTGCCTCAGACCTTCTCATATCATATCCATCAATTACCTAGCCTTAGATCAAGCATTCGCTAAGCATTCGCTATCCATAAGTTTCAAGCTTAGAACAAATCTTAGGTCAAAACAATTTTATCCAAAACTTGGGAGAGTTCGAGGCTGAAAACTAGGTACTTTAAAGGAATTACAGCAGAGTAACTATTCATTATTTCCATGCAAAAGGGATTATCTTTAGAATCATTTTATTAACAGGCAGCACATTGCACACTATAACTTTTTATTTCAAAATTAAAGATCACATAAGACATATAGCTATAAAAGGAAATCTTTATTTGGTTTTATGCATCTTTTTATTGTTTTAAACAAAGCAAACTCAAAACTAGTAATTGAAGAGGGAAAGAAACACTTAGCTAGATACACGGGGGATGCCCTCCCCCAAGCAGGTTTTTGACGTAGTATGCTGGTGTTGCTGACTAGCAGTGAAGGCGTACTGGTTCTCCTGGAGTGTTAGGGATGGTTGCTGTTGAGACAGCACTCTGATGTTGAAGACAGCACTCTGACAGGGGACAGGACGTCCTTCTGCCTCCTTTCTTTCATTATGTCCAGACCCTTTTGCTCTACTCTCTTTGTTTCTTTTCTGTAGAGGATTAGTGGACAACACATACCAAAGGATTGCAACAAAAACAAGCTATAGGTTGTTGTCCACTATTTATATGAATTTCATCTATGCTAATGAAAGGATAGTTTTTAGGAACATTTTAGCAAGATTCTGTTTATCATGTTTTGCAACATTTTTTATGGCACTCTAACATGGTTCAAGGCAAAGGTAACTTGTAGAAAAACACAATGTGAGTGTTATTTTATACTTACAGTTCTTCCATCAATGATGAGCTATCTTTTGCACGAAGTTGTTGGAGTTCATCTGATGAGGACATCAACACTGATCATACATCCAAGTCAGCCACGCCAA
>CM041647.1:20536140-20560301 GCA_023333625.1 Bothriochloa decipiens | reverse complement strand
AGGCTGGATTCGGACTGCAGCACACCTCCAATTCATTACAGTCGCCATGGTTACATACGGAGTCAGTTTGGGATGAATCAGGACTTGTTGGAAAGCTTGTCAAGTCTATTTTCATATGGATCTGGTCTCCTACTCATATCTGTCCAGAGGTGGCGTCAATAGGACAACAACTACTGAGAGGTCTTTCTGTCAAGGGTGCTGCGCCACCTTAAATTAGCCCAATGGGCTTGTATCGTTTGGAGTCCAATAGGGACATGTCCTAGGTTTGGAGAACGACCCAAACTCTCTTGTGGTCATCCTCCCCATGTTTTATTCCCCATAGCCGCCACCAGGAACCCTTGGGTTTTGTTTAGGTCAAGTTTAGCCATCACTACTTGCTTGATGGCGCGCTTGCTGATCCAGCCGCCCATCTCCTTGTTTTCGAAACCCCACTCATAATAAGATTCAGTTTGAAACTTTCAATTACATCTTGCAATTTCAGTGCTTGTTTCCTCGTTCTTGCTAGTTCTTCGGTTGCTTGTAGGACGGGAGCCCTAGTGGCTGGTTGTCGCATCTCCACAAGATCATGATGGCCTTTAGAAGTGGTGTATCGGTCGCTAAGGCGCGGTCTTGGAAGGCTGTAGTCGGGCCATGAATGTCATCTCCATCCACCAATCGAGTTATCTCATGCCTCTCATTGAAAGGTCGACCACAAACCCTAGCGGGATCATATCATCATCATATGCCTTGCTTCATTTCTAATGTGAGTTCATCTCTTGACTTACCCGAATTGGATTTGATACTTTTCTGCAGGGGTTAGTCCAACAAAATAACCAATATCTACTAAAGCACATTTAAGTTCAATAACCAAACTAGACTCCATGTCTAATTTAATTAAGAAAGGCATTTTAACCTAAGCACCACGCTTAATTTAAAAGCCTTTGGAAGCACCATCGATATGCACAACCAAACCGAAGCATACGATAGCAAACAAGGTAGTATGAAAAGCACTATAGAGATTTACTCACTTAGAGATGAAAGAGCATGATCATGGTGAGGATTTTTTTAGATGCAGGTGACATGAATGCAACTAACCAAACATGCTATGGATTTGAGGAACCAAAAGCTAAATATGCATGGATGATTTCAAGCAAACATGCAGTGAACTGATGATAAAACCTTAACTAAATGAAGCACATGAATATTTTGAAAGGAAATACGCAATGGGATGCAAGAATTTAAAAGATAACTACTCATAAATTTAAAATCCATGAGCAAGACTATCTCACCTTTCTTGATCATACTTACCATGACTCACAAGATGGTTATGAGTAGTGTAGCTTCAATGTTCATCACTTGAGATTTGAGTTGAACTGTTGTGACGATGACCTTTTCTTCAATCTACACAAGGTTAGAAATATGCATGTATACACGTACCTGTGAGATGGTAGGGTTCCAATGTTGATGAATGTTGAACGTTGCGGCACCCTGGGTTCATCAAGGTCTCTTCTCTTTTTTTTCTTGTGGAATCTTGTCGAAAGGGTCAAAATGACATCTATTGACCTATCTATTCCACACTCAACAGAACAAGGGGTAATCCTACTAAAGTTAGTGACGCACTAAATTAGCAGACATCAAGATCATTACCAAAATCTTTACACCAATTGCTTCCCCGACGATGGCACCAAAAATGCTTATTGGTATTTGTTAAGTGCAATTGAAATATGAAGGATTCCGCAAGCGCACAGAAAATACCATTGTAGCATTTTACCGGGAGTATCCAGGTATTGTTATTTATATTTTACCACATAGAAGCATAGGTTAAAGAATATGATAATTCACCATCATGTATCTACTAACTTAGTAAACCAACTAGACTAGAGCAGGGGTAAAAGATATTTAATAGGATATATGAATGATAGCATACATGAGAATCCTATAATAAATGATTAGATAGCTATAGCAAGAGGACAACGGAAGAGATCAAGGTTCCTATGCACTTCTCTATTACTTTGGTTCTAAGCAACTAAGGTATGGATAGATATAGCGATCACACAATAGCACTTTGGAGCAGTAGGTCCTTTTCAACTCTTGAAGAAGACTAGGAAAAGAGTAGTTGGGAGAAGGCTGCCGAAAGCTCTATGAAACATCAACCCAAACGTGGTGGATTACAAAGGCCTTACAAAGCTGTCACCCCTGGGGCTACCATAACTATCCGTGGGGTTGAACGCAACCTCAGGTAACCTATAGACTAAACACCATGTCTAATCTATTGATTACTACTCTAGCTACTCGAGATAACTAGAGCACTCAATACGAGAAAAGAACCCATGCCAAGATGTAACAACTATACTAAACATACATACGAACGACAATATGTAAATAGAGAAGATGAATACATATATTAAAGCACAAGTCTAGTAAGGAATAGATACAAAGACATACCAACTCCATGAAGACTTCTCTAGAACTGGAGCACAGCTCTGCTCCCCGTAACTCTCACCTAGAACTATTCTACTATATTAGAAAATCTAGCCCTAATTCTCTAGAGAAGAGAGGTCATCCTTTCAAGGGACACCTCTACGTCTCCACAATGAATAATGATTTCTGGGCTGGTGAAGGTGTCCTTTTTATATAGGCTGAGGTGGAGTAGCCCCTAAGGAATCACCACGTCATCGATCTGCGTCACATCCCTTGATCACCGTTGGATCAAACTGACCATAATCAATGACTTAGATTAGACCTCAAAGGTGGTGGGAGCAGGATCTGCGAGCCTGGACCTGATTGGTCCAGGTCAGCGGGCGCCTGCCCAAACGGGGTGGGCGGCTGCCCGGCCACTGAGCCAGATCAGCCTTATCTTTGGTGGGTTCATAGATCTCATTGTTAGCTTTCCAAATCATCTTGGTTCTCCCCAAATGGAGTTCGTATGTGTCCTGGGCGTCCATTTTACTCCGGACTGCTCCTTGAGCCGATTCACAATCTTCTAGAAGGTGTAACTTTGTCGTCCGGACTCTGATTTGGGTGAATCAAAACTCTATTTGATGTGTCTCGATGAGCTATATGCAATGGTTCACTTTATTTCATCATTTGATATACTTCTATTTGGTGATTCTGGTACTTTTCCACTTTAACCCCTGTAAAACATAGATTCACCAAAACCATGGAATTCTGTCAGTGCAACCCCTATATCTAGATGGTAATTATGTTTAGGTCTTTTTTCATGTCTCGTTGATGGTTAAAAATTGATGTTAACTACCATCAACACCTACTCCACCTCCAGTATAAATACCCCCCAAAGGCCTTCACTTTAGAGCATGAAACATAGGCGAGAGCCACTATCTAGTATATTTAGCTATGTTAGTAGAGGGAGAGTGAGGAGTTGTTGATATTGGTTATGCACACAAAAGATAAGATAGGATCCACAAGCACACGGATATTGGTGAGCACTTCACCCGGGAGGTAAATCCTGAGTATCGTATTTATTTATCTAAAGGAGAAAACATGCTAAAGACTAACCCCGTCTTAACTACTACCCCTGGGCTGCACTACAAGATAGCGAGAATTAAGCGACACAGAGAGGATTACTCCGTCAGTCTCCCTCTAACCTATGGTAAGCTGTGCTAATATTGTTCAAAGGGGGATACCTAGGGAAAAAGACACCACAGAGAATGCTTTAACCCTGGCTCACTATTGCTACCAATCCTACTAACAGGAGGTGGACTACAGAGGCAACAAGGGAACTGTCACTTTCCCCCACTACTACCACTTAACTCTGGCCAGACAGGGAGTATCTACGAGTATTCCTAGCCCAAGAACCATGCTTACGCTATGAATAATTACTCTATTCCCTACGCAAAGCGAATAAAGTAAACTCGTAAACCAAAGAACAATAAGAACAATAAACTTACTAGTATTAGACATTGAATTGCAAAATGATCCTAGAACCAAGCCTTGGGTTAGGAGACTTGATCTCGTAGATACAACTAGAGTAGAGACACCGACAGGAAGAGCTTCCTCCAATTCTACCTCCACCCTATACTCTCGCAATCTCTCTTGATGCTAACCCTAGAGAGAATGATCCATTGAAGGGATCCCTCCTTTAGCTAGTTCTATCTCTGGAAAATATGAATTAGGGTTTCTGAACTCCCTACTCCGAGGGCTAGGGGCCCTGTTTATATAGCCCTCTAGGATGCACTACAGCCCTCGGATCAAACCGACCTAAATAGACGGCTAATATTCATCCTCAAAGTTGGTGGAGGCAGGATCCGCAGGTTGAAGCTGATTGGTCCATGTGGCCGGGCCCGATAACCCCCTACAGAAATAGACAATCACGAAAACTCATGGAATTCTGTTAGTGATCACCCTATATCTACCAGGTGTTTGCATATAGGTCCATTTTCATGTTTAGTTGATGGTTAAAAATATGAGTTAACTACCGTCAACAAGCTCCCCCACACTTAGTCTTTTACTCGTCCTCGAGGAAAAGGATGGAATTACTTTAAGCATAACCTCAAACCAAGACATCAATAGTATATTATCCCTAGTCATACCTGTACTGCGGGATTCACAGTGTCTACCAAAAGACATTAGGAAGTTGAGAATGGAATAGCACGAAGTAGAGCTCCTTTTCTTTTCAGTCCTATCACTTGGAGTTTTATAACATTTTTGTAAAGAAAAACTTAGCTTACCCTTCTCTGTCATGTGGCACACTCGAGTCACTCATCATATGTGGTATTTGTGGAACTCACTGAGGCATGTATGACGTATGCCTTATGTTGTATCCTATTCTATAAAAGCTTATATGGAGTTGAAGGCATTTCAAGGGAATAGCATACTCACCTTGCATATGTTGCCTGGTCAAAACAGGATCCTCAGAGGGGAGTTTCATACCCTTAGATCAAGATGTGCATGTGTGTGGAATATTTGGTGGCTACTCTTAATTCTACCTTGCTCCTTTGATCAGCCTTCTCTCTTTTAAGACAGATAACAATAATACTTTTCAAAAGATCCATGGGCTATCATTTATTTTGTCGATACCCTGGAAACGGGTACCCCAAACCCCTGGTTTACCGAACTAAACCCCATAAAATCAGCAACACTAACCCTCCAATAACCTCCCGCGCTAACGTACGAAGGCCCGCCGGCTGAGACGTATCGGACTGACCCATGGACGGACGACAATGGCCCAAAGCCAAAGCCTGCTCGAGAGGCTACCAAACGGACTGGTACTGTACACTCGAGAGGTTACAAAACGGACTAGTACTGTACACAGGAGGTTACAACTCGGGCGACCCCTCGAGGACGGAACTCCGCCCGGCGAATGAGCCGGCCCTCGAAGACGGAACTCCGCCCGGGTGAATAGGCGGTCTTCGAGGACGGTGCACCCCTCGGCTACCGATTCTCCCGTACGGATCCAGGCGCATTTAATGCAATCTACCTACCCCCGCCTAACTGTATGGCCACAGTTACAGTAATAGTTGCAGGCGTGGCAGTCAAATCTGCTTTTGCCACCCATGCCCTGGAATTCTGCGGATCGTACCACGCTGTAGCACCATACCGAGCACTGTGCCACGTCTAGCACCACCTCGAGACGTATAAACCAGCACGTTTCCCGCATTTTTCGGGATTCGGCCTTATCCGGTGAGGTTCGACCTCCTCGGCACGACGCCCCCTCGACTCTAGCCAAGACCCTCGACCGTTGCCCCTCGACTTCATCAACGAACCCTCGAGCGAAACTTCAATAACTCCCGACGCGACGGCTGCAGGGCCTCCCATACTGACGTACATCACTACAGCGGCACCGACGTGATCGGCCTCAATGTCATACATCATCCTCCATGTGAACTCAAATCACATGTACCCCTGTGCCCCTCCTTCATCTATAAAAGGAGGCGCCAGGACGTTAGAACGGGGGACCGGACCTGAACAGGAGGATCTAGAGCATAGCTAAGTCTTTAGATCACAGAACGACACCATGAGCTTATGTAAGGTCGAGAGCTAGGCGTCCGACCACCAAAGCCCCACCTCACACTCCTCACATCTGCTTGTATTTTCCCTTGTACTAGCACTTCAGTGCAAGATAACATGAACTATCCTCCCCCCGCTGGACGTAGGGCCTTCTTTGCCCGAACCAGGATAAATCATTGTGTCCTTCTTGCATCACCCACCGGATTAGGGAGCACGTGATTACAATATTACTCGTTGGTGTTAACCCCTCGAGGGTCTAAACACTGACAGTTGGTGCGCCAGGTAGGGGACCCGCGTGTCACTAACGATTTCCTGCCATTTTTTCGGATGGGCGACTTCGTTTCACCACTTCCGCACGCAACGGTGATCTGGTTTGGGAGCCTGGAGTTCATGACCCTCGGTCAGGGCTACGACATGACCCTACTCTCGATCAGTGACCCAAACGGAGGTCGCGGTACACCCCCACGCTCATGGGGGCCGCTCGCCAGTCTCACGACCGTGCTTCCACATCCAAAAGGAGGCACGGTCGACACCGTTATCGCCATCAGCTTAAGTTGGAGAGGGTTCCCGCCGCTTTCTCCTCGCCCCTGACCGGAGATGAGGAACCTCTTGATGAGGGAGTATCTGACCCAAGTTCAGAGGCAGAGGGCAAACCGGCAGGATCCCACCACAACCCTGACTCCACTTTCGTAGTGCGCTCATCGAGGAAGCGCGACAAAGCCCCCGCTCGATCGAGCCCGTTCCCGCACGAGCTGTTCGAGCATCGTCGGCGGCCTTCATACGACTTCAACAACCCCGCAATGATGATCTCGACAGCGACCCACTCCAACACGAGCACGTTGAAGGATCGCCCAGGCGCCCTTCTCCATGCAATGACGGACATGGAGACTATCACACCGGCCTCCGAGGGCTTGGCCTTTGTAAAAGTGCCCGGCCCCCAGAGGTACACCGTCGGCACACTCCGACAGCAGCTGCAGGAGGAGGCGCGGGGGCAATTCCCCATCTTCTACTGCGGCGACCCCGACTCTGACTCTGATCATTGGGATCCTACCCGCGAGTTCCTCCACATCGATGGTGGTGTCGACTCCGATCAGGAAACCGTCGATCCAGCGGCCACGGCAGCCACTGCCGTTGCAGGGGGTGCTCCCCCAGAGCAGAGGACCAACAACCAGATGCACCCCGAGAAGCTTGCCCCCATCCTGGCGAGCAGGATGCATAGCTGGCACAGATTCGAGAGTTGCAGGCGAAGCTCGCCGATGAGTAGGAACGACTATGTCTACTCGAGCTGACCCTCGAGCAAGAGCGGCGACCGATCGGTGGTAGAGCCCGAGCCAGGGCTCGAGAGGTTAACTGGCAGATCAACGAGAAAGGGGCACCCGAGCAACCCGCCAACCGTTATCCCCGAGCAAGCCAGAACATTGTCACGGCGGCTATGCTCCTCCGTAATATGCCCGCGCCATCCAACTCGCAAGCTCAGCGGATACAGCGCGAGGTCGAGGATCTCCTCCAAGTTGCTGCTGTTCAGCAAGCCGAGAGCTCAGCCTCGAGGCGTCGAGGGGTAGCCTCCGAACCTCAGGTCGAGCCCTCTCGGCCCGAAAGGGAGGGCTCGGTCGACCAGGGGGCGGCCCCCGATAGAATAGGAAGCTGGCCCAAGAACGTATCAACAACGACCGCGCTCCCCGTGACGCGCGCCTCGACATTATCGAGAATCGTAGACGCAAGCATGGGGATGCCGAGGCTCGAGGGTACAGCGCCCATCGTGGAGGGCGTTACAACAGCGACGAGGACCGACGGGCCCCGGAGCCACCGGGTCCCTGAGTCTTCAGCAGGAAGATCCGCTGCGCCCAGCTGCCCGACAAGTTTCGACCCCCCACGAGTATCGTCAAATACAACGGTGAAACCAATCCTATGCTCTGGCTAGCCGACTTTCGGTTGGCTTGTCAGGCGGGCGGGGCGCGTGATGATCACGCCATCATACGTCACCTTCCCCTGTTCCTGTCCGACACCGCGCGTAGGTGGCTCGAGGAGCTTCCCCCTGACCAGATTCGCGGCTGGATCGACCTTGTCCGGATCTTCGAGGGGAACTTCAAAGGTACCTACGTACGTCCCGGGAATTCCTGGGAACTGGCAACTGCAAGCAGAAACCAGGGGAGTCTCTCTGCGACTTTGCTCGATGATTCTCTAAGCTCCGCACCAAACTACCCCACATCTTCGATCTCGACGTCATTCTAGCGTTTGTTGCGGGTACAACCTGCAAGGACCTAGTTCGCGAGTTAGGGCGTAACCGCCCCGACACCGTCGACGAGCTCATGGATGTGGTCGCCAACTACGCGGCTGGCGAAGAGGCCATCGGCGCCTTCTTTAGCGATGGGAAGGACAAGGGAAAAACGCCGGTAGCCGACAACGCCGGAGGCTCGAGCAAAGGGCCGAAGAGAAACAACAAGAAGAAGAAAAATTCCCCGAAATCTATGACTGCTATATGATCTACGGGGGCCCCTCGACCCAGCTCACGCCCCGACAGCGCAAGAGGGAGCATTGAGAGCTTTTCTCCGTCCGTGTCACGATGCCTCACTACCTCGACTGGTCTGACGCGCCCATCATGTTCGACCGCGATGACCATCCGGATCGAGTTCCCAACCCCGGGGCCTATCCGCTCGTCGTCGACCCAATCATCATCAACACCCGCCTCTTGAAGGTCCTCATGGACGACGGCAGCAGCCTGAACGTCATCTACCTCAAGACCCTCGACCTCCTGGGAGTCAGGAGGTACCAACTCCGACCCAGCGTCGGGGGGTTCCATGGCGTCGTGCTAGGGAAGAAGGCTTTCCCCGTCAGCCGTATCGACCTTCCTGTCTGTTTTGGCACCCTGCCAACTTCAGGAAAGAGACCCTCACCTTCGAGGTGGTCGGGTTTCACAGAACGTATCACGCCATCATCGGCCGACCGGGCTACGCGCAGTTCATGGCGATCCCGAACTACACCTACCTCAAGCTCAAGATGCCAGGACCCAAGGGCATCATCACCGTCGCCTCCTCCTACGAGCACGCGTATGACAGTGATGTCGAATGCGTCGAGTATGGAGAGGCCGTCGAGCAAAATGCCATGATAGCCATGACCCTCGAGCACCTCACCGACGAGATGCCAGACCCCAAGCGACACGCCGGCAACTTCGAGCCAGCACAAGACACCAAAAAAGTCCCCCTCGACCTGAGATGCCCCTGCGAGAAGGTGCTAACGATTAGCACCGACCTCGAGGACAAATAGGAAGCCATGCTCGTCGACTTTCTCCGTGCAAACGCCGATATGTTTGCATGGAGTCCTTCGGATATGCCGGGCATACCGAGGGAAGTCGCCGAGCACGCCTTGGAAATCCAGGCCGGGTCCAGACCGGTGAAGCAACGCCTGCGCCGCTTCGACGAGGAGAAGCACAGGATCATCGGCGAGGAGGTACACAAGCTTTTAGCGGCTGGATTCATCAAGGAGGTCCATCACCCCGAATGGTTAGCTAATCCCGTGTTAGTTAAGAAAAAGAATGGAAAAATGCGGATGTGTATTGACTATACTAGTTTAAACAAAGCATGTCCCAAAGTTCCGTTTCCTTTACCACGCATTAATCAAATTGTTGACTCTACCGCGGGATGTGAAACCCTCTCATTCCTCGATGCTTATTTCGGCTACCACCAAATCAAGATGAAGGAGTTCGACCAGCTCGCGACTTCCTTCATCACCCCTTTTGGCATGTACTGCTATGTCACCGTGCCCTTTGGCCTTCGAAACGCCGAGACAACGTACCAGCGGTGCATGCTACACGTCTTCAGCGAACACATAGGCGACACAGTCGAGGCCTACGTCGATGACATTGTGGTCAAGTCCAAAAGAGCGGACAACCTCATCCGAGACCACAAAATCGCATTTGGGTGCCTTCGAGCCAAAAACATAAGACTCAACCCTGAGAAATGTGTCTTCGGAGTGCCTCGGGGCATGCTCCTCGGGTACATCCTCTCCCAGCGTGGGATCGAGGCCAACCCCGAGAAGGTGGCGGCCATCATGCGAATGGGGCCGATTCAGGATCTCAAGGGCGTGCAGAGGGTCACGGGCTGTCTCGTGGCCCTCAGTCGCTTTATCTCACGCTTAGGGGAGAAGGCCATGCCACTGTACCGCCTCTTGAAAAAATCCAAGCGATTCACATGGACCGCGGAGGCTGAGGAGGCCCTCGACGAACTCAAAGCCAAGCTAACATCCACTCCAATTCTCGTCCCTCCTCGACCGGCGACGTCGACTGAACCACCCGAGCCCCTCCTCCTCTATGTCGCCGCAACCACTCAGGTGGTCAGCGCGGCCATAGTGGTGGAGAGGCAAGAGGAAGGGTGCACTTTGCCCGTCCAACGGCCGGTTTACTTCGTCAGTGAAGTGCTTTCGAAAATGAAAATCCGCTACCCACAGGTGCAGAAGCTGCTCTACGCCATCGTCCTTACGCGTCGCAAGCTCCAGCACTACTTCCTCAGCCACCCGGTTACCATGGTATCCTCGTTCCCCTTGGGGGAGATCATCCATAACCGGGAGGCTGCTGGAAGGATTGCCAAGTGGTCGGTCGAACTAATGGGCGAAACCATCACTTACGCACCGCGAAAGGCCATCAAGTCTCAAGTACTGGCAGATTTCGTCACCGAGTGGACCGACACTCAGTTGCCGCCAGTCCAAATCCAAGCCGAGCTGTGGACGATGTACTTCGACGGGTCACTCATGAAGACAGGAGCAGGCGCGGGCTTGCTCTTCATTTCACCCCTTGGAGTCCACATGCGCTACATCATTCGCATCCACTTTGCCGCTTCTAACAACATCACGGAGTACGAAGCACTTGTCGCTGGATTACGAATCGCCCTTGAACTTGGGGTCCGACGCCTTGACATTCGAGGCGACTCGCAGCTAATCATCGACCAAGTGATGAAGGACTCGAGCTACCACGACGCCAAGATGGAAGCATACTGCAACGAAGTGCGCAAGTTGGAAGACAAATTCCACGGCCTCGAGCTTAGTCATGTCGCTCGATGATACAATGAAGCCGCGGATGAGATCGCAAAAATTGCATCGACTCAAGGTACAGTCCCTCCGGACATGTTCTCAAGGGACCTCTTCGAGCCCTCCGTCGATTTGGGCTCAGGGGCTTGCACTACGCCCTCGAAGCTCCACCCCACGACCTCGACCAGGGCCCCCTCGACCGAGGCCCAGGTTATGGAGATCCAGGAGACCCCTCCTCCGTCAAACCCGCCACCGGATTGGTGAGCCCCTTTACTCAACTGCCTCATTCGGGGAGAGCTTCCGGAGGACCGGACCGAAGCTTGACAGATCACGCGATGGGCCAAGTCCTACGTCATCTACGGTGACGGCAGGGAACTCTACAGGCGAAGCCCCTCTGGCGTCCTTCAGCACTGCATTACCATCGAGGAAGGCAGGAGGCTCCTCGAGGACATACACTCGGGGGCCTGCGGCCATCACGCAACACCAAGGACCCTCATAGGCAATGCCTTTTGACAGGGTTTCTACTGGCCGACAGCCGTTTTCGACGCCACAAACATTGTCCGTTCGTGCAAAGGGTGTCAATTTTACGCCAAGCAGACGCACCTCCCAGGTCACGCCCTACAAATGATCCCCATCCCCTGGCCGTTCGCGGTCTAGGGTCTCGATCTTGTGGGGCCTCTCAAGAGGACAACCAAAGGGTACATGCACCTGCTCGTTGCCATCGACAAGTTCACCAAGTGGATCAAGGCCTGGCCCATCAGCAACATCCGCTCCGAATGGGCAGTTGAGTTCTTCACTGACATCATCCATCACTTCGGGGTCCCGAACGTCATCATCACTGACAACGGCACACAGTTCACCGGCAAGAAGTTCTTGGACTTCTGCGATCACCATCACATCCGTGTGAAATGGTCCATGGTTGCACATCCTCGAACTAACGGCCAGGTCGAGCGCGCCAATGGCATGATGACGTCATTCTAGCATTTGTTGTGGGTACAACCTGCAAGGACCTAGTTCGCGAGTTAGGGCGTAACCGCCCCAACACCGTCGACGAGCTCATGGATGTGGTCGCCAACTACGCGGCTGGCGAAGAGGCCGTCGGCGCCTTCTTCAGCGACGGGAAGGACAAGGGAAAAACGCCGGTAGCTGACAACGCCGGAGGCTCGAGCAAAGGGCCGAAGAGAAACAACAAGAAGAAGAAAAATCAGACAGGCAAGCATGAGGCTACAGAAGATGATCTCGTCGCAGCAACCGAATGCAAAAGACCTCGAGGCCCCCCGAGGGTGCCATCTTTGACAAAATGCTCGAGGAGCCCTGTCCTTATCACAAGGACGGGGCAAGGCACAAGCTTAAGGACTGCCGCATGCTTCGAAGGCACTTCGAGCAAGTGGGCGTGAAGAAAGGAGATGACAAAAAAGACCAAGGCGGCGGTGAGGGAGACAACGGGGAAGACGGAAAATTCCCCGAAGTCTATGACTGCTATATGATCTACAAGGGCCCCTCGACCCAGCTCACGCCCCGACAGCACAAGAGAGAGCATCGAGAGGTCTTCTCCGTCCATGTCACGACGCCTCACTACCTCGACTGGTCTGAAGCACCCATCAAGTTCGACCGCCATGACCATCCGGATCGAGTCCCCAACCCCGGGGCCTATCCGCTTGTCGTCGACCCAATCATCATCAACACCCGCCTCTCGAAGGTCCTCATGGACGGCGGTAGCAGCCTGAACGTCATCTACCTCGAGACCCTCGACCTCCTGGGAGTCAGGAGGTACCAACTCCGACCCAGCGCCGGGGGTTCCATGGCGTCGTGCCAGGGAAGAAGGCTTTCCCCGTCGGCCGTATCGACCTTCCTGTCTGTTTTGGCACCCCTGCCAACTTCAGGAAAGAGACCCTCACCTTCGAGGTGGTCGGGTTTCACAGAACATATCACGCCATCATCGGCTGACCGGCCTACGCGTAGTTCATGGCGATCCCAAACTACACCTACCTTAAGCTCAAGATGCCAGGACCCAAGGGCATCATCACCGTCGCCTCCTCCTATGAGCACGTGTACGACTGCGATGTCGAATGCATCGAGTATGGAGAGGCCATCGAGCAAAATGCCATGATAGCCGTGACCCTCGAGCACCTCGCCGATGAGATGCCAGACCCCAAGCGACACACCGGCAACTTCGAGCCAGCACAAGACACCAAGAAAGTCCCCCTCGACCCAAGATGCCCCTGCGAGAAGGTGCTAACGATCAGCGCCGACCTCGAGGACAAATAGGAAGCTGTGCTCGTCGACTTTCTCCGTGCAAACGCCGATATGTTTGCATGGAGTCCTTCGGATATGCCGGGCATACCGAGGGAAGTTGCCGAGCACGCCTTGGAAATCCGGGCCGGGTCCAGACCGGTGAAGCAACGCCTGCGCCGCTTCGACGAGGAGAAGCGCAGGATCATCGGCAAGGAGGTACACAAGCTTTTGGCGGCTGGATTCATCAAGGAGGTCCATCACCCTTAATGGTTAGCTAATCCCATGTTTGTTAAGAAAAAGAATGGAAAAATGTGGATGTGTATTGACTATACTAGTTTAAACAAAGCATGTCCCAAAGTTCCATTTCCTTTACCACGCATTGATCAAATTGTTGACTCTACCGCGGGATGTGAAACCCTCTCGTTCCTCGATGCTTATTTCGGCTACCACCAAATCAAGATGGAGTCCGACCAGCTCGCGACTTCCTTCATCACCCCTTTTGGCATGTACTACTACATCACCATGCCCTTCGGCCTTCGAAATGCCGGGGCAACGTACCAGCGGTGCATGCTACACGTCTTCGGCAAACACATAGGTGACACAGTCAAGGCCTACGTCGATGACATCGTGGTCAAGTCCAAAAGAGCGGACAACCTCATCCGAGACCTCGAAATCGCGTTCGGGTGCCTTCGAGCCAAAAACATAAGACTCAACCCCGAGAAATGTGTCTTCGGAGTGCCTCGGGGCATGCTCCTCGGGTACATCGTCTCTAGCACGGGATCAAGGCCAACGCCGAGAAGGTGGCGGCCATCACGCGAATGGGGCTGATTCGGGATCTCAAGGGCGTGCAGAGGGTCACGGGCTGTCTCACGGCCCTCAGCCGCTTTATCTCACGCTTAGGGGAGAAGGCCATGCCACTGTACTGCCTCTTGAAAAAATCCAAGCGATTCACATGGACCGAGGAGGCCGAGGAGGCCCTCGACAAACTCAAAGCCAAGCTAACATCCACTCTGATTCTCGTCCCTCCTCGACCGGCGACGTCGACTGAACCACCCGAGCCCCTCCTCCTCTATGTTGCCGCAACCACTCAGGTGGTCAGCGCGGCCATAGTGGTGGAGAGGCAAGAGGAAGGGCACGCTTTGCCCGTCCAGCGGCCGGTTTACTTCATCAGCGAAGTGCTTTCGGAAACAAAAATCCGCTACCCACAGGTGCAGAAGCTGCTCTACGCCATCGTCCTTACGCGTCGCAAGCTCTAGCACTACTTCCTCAGCCACCCGGTTACCGTGGTATCCTTGTTCCCCTTGGGGGAGATCATCCATAGCTGGGAGGCCGCTGGAAGGATTGCCAAGTGGTCAGTCGAGCTAATGGGCGAAACCATCACTTACGCATCACGAAAGGCCATCAAGTCTCAAGTACTGGTAGATTTCATCACCGAGTGGACCGACACTCAGTTGCTGCCAGTCCAAATCCAAGCCGAGCTGTGGACGATGTACTTCGATGGGTCGCTCATGAAGACAGGTGCAGGCATGGGCTTGCTCTTCATTTCACCCCTCGGAGTCCACATGCGCTACGTCATTCGCATCCACTTTGCCGCTTCTAACAACATCGCGGAGTACGAAGCACTTGTCGCTGGATTATGAATCGGCCTTGAACTCGGGGTCCGACGCTTGACGTTCAAGGCAACTCACAGCTAATCATCGACCAAGTGATGAAGGCCTCGAGCTGCCACGATGCCAAGATGGAAGCATACTGCAACGAAGTGCACAAGTTGGAAGACAAATTCCACGGCCTCGAGCTTAGTCATGTCGCTCGACGATACAACGAAGCCACGGATGAGCTCGCAAAAATTGCATCGACTCGAGGTACAGTCCCTCCGGACGTGTTCTCGAGGGACCTCTTCGAGCCCTCCGTCAATTTGGGCTCAGGGGCTTGCACTACGCCCTCGAAGCTCCACCCCACGACCTCGACCGGGGCCCCCTCGACCGGGGCCCAGGTTATGGAGATCCAGGAGACCCCTCCTCCGTCAAACCCGCCACCGGATTGGCGAGCCCCTTTACTCAACTGCCTCATTCGGGGAGAGCTTCCGGAGGACCGGACCAATGCTCGATGGATCGCGCGACGGCCCAAGTCCTACGTCATCTACGGTGACGGCAGGGAACTCTAGAGGCAAAGCCCCTCAGGCGTCCTTCAGCGCTGCATTACCATCGAGGAAGGCAGGAGGCTCCTCGAGGACATACACTCGGGGGCCTGTGGCCATCACGCAGCACCAAGGACCCTCATAAGCAATGCCTTTCGACAGGGTTTCTACTGGCCGACAGCCGTTTTCGAGGGGTCGAGGGCTGTCGAGCCGGAGCTCTCCAACGCCTCTGGGCTACGGTACCTCCACTCGCTCCCCCCTCGAGGGATACGAGCCTACGTCAAACACTTAGTCAGAAAGCGTAAGTCAGGCAATCAAAACCCGAGCGCCTCTTCTTTCTCACGCCTCGATACGCTTCGTGACTAAGTAGAAAACGCCTCAAACTCCCTAGGGGTCGAGGGTTGTCAAGCCGGAGCTCTCCTACGCCTCCGGGCTACGGTACCTCCACTCGCTCCCCCCTCGAGGGATACGAGCATGCGTCGAAAACTCAGTCAAAAAAGCAAAGTCCAGGTGAAAAGAAAGCATAGAAGGCTCGAAAGTAAAACGACAAATCGCATTATGATAGATGCATTAATGTTCAAAAAGGGCTTTCGAAGCCACATTGAATATAAGTTACCAAAAACTAATTCATTACGTGGGCACCTTCACCCAGCCTTGCCCTACAGGCCCGCTCCGTCGCCGCCCTCCTCGACGTGGTACCCTCCATCCGCAGGGGGAGGACTTCGTCCTCGAACAGCTTCGCCAGCACTCCCCCTGGCCTCTCGGCGTCATTGATGAGCCCTCGGCATCGCTCATTGGTCTTTGAGATATCGGGAATGAAGCCTTGGGCCATGACGTTCATGTCAAAGGCGAAGCCGAAAGAGACCACTGCAAGCGCCCGCTTCACGCCGGTGTGAAGCACCTCCCGCACGCGATCTCGAAGGGTGGCGTCAAGGTAGTAGATCCGATCGATGAGCCCGGCACCCGGGATGTCTTCTTTAGTACCCTCGACAGGCCCGACCTCCCAGGAGGCGCAGAGCCCATCGAGGGCAACCTGGAGTCGGCCGAGAAGCGCCCCCTCCGCCATGAGGCTCTCCTGCAGCGCCTTGGCAGCGGTTTGGGTAGCAAGCAGCTCAGACTCGAGGCCTGAAACACAAAGCAAGAGTCAGACAAAACCGTACGGGAAGAAAAAAGATCAAAAATCCTTTAAGGAACTCAGCAGCACAGCAAATCTCGAGGGCGTTGCGATCCCCTAGCACGGCGTCGCGCTCCCCCGAGCCTCGTCCCGCTCCCGTTGGGCCTCCTTGAAGGCTCAGGTCACCTCCATCTTCTCACAGCGAAGGGTCTCGAGAGCACCACCAGCCAGGATGATGGCCTGCTCCTTCTCCTAGAGGGTAGCCTTCATTGCCCCGAGCTGGGTTTCCAGGCTAGCGGCTCGGTTCTTCTCCTCCTGGACCAAGGCAGAGAGGGCGTTGCGTGCCATGGAGACTTCAGCAAAATCAGCCTCGAGCGAGCGGATGCGCAACACAGAGCTTTGAGCCTCCCCCACGAGTTAGCTCGACGCGCTCCTGGGCTCGGATGCTCTCGCCCCTGGCCCTCTCTGCTCTGGCCTTGGCCGCGTCAGCCTCCTCCTTGGCACGCTTGAGCTCCTCCTTGAGGTGGGCAGTTTCCCCTCGAGCGGCCTCGGAGTCCTCCTTCGCCTGGGTGGCCTCCTCTTTGGCTTGGGCGGCCTCCTCCCTGGTCCGCTTTAGCTCCTCCTCGATCTTGGCCACCCTGCCCTACGCAGAGCCACCGGCTTTGAGTTGGCGAAGCACTTCCTCCCGGCTATTGTGCGTTTCATGGAGGAAGTCTGACTTGGAGTAAGAACGCCTCCGTGCATCCTGGGGACAGGAAATCGAGGGTTAAGGCATCCCATACAGAAGAACTTAAAAAACTACATATGGCCTACACAGTCACTCACCGTGAGGTTCCGGTCGAGGCCTTCTGCGAGCTCGATGCCCAGCTTCAGCAAGTGCCGCAGCCATGCCTGGGACCGCTCGGCCTCCTCCCAGCACTTGACCTCCGCCGGGTCATTCATCTTGATCCCCGGAGTGCTGGAGTCGCCAGGTTCCCGAAGTATGATGCGCTCCTTGCCCCAACATGGAAGGACCGTCTTGACCTTGGTTCGCGCCAAGGACTCGATCTCGTCCACCACATCGTGTGGGGCACTGTAACGCATGGCCAACTCCGTCGGGGCACTGAACTCTGACACGACGCCGGCACTCCTCAGCCTGGGGTCGGAAGACAACCTCCTCAGCAGTCCAGAAGCCGCCATCTTCTCCGGCCGCTCCATCGACGGTTGTAGCGGCTGGCTCGATGCTGCTTCTGGCACCTTCGAAGGCAGCGAAGGTGTCGAGGCCGTCGCCTCCCCCAACGCCATGACTTGTGGCACCGGCAGGACCACCGTCGACACATCTCCCGCCGGGTTCGGTACCGAGACCTCCTCCAGCTGCACGCCCGGCAGCCGCGGGACCATCAACGCCTTCGACGCCATTTCTTCTTTGGCCAGCAGCTCATCCAGGGTAATCATGGACACCCATTGCTTGGGTAGTCCAGAAGTCGCCCCTGTCTCCGGCGCTTCGAACGGCTGCTGTGCCGACGGGTCCATCGACGCCGTGTCCCCCGGCGATGTCTGCTGCGCCTACTGATGCTGGGGCTGGCCCCCAGTTTCCTCCTCCTCCAGCCGCTCCGACGGCTCCTTCTCCCCCTCCTGCTGCGGCCGTGGCAGCTCCGCTTCTTGCAGGGCCCCCTGCTCCTGCTCCCTCCGGGCCTCGAGCTCGCGTAGCCCCGCCGGCCAGGGCTTCCGCTCTCCCGTCGAGGGGGGAAGGGCCGTGGTTTCCTCACCCTCGAGGTCCACGACGACTACCTCCTCCCCCGGCTTGGGTGAGGGGATCGAGGCCTCCGGCCCGCCAGGAGTGGAAGCTCCCGGCGTCGGGGCACCACACCCTAGTGCCGGGCCGAGCTCGAGGGCCACAGGCAACGACGTCAAGGAGGCGCTCCCTCCCTCATGCGTCCTCCCCGGCTCGGAGTCGCCGCCCGCCGCGGCCCCCAAGACGCTCGACCCTGCAGCAAGAGTGGAACCCGTCAGCCTACCGCGCGCCATAGCACCGAGGGCTGAGGACAACTACTTGGCTTCCCATGGAGCCAAGGGCCTCGACATCGCACCTGTGACCGGGGCCTCTATCTTCACGGCTGCATCCATTTTGAGCCACTTAGCCGGCGCAAGAGAGGCCTCCTCGATTTGGCGTTTGGGCCTGGATAGGAAGCAGAACGGCAAAAAGTCTCTTAAACGGCACAAGCAAGACGCAACGAAAAGAAAGTGAAACAACGACACTTACCCAAAGGGGATAGAGGCCTTTCGGGTCCCCCTTGAACCGCCAGCAGATTTCGAGACCCCTCCCGAAGCCGAGCACTTCCCGGGGCTGAGGCTGCTCGGGGCCGTCGGTGGGGTCGCCGCGCCTCTCTGCCTCGACAGAGCCTCCTGGGCACGGCTCTGCTCCGCCCACGCCGACGACCGGGACCGGGTTCCCTGGACCGAAGTGGGTGGGGTCCTGCCTCGAGTACGACGCGAGGGGAGTGAACCTCCTCGAGGCGAGGCCTCGGCCCCCTTTTTCCACACCGACGCTCCGAGGCCGAGGCCACCGGCTGGGGGGCGTGCTGCTCCGCCACTTCCTCCTGCACAAAGGGGCGGTCAGCTTGGGAGGAACCCGACAAGATGCGGTCGAGGCGCCCCTCCACCCCCTCGACGTCATCATCGTCATCATCATCATCTTCATCTCCCTCGGACGAGGGAGACTCCTCCTCTGGGAGCCCGTCGCGTCTCTGCTCAGCGCGGCGCTTCACAAGCTTTTCGCGCTCCCAGAGCTTCTTTGCTTTCTTTTTCTCCTCTTCGTCCTTACTCTGCTTCTCTTGCTGGGCGGTGAAGCGTCTTACCTAACGATCGGGAGTGTCCTCCCTTAGCGGGGGCCTCGATCTCCGGTAGTCGATTCTCCCCTATACAAAGACGTTTAGTCACGGGGACAAGAGAGAGGGTGGGGGAACAAAAACGCGAAAGGCACGGGTCGGGATACTCACTAGGTCGAGGCAACCCCCCTCCGGCCGCATGGGGAGGCGGTTGATGTCTTCCACCCTGAACGAGCCAGCCACCATCCCCTTCACCCGCGCGATGACTTCTGTGGCGGATGGCTTCTCGCCGGGCATCCGGCACCTCTTGAGAACCTCGGGCGCCGCCGAGGGGAGCATCTCGTCCAACCGCAACGGGCGCTCCATCAGAGGGAGCACCCGTTGACTGTGGAAGGCCGAGACCACCACACCCGCCGTTAGGCCCGCCTCTCGAAGGGTCCTCATCACGACGACGAGGGGATGAAGTCGACGCTGAAGATCTCCCGCGACACCATGCAGCCAGTTGTATGGACGCTCGGTGATAAGCCGCCCGGTGTACGGCGGGAGGTAGCCGCCATCATTCTGAAGGTAGAACCACTGCTGGTCCCACCGGGAGTGGTTGGACGTCAACCCAGTGGGGATGTACTCGTGTGGCTCCTCCGACCTCCCGGTCTTCAACACGAAGTTGAGGCACCCCGCTCTGACGATTCGCCTTACTCCTTGCGCCACCGGGGAGGCGAACCACTCCCCCTTGTAAAGGTGGAGCCATAGCTCCCAATGTGGCACCATCCAGAGGTAGCCCTCGCAGACGGCCGCGAAGATGGCGATGTTGGAGATGGCGTTGGGGGAGAAATGGTGGAGCTCAATGCCATAGAAGTTCATCAACCCCCGCATGAACTCACTCGGGGGCACACCGAACCCATGCCGATGATACTTCAGGAAGCTCACCACGTAGCCCTCCGGCGGATTTGGCTCTTGGTGGTCCCTGGGTGGCGCAATCCACTCCGGCCGATTCAAATCGGTGACGGGGCGAAGAAGTCCTTCCCTCACCAGCTCAATCAGCCTTTTCCGCGTCACGGTCGACAGGCGCCAGGGCTCGACGGGCTAGAGGATGGGGGCCATGGCAGCAGCGGCGGCACAGATCTGCTCGGTGGGCGCGGCGGCGGCAACAACAGCACGAATCTCCTCGGCGGACGGTCGACCAGGAAGGTTCCCAATCGTGACTTCTCGCTCTAAGTTTTTATCCTTACGCGCGCAGGAAAGCAGGAGCTCGGCAGAATGGCAAAAGTAGGGGTGAACAGCACCTGTCCCCCTCCGTTTTTATACCCGGGAAGAGCAATGGGCGGATTCCGGCGGTAGGAAAAAGGTAACTTCCCACAATTAATGCGTTTACCTGACCGTTCCCCCTCGATCCTCGACCGGATGCACGCGTCACACCTCTGGCAAAGAGCCGTTGCTCGGGCCCGCCACGATCGCACCGCTAAGCCCTTCTCCTCAAAAGGCGTTCCCAACGGTAAGAAAAAAGAACCGTCGCTCGCTAACGGAGTTTTCTACGAAAGGTAAAACGGGCTCTGACCCCACCTCGAAGTCTCGAGGGAGCGAAGGCCGGTCCTCGAGTGAGGGCATAACGGCCGCCCTTGAGCACCAAAAAAGAACAGGCTCCGACCCCGCCTCCAAGTCTCGAGGGAGCGAAGGCCAGTCCTCGAATGAGGGCTTAACGGCCGCCCATGAGCATCAAACAAGAACAGGCTCTGACCCCACCTTGAAGTCTCAAGGGAGCGAAGGCTGGTCCTTGAGTGAGGGCTCAACGGCCGCCCTTGAGCACCAAAAAATTGGGCTCTGGCCCTAAGCCTCGAAGGAGCGAAGGCTGACCCCACGAACAGGGTTCGACAGCCGTCCTCGAGCACTCGAGTCAGGGGTGACCAAGGGGGAGCTAACATGAGGCCCTGCTCGAGACCAAACTCTCGAGACCCCTTTGGACGCATCCAAGGAAAAATGCTACGGACTTTATGGAATCCCCCCGAAGGGAGGCATCGAGCCGCCGAGACCTATCGAATGGAATCGGTATCCGTAGGACCATTGCATTTTGCTTTAATGAGACCGCCTCCGGGCCTCCTGCTGACCTCTATCGAACGAGGAACGGGCTCTCGCTTGGATTTTCCCATTAACAGCTCACCAAGAACTTCGTGGCTCGCCCTATCGGGGGTAGTCCGATGCTTCTCGCCTCACGTCCGATCGAAAGGACTCATGAGAAGAATGCCAAGGCCAGCAACGCCCTAGCCGCACGAGGCTCGGGGGCTCGCCTGTGCCCGGCACCCCTCGATGAAAGAGGGTCAAAAATCCCCCGGGGGCTCCCCTCGGTAAAGCGCTGTGACTCCAGTTCAGGCCTGTACCCGACTGGACAAGCACCCTTTAACTAAATATAAATAAAGCCCTCACAGGAGTCTTTCGACTCCTGCGAGGCCTCGGGGGCTACCCCCGTGGGGGTCGCTCGTGCGCCCCCCCCGAAAAATCCAAATCACGTCCCATTTCCAAATTCCTGACCCCCTCCCCGAGTGTCATCACTCGCGCAGGGGCTCGGGGGCTACTGTCGATACCCTGGAAACGGGTACCCCAAACCCCTGGTTTACCGAACTAAACCCCGTAAAATCAGCAACACTAACCCTCCAATAACCTCCCGCACTAATGTACGAAGGCCCGTAGGCTGAGACGTATCGGACTGACCCACGAACGGATGACAACGGCCCAAAGCCAAAGCCTGCTCGAGAGGCTACCAAACGGACTGGTACTGTACACTCGAGAGGTTACAAAATGGACTAGTACTGTACACGAGAGGTTACAACTCGGGCGACCCCTCGAGGATGGAACTCCGCCCGGCGAACGAGCCGGCCCTCGAAGACGGAACTCCGCCCGGGCGAATAGGCGGTCCTCGAGGACGGTGCACCCCTCGGCTACCGATTCTCCCGTACGGATCCAGGCGCATTTAATGCAATCTACCTACCCCCGCCTAACCGTATGGCCACAGTTATGGTAATAGTTGCAGGCGTGGCAGTCAAATCTACTTTTGCCGCCCATGCCCCAGAATTCTACGGATCGTACCACGCTGTAGCACCATACCGAGCACTATGCCATGTCCAGCACCACCTCGAGACGTATAAACCAGCACGTTTCCCGCATTTTCCAGGATTCGGCCTTATCCGGTGAGGTTCGACCTCCTCGGCACGACCCTCCTTCGACTCCAGCCAAGACCCTCGACCGTCGCCCCTCGACTTCATCAACGAACCCTCGAGCAGAACTTCAACAACTCCCGATGCGATGGCTGCAGGGCCTCCCATACCGACGTACATCACTACAGCGGCACCGACGTGATCGGCCTCAACGTCATACATCATCCACCATGCGAACTCGAATCACATGTACCCCTGTGCCCCTCCTTCATCTATAAAAGGAGGCGCCAGGACGTTAGAACGGGGGACCGGACCCGAACAGGAGGATCTAGAGCATAGCTAAGTCTTTAGATCACAGAACGACACCGTGAGCTTGTGTAAGGTCGAGAGCTAGGCGTCCGACTGCCAAAGCCCCACCTCACACTCCTCACATCTGCTTGTATTTTCCCCTGTACTAGCACTTTGGTGCAAGATAACACGAACTATCCTCCCCCGCTGGACGTAGGGCCTTCTTTGCCCGAACCAGGATAAATCATTGTGTCCTTCTTGCATCACCCACCAGATTAGGGAGCACGTGATTACAATATTACTCGTTGGTGTTAACCCCTCGAGGGTCTAAACACCGACATATTTTTCCTTGGGGAATTTATTCTTTTGATTCCCCTCTTTCTTTCTTTTCTTCTTTTTTTAATACTAAATCTTGCATAGCCTCATGTATATCATAAACATAGAAACTTTAGAAAGAGAGATGTTATAAGGCTGGAGCATTTATTCAAAGATCCTATAGATGGTTGTGTCTTCTCCTAGTGTAGGAGATAGATGAAGGGCGGAAAGCATGTTTGTGCGTACTCCCAGTGTAGGAGCAGCAAAAATATATCTAGGTGTAAGTGATCTTGATCTTAATGAGCATGACCCTCCTCTCGACAAGGGTCTCACACGGTTTGACCAAAACTCAACACAAAGCAGCAACCTATGTGCTAGTTTGATTTTGTTGACAAGGCTCTATAGGCATTTATTTACCACAGGGGAGAAGTATAGCTAATAAATTTAAATTTTTGAAAAGAAATTCTCCAAATGACTAGACATCAGAAATCAGGTTCTCATGATCCATGCTATCTCACTTTCCACAACAACCTAATTAAAATGGGGTCCCTAAAAAGAGTTCCCAACAGCAACAGGAATTTCTAGGAATTATCATGGTGTGAGTCTATCTTGGGATCATGATTAAAATAATTTACCTTCTCAGGATTATATATTAAGCATCTTAAACCAAGTTATATAATTATGTAACGAAACAAAGCGATCAGGATAAAATTTTGTAACATAGGGGGATCATACCTGACCATGGTTGAGGCTAGAGCCAAGTGGGTCCACCACTTGGGTGAGCGCCCAGGGGTGCCGGGCGGCCGCCCGCTGCTGGTGGCCTTTCAGGGTCCACTTTGCCGAGCGTGGTCATCATGTCATATTGTTTTTGGAATTTTTAGTTGTTGTGCAGAAATCGTTTTGTTACGTCGTCGGGTGTCTCCCTGTAACACCTCTGGTGTTAAATTAACTAAAACATGCCATGTCATCATATGCACTGCAAAGCATCCATGTTTAAGTCAACCTTAATGTGCATTAACTAAAACAAGTTTACATTTCATAGGTTGATTGAGTTTCTGTAATGTTTGTCACATGAAATAATAAAACCCTATTTTCGAATGCCATCGTAAATGCTTAATTTATACTCTATGTACTTGAGGTGTAAACTGTGTTTA
>CM041647.1:20508828-20523099 GCA_023333625.1 Bothriochloa decipiens | reverse complement strand
TGGTAGAATGAGATTTGACTAGAGGCATGGGCTGTTTATCTAGGGGGTAAAACGACATCGAAGGAGCATCTTTGAGGAATTACGTGAGTAGAAATGCATGAATATACCGAGCATCTACTTTTTACTATTGAGGGATATGGAAGGGTCGCGAGGGAGAAAGGCGGCGGCGATTGCCTGCCATAGCTGGGCGGGTGCCCACGGGGGCTGGGCGGCCGCCCAGGCCTCGAGCCCTTTCCCCTCTAACTTTTTTGCAAAAATATTTATATATGTTTAGTACTGGAAAAGTTCCTAGACCCCAAAAACTCAAAAGTAAAAAGTCAGGCCCAAACTCCCCTAATTAAATGAAGAAAGTAACTACGTCCACTTCCTCAAAATTATTATTGGGCTCAAAGAATAATTTAATGCGTTTACCATTTACCATGAATAACGTACCTTCATTGTTGCGAAGCGTGATGGCTCCATGTGATGATGAGCTCACCACGTCGAATGGTCCTTCCCATTTGCTTCAAAGTTTTCCATGCCCGAAGAGCTTCACCCTAGAATTAAAAAGTAATACCTCATCTCCTGGGGCAAACTCCTTCATCTTGATTTTCTTGTCATGCCATCTCTTCGCTCTTTCTTTATAGATCTTGGCATTATGACAAGGTTTTTCTCTCCACTCTTCTAGTTCAGAGAGTTGCATCTTCCTCTTTTCTCTAGCTGCATTTAGGTCCATATTCCATCTTTTTATGGCCCAATGAGCTTTGAATTCTAGTTCCACTGGTAAGTGACAAGTCTTCCCGTATACTAGCTGATATGGTGACATTCCATTGGGTGTCTTGTATGCTGTTCGATATGCCTAGAGTGCTTCGTGAAGCTTGTCCTTCCATCCTGTTCCAATTTCGTTTATTGTCTTCTATACAATGTTCTTGATTTACTTATTTGATGTCTCTACCTGGCCACTTTTCTGCGGATGGTAAGGAGTGGCAACATTGTGACAGATTCCATGATTCAACAAGTATTACTTGAAGCGCTTTTCAATGAAGTGTGATCCTACATCACTTATCACTATCCTTGGGACTCCGAATATTGGAAATATTATTTCTTCAAATATCTTTTTGGAGTGTATGTTGTCAGCCTTTCTGCATGGCATGGCTTCAACCCATTAGGAGACATAATCCACTGCCACCAGAATGTACTCATACTTCTTCG
Organism: Bothriochloa decipiens; assembly: GCA_023333625.1. Lineage (NCBI taxonomy): Eukaryota > Viridiplantae > Streptophyta > Magnoliopsida > Poales > Poaceae > Bothriochloa > Bothriochloa decipiens. The sequence goes on along the minus strand of CM041647.1, from coordinate 20,521,908 downwards.
ATGGTGGAAATGGCCCCATGTAGTCAATCCCCCAAACATCAAAGAGCTCAATCTGGAGATTGTTGACAAGTGGCATGGCATCCCTTGATTTTATGTTGCCATGTTTTTGGCATGGGCCACACCTTCGAATGAATTCTCTTGTGTCTTCATACATTGTTGGCTAGAAGAATCCACATTGCCAAATTTTTGCATGTGTTCGGAATGCTCAATAGTGTCCTCCATATGTTGATGAATGGCATCTTTCAATTATTTTAATTCCTTCTTCAACCGGCACACATCTTCTGAGTAGGTCATCTGAGCATACATGGAAGAGGTATGGTTCATCCCATATGTGGGCACGGTTCTCCTGGACGAGCTTCCTTTTGTTGCCTCCTGGTTGTACATAACCTATAACCATAAAATTAACAATATCTGCATACCTGGGGTCAGATCTGTTGATTCCGTAGAGCATGTCGTCCCGGAGCGAGTCGTCGATGGGTAGTTCCTGTGGATTCTCAAATTGCATTCTAGACAAGTGATCGGCAACAGAATTTTCTACTCCCTTTTTATCTTTTATTTCTAAGTCAAATTCTTGGAGCAACAAAATCCATCTTATCAAATGGGGTTTAGCATCTTTCTTAGTAAGAAAATATTTCAAAGCAGCATGATCAGAATAAATAATTACTTTAGCTCCCACTAAGTAAGATCTAAACTTATCGATAGCAAAAACAACAGTCAGGAGCTCTTTCTTAGTAGTAGCATAGTTGAGCGGAGCTCCTGTCAGAGTTTTGCTAGCATAAGCTTTGCATGATGCTTTTCATCTCTAGTCTGCCCCAACACTGCCCCCATAGCATAATCACTTGCATCACACATAATTTCAAAAGGTAAAGACCAATCAGGGGGTTGAATGATTGGTGTTGAAATAAGCCCTTATTAAGAATTTCAAAAGCTTGCAAACAAGTATCATCAAACTCAGAAGGAAAATCCTTGGCCAGCAAACGAGTAAGAGGTCTAGCGATAAAAGAGAAATCTTTTATGAATCTACGATAAAAACTAGCATGGCCAAGAAAACTTCTAATTCCTTTAACATTAACAGGAGGAGGTAACTGCTCAATCACTTCTATTTTAGCTCTGTCTACCTCAATGACTCTTTCAGAGACTAGGTGACCAAGCACTATTCCTTCTCTAACCATGAAATGGCACTTCTCCCTAAATAGAAAAATCATCCATGATCTTTTTAATCATATCAGAAAATATAGACATCATACATCTTTGGAAAGAAGCAGGTGCATCACATAGCCCAAAAGACATTCTACGATAGGCATAGTTCCATAGGGGCATGTAAAGGTTGTTTTGCTTTGGTCATCCAGATGGATAGGGATCTGATGGTACCCTGATATCCATCTAGGAAGCAGAAGAAAGAATGGTTGGCTAACCGTTCTAGCATCTCATCTATAAAAGGCAGGGGAAAGTGGTCTTTCCTAGTTGCCTTATTAAGCTTTCTACAGTCTATGCACATCCGCCATCCTGTGATGGTTCTCTGAGAATTAACTCATTCCTCTCATTTTGCACAATAGTCATGCCACCTTTTTAGGCACAACTTGCATAGGGCTTACCCACTCACTATGTGGCACCTGATATATAATTCCTGCATGCAACAGCTTTAAAACTTCCTTCTTTGCAACCTCTCTCATCGCATTATTAAGTCTACGCTGGTGTTCTCTAGATGGTGGAACATTAGGATATGTCGGAATGCGATGGGTGCAAAGGGCAGGATTGATTCCCGTGAGGTCCTGCAATGAGTAGCCAAAGGCTAATTGATGTTTTTTCTAAAACAGCAATTAGGTGGAGAGTCTGCTCCTGAGTGAGATTATCACTTATAATAATAGGAGACTCTGGATCATCACCTAGAAAAGCATATCTAAGACTGGATGGTAAAGGTTTAAGCTCGAAAGGAGGTTTAGGTGCAACTACAAACTCATCTAAAGGTGCATTCTTAGAAGGATCAGCTTCTTCTTCTATGAAGAATCTAGCTTCATCTTCTAAGTCTAGCTTGGCTAGAAAGTCTAGAGAAACAGCTCTAAATTCCTCCAAAGGATCATATTGTGGATAGGGCTCGGTCCTAGAGTTTAAAGAGTGTGAAATGGACAGTGGGAACTAAAGTTTCTTGCCTAAGCAGATGTTCAATTTCTTGGTTTGTCCTTCATAGAGAAGTCTTCTAAATGGTTGTCCTATCAATAGGTCAAAGTCCCATGTATCAAAGATGTAAAAGCTCAAATGAACTGGGTTTCCTTCTACCCGAATTGGTAGGACATAAAGAATTCCCAAACTAGGGATGATATGCCCTGAGAGACTTCTCATAAGTTTTAGTGTTGGGGTTAATGTCTTGTCTTTCAATAAATATTGTGCAAGCGACATGGACATGATATTTATACCCACAACTGAATTATAAAGAGCATTTATGTGATCTGTATTTATTATGCAACAAAGTGGAAAAGAAGATTAATCCACTCGGATTACTTTAGAGGAAAGCTCTGGTTCTTCTAACCATTCATTGCTCATAACAGATACTAATTCTCTAGAGATTCTTCCAAAGGGAATATCCTATTCTGTGGTTTCCTCACAGAATGGTACTTCATCATGTTTCCAAAATTAGAAAAGAGATCAGGTTCTATTTCTAGCATAAACTCTGGAAATAGAATTTCTTCCTTTTTTTGTTCAAGACACGGGCTAGCTGAAGTGGATGGTATATCTGGCAAAGAACTGGCTTCAACTACTTGAGATTCTAGCTCTAATTCTAGAGAATAATCTAATTCAGTGTAAGGATTTGATCTAGGATTGATCTTGCTTTCTCAGAAGAGACATGCAATAAGGATCCTCCAGAAGTGTTGAGCAACTGTTTGCCTCCCGATGGTGGAATGAATAGAAAGCACATCTGTTCTTTGGATGGTGGAATGAATGGAAAGCACATCTATTCTGTGGAGCTGCTCACCCTTTATGTAAGAAATTGGTCACATCTTATGAATCTAAAGGAAAGGTCAGTTTCTTCCTTGCATTTACTTCTCATCAATTCTTTCTCAATACTAATGCTTATTTTACCAGGATGAAGATTATGAGGCCCCTACTGCTGACAGGAGGAACAGACCTGTGCATTATTTGGTTCCTTGTCTAAGAACAAGACTAGGTTCTGATGCCCCTTCGCTGAGGACTTTTATGAATACATATGCTGCCCAGCTCCAAAATCAAAAATGTTGGAGGCTAATTGCTAAAGGTCCTTCAAAAGAATCCAAGAAGAAGACCAGATCATCTAAGGTTTAGCTAATTCTTTCTTCTAAAATCCTTTTTTGAAACTAGTTACTCATCACTTCCCTTTTCGTAGAAAACTCAAGATGATCAATCTACTTCTAAGGTGACATCCCAATCACCTCAAGCTCAGATGGAGGTGCTGGAGACAGAAGATGAGTCTCAAAGAGCAAAGGTAATATTTTTTACTTTCTGAATTTCCTAAGTTATTCTTTCTGACTGAAATTCTCAAATTGGGAAATAGCACTGAATCTCCTAGGATTGAACTTCTTGCTCATCAGGCCATCCTTTCTTCAAGCCAAAATCAGTCTAAAGGTAAGACTCTAAGATTTTTGTTTTTCTCCCTTTTCATTCATCTAATGATTTTTCTTTAGGGTCTGCAGATGAAACATTTAATATTGCTGATCACCCACCATTTTCTGGGCACATGATTAATGATGAGCCAAGCCCAGAAAGAACAGGTGAAGCATCATCAGCAATTCCTCAAGACAGGGTAAGACTACCACTCCTTTAGGTAATTAAGATTTCATCCCTTTTATTGACATTTGATTAATACTAGGCCCCTTCTCCATCGCTACCGGATTATGGCATAGACCTCTCCAAGTACTTTGAAGGAGAAGAAGTTTCCTCTTTGCTGATCAAATCTTCTTCCTCTGCCTCACAACTTAGTCAATTGAAAGAGATCTTGCCTTTCCTTCAAAGTATAGCAGATCTTGTTCAGAACTCTAAGATTGTTAGCCAAGTGATTGAAGAAGTTAAGGATTTTCTTCCTTCAGAGCTCCTTGGCCCTTTCTGCAAGATTTCTTCTATTAATGTTGAGGCTCCAAGAATAAAGAGGGCTCAAGAAGTCATCCAAGATCACATCAGCCTGTCAGAGAAGAAGGCTTCCAATGTGTAGAGTGTCAAGGCTTTAAGTCTTTCCATGGAGAATCTTCAGAAGGCTGAACTAGAATGGGAACTCCAAGAAGTAAATGCTGCCATTAGCAGAAGGAATCAGCTTTGACTCCAATTGTTGATGGCTTGAATTCAAAGAGAAAGGAGTTAGCCGATTCTATTCAAGCAGGCAGGCAAATCATGCGAAGCTTGAAGACTTTGTCTGCATCTCTCGATGATGAAAAAGCAATGCTATCTCAAGTTGATTCTGCCAGGAAGAATGCCTTTGATGCACTGAAAAGTTATCCTAAATTGTAACTAAACACATTTTTGTAACAGCTTCTAAATCCTTGTTTGATGTAGCTACATTACTTTATTCAGTATTGTTATCTTCTGAATTTAGCCGATATGATGTTTTCTGATTTAGTGCTGATAGATGGCCTCTTCCTTTAGTTTTAGCCGATCAGCCAACCCGATTAATTTTCCTAATGGACCGGATAAGATAAAGCAAACGGTCTTTTGAGAAAACCCGTTCAAAGCTGATTTGACCGGCCGCTCGACTACTCATATGCACAGTACCGTAATTAATGGCAGGTTGCCAATTTGTTTCCCCGAGACGTGCCCCTAGGCTATAAACTGGCATCCTTTGCACTGTTTGCAAATCTAAACGCCTCTGCTTCTTTCATCTTCATCCAGAAAACCCTATTCCTCCAAGAAAAACCCCAGTCCTTGAATCGGCACCAATGGCGGGCCGTGACCATGGCAAGCATCCCATGGCGGAGGAGGAGGCGAACTCCTACCGCGCTGTTCATCCTTGTATTAGGTAAACCGATTTTCAATTGATTCCTCTGCCTGACTCAAGATTGATTCATTGTTCATCTTTTTGTACGATGGATGGCGAAGGCACCTCGGCTGCTGCCGCCGCTCCTCGAGGAGCTCCTGTGGCTCCAGTTGCTCCTCCTCATGCATCAGTGCTGGTGGCTGGCCCTATCTTGATTGGGCTTGCCGCGGTCGAGTCTGAGGGCTCTGCCACGGGGTCAGAGCATTCTGACTCCACCAGGGTGTCGGTGGCCCTATTTGATCATATCCGCCGGGAGCAGAACGAGATGGAGGCTCATTATGACAAGACCATCAAGAAGTTGGCTGGGATGGAGAACATCCTTGCTGATTTCTAGGCCACCCTCATAGCGGCTGAGAAGGAGGCTCAGACAGCCACCAGGCATCAGACTGCTACTAATAATTGCGTCGCCGGTAAGCATCAACCCTTGATCTTCATTCTTCAACACATTCCAATGACTAATATTCTTCTTTGATTTCTTAGCCCTGACGGAGCAACTGGAGGGACTTTAGTTGGTTGGGGACGAGGCTGCCGCCGTCGTGGAGGCTCCCAGTGAGACTACCACTGAAAGGTTGGGGACTGTCTAAGACAGGGTGAACGAGGCAGTCCGCCAAGGCATCATCGTCAGCTCTTCCTTCACCTTGGCTGCCGTCTAGGTCCGCACGGGCCAGGATCTGTGTGACCTGGAAATCACCCAGCGGGTCATCGACGCCATCATTGACTACTCCGAGCACTTCGAGGAGGCAGCTGAGAGGCTTGCCAACGCGTGCTCCATGCGTTATGTCATCAGCAGGATTCCCTAAGTAGTTTGTACTAGGATGCGACTCTTTTGTACAAACTAAATGAAATGCTTTTGCCTTGAACAAATTATCTCTAAAATTGATCCATCGAGATCGTTTGTGTCTGAATATCATTTGTATTTTGTACTAGGATTGCCCCTAAATACTCCAAACTATTTTGAATCAATAGTCTAAAATATCTGGCTGCATTTGATCCAATTAGATTGGCTATTACATCTTGGTGTCTCCCATTTAGAAAATACTTTCAGAGCTGATGGCTCGAGCCGGCTGTTGATCCTCATCGTTGATAGAGATGAAATCTCCACAGAATTCATTTCTAGAGAAACATTCAAAACTTTCCATATCCTAGTAGACATTATCGACAGATGAAACAATGATGGAGTCATCGGCAGGTAGAACCTCAATGTCATTATCTATCCATTGGATTATATGCTGATGCATAGTTGAAGGCACGCAACAGTTGCATGAATCCAGTCTCTCCCCAATAGTAGGCCATAAAATCCTTTTCCATCAACTGTTAGTAGTAATCAGGGTCTTGCTGCCAACTGTTAGTTGAACACTTATTGCCCCCGAGTGTCAGACATGTTTCCTCCAAAATCTCTTAGCTGCATATCTATTTTAGTCAAATCTTCAGGGGTTTTGCCTAACTTTTTGAATGTTGAGTAAGGCATGAGGTTAACTACAGCTCCTCCATCTACAAGCATCTTGTTCATGGGTTTGCCATCAATGAGCCCTTTGATGTACAAAGCCTTTAGGTGTCGATATCGCATAGGCTTGTCAAACACTGCTTGAGATGTGAGTGCCAAGTAGGCGGCTAGCTCTTCATACTCTAATTCATCAAAGTCAAAATAGACTTCTTGATTTCTTGATGCCCTAAACTCAGCAGGCAAAATACACTACATTCTAATAGGAGCCGATTTGCCTGAATCGGCTGTTTGCTTGGCCTTCCAAACCTGTGCCTTCCTAGTCTTCTTAATCTTTTCAAGCTTGATTTCAGTTTCCCTCAATCATTGAACTCTTCTCTTCGGACTTCTAGAAAGACCACCAGGGCACCATTGGTTCTCTTGCCAAACATGATGCACTTCTTATACCTCTTCATCATAAGCATCACAATGAGCATGGATTTTGCATTTATCAACACGCCGATCCTCCATAGGTTGTCCAAGTCTTTCATGGACAGACCGGTGGTTGGGTTGAAATTGCCGATACCCCCTATATCTATCACTGCATTCAGGGCAGTCTCTTTGGGTGGGCAACCTCAAGCCTTTGTTCCAGCAATGCCTAAAGAAAGGACAATTCCAATGTGATTCAGCTTGCTCTCTTTCGTACCTTTCTTCTTCAAGCATCCTCAAGCGTTCTTGCTCTTCAAACCATCTTCTACGGTCCTTCTCCTGCTGCCTCTGCCACTTGTTAAGAAGTATATGAGATGTCACACGTGGCCCTCTTTCAGCCGATGCAGATGACTCAAGTCAGTCAAATCAGCTTTTTTGCTTCTGACGCCTTCTCTTGATCTCGCAGTATTCTTCATCGGTGAGTTGCAATCTTGAATCGACTGATCCTGACTCTTTTTCTTTAACAGAGGTCAACACTTTGGCTTTTCCCTTTGGAAGGACCACATCAGCCATTATAGAATCAAAGGTCAGCTTTTCGGCTTCATCGACCTTCATCTTGCTGTCAAAGGTTAGCTTTTCGGCTTCAATGGATTTCTCGATTTGCTTCCTGAACACATTGCACTCATTGGTGGAGTGGGTTGTTGAATATGAGCCTTGCAATATTTCTTTCCTTTCACTTCTTCAGCACTGAGTGGTTCATGTAACACCTTTATCAAACCTTTGCTCAGCAAAAAGTCAAAGATTTAATCAGCCTTTGAAGTATCAAAATCAAACTTCTCTTATGATCTTCCCCAAGGATTGCTGATAACATAATTCTTGCTAAGGTTCCACTCAATAGCATCAACATCTTCTATCTCATCATCTGACACATCTTGAATTAGAGTCTTGTAATAGCCAGCTACATTAGCTGCCTTCTAAAATCAATTCTGTTGGCATGGAGGCTGTGCATATTCAGAAACTACAGCCACCCTTTGTGCAAGTGCTCCTAGATTATCAAAGTGCATGCCAACAAGCTTCTCCTTCAAGTATGGTTGCATCCCCTGGATAGCCAATTTCACTAACTGGCTGTCAGACAGGTTCAATGAAAAGCATAAGCTCTTTGTTTGCCTGAATCTCTGAATAAAGTCAAGGCCTGACTCACTGCTCTTCATCTTGATGCTAGTCAGATCATCGATATCTTTCTCAATAGTCCCATTGAAGAAGTAGGCATGGAACTTGCTCTCTAACTCATCCCAAGTATTGATTGAATTTCTAGGCAAGGATGAGTACCAAGTGAAAGCTGGTCCTGATAGTGACAAGGCAAAGAACCTGACCCTATGAATTTCTTCAATAGCAGCATCGCCTGATAGCAAAGAACCTGATCCAGATACTTGCTTATATGCTCCATTGTATTGGTGTTTTCTTCTCCAGTGAACTTGGAGAATTCTGGAATTCTATAATTGCATGGGAGCTCTAGACGGTTGTACCATTTAGGATATGGCATGCTATATAATCTAGAATGAATCCTCTTCATGCCAAACTCCTTTTCCATCACCTCAGCAAGCTTCTTGACCAACTGATCACTGGAGTCAATAGATTTGAGCAAGCAGGCATACCCCAATGATTGTAGTTTGACACATTTGCAAAGCTTGTAGGTGGTTCATCATCTTCCTCCTAGACTTGAGCAGCTTTTCCTCCCATAGCTTGATTCACATGGTAATCAACACTTCTTCTGATCCTATCAACCGAGGGAGCAATTTTTGAGCCAAAGGTGGTATATAACCAGGTGGAACACCACCCTTCGGCTGTTGTGACTGAGGAACAGCACTACTACTCGCACCTCCATTAGAAGTTGATGCCTTGTTTGTCTTGGAATGCTTCTATGTCTCGTTACCACCATCTGTTGTCATCTTCAGATTGAAATAGGCAGGTCCAAATTGATCGACAGGAAAACCAGCAAAAGCATTTTTCATAATATTGCAAAACATGTTTAGAAAGTATGCTTGATGATTTGTAATACCTTCATTTATGATCTTGTTCAAATGATCCAACAAAAATTGCCTGTCTTCATCTTCTCCTGCAACGGTTTCACCTGCCATCAGAATTCTGGGCAATTGTTGTTTCAAGACGACCATGCCACTGCGCACTCTTCCAAAGCAATACAAGCACTTCTGCATAAGTTGATTAACAGCTTTGTTGATTGCTTGCTTTTGATCATCATCAAGTTCTTCTACGGTGACATCGAGGATGTTGTTGATGTCCTGATCAGATGAGTTTGTTGGCATTGTTGATGGTTGTGGTCCCACTGGGCGTGCCAAAAAGAGTGTTGATGCAAAAATGTGACTCCTATGTCAACGGGTCTCTCACAAGCCAGACAGACCGGATCGTGAACAGTTCTTCGATCCCCGCGACTTTCTCCAGCAGATGATCCAGTCAATCGAGTCTGAGGCGTGCCAGTCAACTTGACCTAAAAATTGACAAGGAAGAAAAAATAATCGAATTATGGAACCTGCCAGCTATGATTCTAGACAGTTCCTCATGTATGGCTAAATAGCCGATTTGAATCAAGGCATTGACTAGAAAGTCAACAACCAACATGCATTCGATAAATAAAACATTTAGATAAACATGCATGGAATGAAGTGATCGATCATGACATGATATGATTAACCAAGACAAGAACAAGTACAAATCATTCATGATATTTATACTCTAATTAGTAAAGAATCAGCTCAAATCAGCTATCCTAATACGCACAAGAAAGCATAAAACCTTTAGCCGATTTGATCTAACCGATACAATATAATAAAATCCTACATGCATTACATTAATTTAGAATAAACGCTAATCGTCAGACTAAGTCTCGTCCAAGCAAGCCTAGCAAATTTACTAGTTTTAAACAGACGCATGCATGCAATGTTATGGGTAAAGCTCTAGTGAATCGACTAAATTAGTCGATACCAACATGAGAATGAAATAAGTACATAAACGATATGAAACCATCTACATCCTAGAACGTGCACATGTCACGAACAAGATTGATAAAATCTAGCTAATGAAAGCACAAGATTGATCATCAAGACATAGAATAAACATAAATAAGTATTAATGACGATCGAATCTAAGAAGATATAAGCCAAATCTACCAATCTTGATCGGGCAAAGATGTTGTTGTAATAAAATAAACATTAAAAACTAACAACACTGGTAACTTAATGAATCTACCAGATTTGCCATATCTAGTAGAGCCGATAACTAGCAAAGTGTAACTTAATGAATCTATTAGGTTGCCAAACCTAATAGAGCCGATAACTAGCCTATGCTAACGCGTACAATAGGAGGTCAAACCGGCCCTATCAAATGATAACATAAACTATTGACAAGTGCTAATGCATAGATAAGAGGTCAAACTGGCCAAATCAAGCAAAAACACGAGCCCCTTGGCCATACCGATGGTCGATAGGAGGTCGAACCGGCCCTATCTAACATAAGTGAAAGCCATGACGGTACTTACAGAGCAAGCCAGAGGTTGGATGACCCAATACAGCCTAGCTTGATGAAGAATATCCTCGAGATCCGAAGAACTAAGGGTTTGGTGGCCAGAGCCGAAAATTGTATTGATTGTCGAGAGAGAGTTCTTACAGGTGCCAAGGCTTACATATTTATACCCTGGGCTTTGACCAAGTCCTAACTTGACATGACTTGCAAATAAGGAAAAAGACTCATAAACTGCTTTCCGTCCTATAGAGTCCTGCGCTGTTGATGCGTCATAAATCATCAAACCGGGTTGGAGTCGACGTGGCTCGCTGATCCTCCAAATAGCCGATCCTGCTTTGATTTAGCTGATTCCCCAATATTCGGCGGTTACCAGCATTTTGCCAATTCCAGCAACGCCCTTCTTAGGAAGCTCAACCTTCCGCGCTCGCCAGTCCAAATTTTGGTGCAAACAGGGCCTTTGGACTTCCCATTGTTTATTGCTGAGAAACTTCTTCTCTCTCTTTTTTTTTCTCATGCCCCTTGGCATTATATATATTTATCATCATTTTTACATAGCCCATAACTCTTCTTGCGACAATGAAAACTTTAGAAGGGAGGCGTCATGATAGATTGCAAGGAGTAATTATATGGTGGATAGCGAATGCGTGGCTCTCAGAGTAAGAGTCGGCATTTTTATTTGGTGGATAACAAATGCGTGGCCCTCAGGGTAAGAGCTGACATTTTTATTTGGTGGAAGTGTGTGCAACTTTCAGGGTGAGAGTTGGCATTTTTTGGTGGATGAATAGGTGCATGTTGTGCACCACTCTTAGTGTAAGAGTCAGCATTTTATTGGTGGGTGCATGTGAATCTCAATCATGGGTCTATGACCATATTCTCACATAGGTCGCAACAATTTGACCCACCTCAATGATCCGACAAGCAGCATATGACTAAAGGTTTGCATAAATGAAACATGTCATATGGCCTTGGTAGGAAATTCATTATCAGTGAGGAGCATGCTATTGTATTTTAATTTTATAAAATAAATCCCAAGTCCATCATAAAAAGAGCAAGGTTCAAATCATCCAGCTATATCACATACTCCAATTACTTAGACAACATGGGGTCCCTATGATAGTTGTTCGCAAGTCATAGGAATATTGGCGACGAATATGGAGTATGCAAATTTTATCAAAGGATAGCATGGAGATGTAGAGCAAAAATTTTTGTATTTTAATTTAATAAATTTTGAACTTCAAAACTTTGGGAAATGTGAGGGTAGAGTTGCACAAACCATCATTGAAGATGAAGGAGTTATATGAATCAAAGATCGGTTTGGTTCAATGAAAAGTTCTATCGATCTTCTCTTCAACCTGTTGGTTTGGTCCTTCTGTATGATGGATTGCTTTGTGCATTGTGTTGGGGAGATCTCGTATGTGCGTGTTAATTATGCTTGTGAGTTCTGCCCCACACTTATTCTTGTACCTGCTTTATTTTAATAAAAACAAAATAGGAGAACAAAAAACAAGCAAGGGCTCTACTGGCTATAAAACCAGGAAGCAAGAAATTTATTCAACTTATTATTATTTATTCATATGTTTAATTGTTTATTATGTAAAATAATTTTTTCTATTCAACCAACTCATAACTCAAGCATGGCTAAGATAAAATTGAAATGTAAAACATGCCTTGATTTATCTCCATCATAAATTACTCCTATTGTTTATGACAACAACTCAAGCTCATCAACCAAGTTTCAACACCATGTCAAAATTTTGATTGAAGCAGGTCATTTTGAACCTAAGCACCATGCTTAATTTAAAAAGACCTATGGATGCATCATATGAACACACCCAAACCAGAGCATATGACATAAACTAAGGAAGCATGAAGAGTCAGGCTATGGAGACAAATATGAGCAAGGGAATTGGTGAACATTACCTTTGCATACCTGAGTATATGCATCGATAGCATATATGTATGAGGCGTTGATGAAGTTGTTACCACTGCTAGCACATGTGGCTTTGCCCAAGCGAACCACAAGGCCAGGCCACACAAATGGATGTGCATGGGCCATGGTCTTTAATGGTATTGGCAAAGGGTTGGAGGCGAGTCCTTCTTGCTTGGAGGCGAGTCTTTAATGGTATGAGCCCATCAGCCCATAAGCATTTTTCTTTGAATGTGGGGGCCAGCTTGCTCCTCCTCTCTCCTCTATTTTCTTTCTATATATATATCTTTTTTACCTCCTTTCTCCCTCTTATTTTCTCTTCTCTCTTTTTTTCAATTTTTTCTTTTCTTCGCAAGGCCACTGACATCAACTCTTATCATTTTTTTGGGACAACCTGCTTGGGTGTGTGGAACTCGAGCTTCTCGCCATCCTCCCCCACACTTGGACTTTCGTGTAAAAGTCAAGTGTAGAGTCAGGGTCTCCTTTGTATTCGAGTGTGCTCCAGCACCCAAGAGCATCAAGGTTGATGTCATTTCAAGCGTCTTATGACCCATGCTCTTCTTCTCCTGAAATGGTTAGTAGCAGGAATACTCGAGGGTGCATACTAACCTAGAAACAGGTCCTTGCCTTTATTTGGGAGAAAGATTTTCTTTTTCAAAATAGTCCGGGGTATCTCCCGGCGGTGCTTAAGTTATGGTCCTAAGCTTGATCGTGGGAACTTCTTCTTGCAGCTATCAATGGTGGTGTAGTTCCCAGCTTCACCATCAAACA
>CM041647.1:20492247-20508818 GCA_023333625.1 Bothriochloa decipiens | reverse complement strand
GATCCTTGTAGAAGTACGTGGTCCGTAGCAAAACAAACTCTAGAGACCCCAAGTGAGCATGAAATGTGAGGGACCTCAAAAGATAGGTTAGCCTGCTTGTCTCTAGAGTTGTTGCTTGGGCATGTCCATGGCTTTGAAGTTTTCATCCTCAAAATATAAATCATGCAGGATGAACATTGAATCTCATCTATTATCGAGAACAATGTTAATTTGATGCAGAAGTACATGCATCTTGTTCGAGCAAGGGCGAAGGTCGATGTTTCATTTTAGAAGGATGAAAGGAAAGCTCTCATGAAATGAATGGGGATAAAAACTTCATCTGCTCGAACAAGTAGCTTTGCCTTGCCTTTGGATTTTAGAGTAAGTGCTAGGGCTGACAGAAGCAAAACTTTTAAACTTCTTATAAGGGCTCCCTCACCCTCTTTTTTGAATGAGGTTTTTAAGAGGGTGCCCTAAGAGAAGATCAAAAATGGAGGATGACACGGAGAAGGAAGTATAAGATACTTCAGTTTCATTAATCTCTAATGGCACAACCCTAACAATCACACAATACTGGTTACGCACACGAAAGATAAGATAGGATTCGCAAGAGCACGAATATCGGTGAGCACTTCACCTGGGAGGTATATCCTGAGTATCATATTTATTTATCCACAAGGAGAAAATGTGCTAAAGACTAACCCCGTCTTAACTATTACCCCTGGGCTGCACTACAAGATAGCGAGAATTAAGCGATATAGAGAGGATTACTTCGTCAGTCTCCCTCTAACCTATGGTAAGCTATGCTAATATTGTTCAAAGGGGGGATACTAGGGAAAAAGACACCACAGAGAATGCTTTAACACTGGTTCACTATTCCTACCAATCCTTCTGACAGGAGGTGGACTACACAGACAACAAGGGAACTATCACTTCCCCCACTGCCACCACTTAACTTCGGCCACACGGGGAGTATCTACGAGTATTCCTAGCCCAAGCACCATGCTTATGCTATGAATGATTACTCTATTCCCTATGCGATGCGAATAAAGTAAACTCATAAACCAAAGAACAATAAACTTACTAGTATTAGACGTCGAATTTTTGAATGATTCTAGAACCAAGCCTCGGGTTAGGAAACTTGATCCCGTAGATACAACTGGAGAGGAGACACCGACAGGCCAGGCTTCCTCCAATTCTACCTCCACCCTATACTCTCTCAATCTCTCTTGATGCTAACCCTAGAGACAAGGATCCATTCAAGGGACCCCTCCCTAGCTAGTTCTCTCTGGAAAATATGAATTAGGGTTTCTAAACTCTCTCTCCTGAGGGCTAGGGGCCCTGTTTATATAGCCCTCTAGGATGCACCATAGCCCTCGGATCAAACCGACCTAAATAGATGACTAATATTCATCCTCAATGTTGGTGGAGGCAAGATCCGTGAGATTGAAGCTAATTGGTCTAGGTGGCCGGGCGGCCGCCCACGTGGCCTGGGCAGCCGCCCACTGGCTGCTGTCAAGTGGGCCTAGCTTTGCAGGGTTGCCTTCTCAAGTCTTCTAGATTGTTCCTAAGTTGCTGGACGTGGTATTCTCTCTATGTATACCTGACATGTGGTCCTCTTTTGGTTCTTTTCTGATAACCCCCTACAGAAATAGACAATCACCAAAACTCATGGAATTTTGTTAGTGATAACCCTATATCCAGGTGTTTGCATATAGGTCCATTTTCATGTTTAGTTGATGGTAAAGACTTGAGTTAACTACCGTCAACAAGCTCCCCCACACTTAGTCTTTTACTCGTCCTCGAGGAAAAGGATGGAATTACTTTAAGCATAACCTCAAACCAAGACATCAACAGTAGATTATCCCTAGTCATACCTATACTGCGGGATTCAATGTGTCTACCAAAAGACTTTGGGAAGTTGTGGATGGAACAGCATGAAGTAGAGCTCCTTTTCCCTTCAGTCTTGTCACTTGGAGTTTTATAACATTTTTGCAAAGAAAAACTTAGCTTACCCTTCTCCATCATGTGGCACACTCGAGTCACTCATTATATGTGGTATTTGTGGAACTCATTGAGGCATGTATGATGTATGCCTTATGCTGTATCCTATTCTAATAAAGCTTATATGGAGTTGAAGGTATTTCAAGAAAATAGCATACTCACCTTGCATATGTTGCCTGGTCAAAACGGGATCCTCAGAGGGGAGTTTCATACCCTTAGATCAAGATGTGCATGTGTGTGGAATATTTAGTGGCTAATCCTAATTCTACTTTGCTCCTTTGATCAGGCTTCTCTCTTTTAAGATTGACAGATAGCAATAAGACTTTTCAAAAGATCCATGGGCTATCACTTATTTTTATTTTTTTCTTGGGGGTATTTATTCTTTTGATTCCCCTCTTTCTTTCTTTTTCTTCTTCTCTCATTTTTTTAATACTAAATCTTGCATAGCCTCCTGTAGATCATAAATGGAGACACTTCGGAATAAGAGATATTATAAGCCTGGAGCATTTATTCAAAGATCCTATAGATGGTTGTATCTTCTCCTAGCGTAGGAGATAGATGAAGAGCAGAAAGCATGTTTGTGCGTACTCCCAGTGTAGGAACAGCAAAGATATATCTGGTTGTAAGTGATCTTGATCTTAATGAGCATGACCCTCCTCTCGACAAGGGTCTCAAACGGTTTGACCAAAACTCAACACAAAGCAGCAGCCTATGTGCTAGTTTAATTTTGTCGACGAGGCTCTATAGGCATTTATTTACCATAGAGGTGAAGTATAGCTAATAAATTTAAATTTTTGAAAAGAAATTTTCCAAATGACTAAACATCAGAAATTAGGTTCTCATGATCCATGCTATCTCACTTTCCACAACAACCTAAGTAAAAAAGGGTCCCTAAAAGGGTTCCCAATAGCAACAGGAATTTCTAAGAATTATCATGGTGTGAGTCTATCTTGGGATCATGATTAAAATAATTTACCTTCTCAGGATTATATATTAAACATTTTAAACCAAGGTATATAATTGCGTAACGAAATAGAGCGATCAGGATAAAATTTTGTAACATAGGGGGATCATACCTGACCCTGGCCGAGGCTGGAGCCAAGTGGGCCCACCCCTTGGGCGGGTTCCCAAGGGTGCCGGGTGGCCGCCCGCTCCTGGTGGCCTCTCGGGTCCACTTCGCCGAGCACGGTCATCGTGTCATATTGTTTCAGAATTTTTAGTTGTTGCGCAGAAATCATTTTGTTACATCGTCGGGTGTCTCCCCCACACTTGTTTCTTGTTACCCTTCATTCACAACAGGGTGGAGACAAAAGAGGCAAGACAAATCTAATAATATATAAATATATTTATTGCATCATCATGTAGGGCATATAAATTACAAAGGATTTGACTCAAACTGAATTTAAGCAAACTTTAACTAAACTTTAATCTAAGCAAACTTTATTCTAATTCTCACTCGTGCCCTATCAGATGCTAGGATAAATCATCTCTAATTATTGGGCTGCTCTAGAGCATTCCCCTTCTTAGGTGTGCCGCTGAGAGCTTTCTCTAAATCTAACACCCTCTTATCGGTGTGGATGATACATCTACCCTAGAGACGCTGCCACGATTCTAGAGAGGTGATGATGGTACGTTGAGCCTCTAGCTCCTTTTCTAGGTCTGCCATGGCCTTGCGGCGCTTGCGTGGAGTCTCGGATGCAAGAAGGGTGCCTTTGGGAGCTCCTGGCGGCGGTACGAATCTGATTTTGGTAGGATGAGCACGAACTCCCTCGATGTAGGTGCATTCTCCTATGCTGTACTTTGCACTGACGATCTCCCCTCTCTTGTTGTCTTCACCCCCATGAGCAGCTCGTTGTGCTTGGGAGGCAGGATCTTGGTTCCTTTCGGCACCTTGACGATGGGGCCCTTCGGTGGAGCGTCTTTCAAGAGAAGAGTCTCAGGCGGCGCGATGAGAACAGGCCGAGCAAAGTAGGAGCTGCCAAAGCTGCGAAGTTTGGGTGGAATGGCAGCAAGGGGCATAGGCTCATTGACTGGTATGATGGCATTGCACTCAGGCTCCTCCATCGGGATGGTGTTGAGGTCGATCCCATAGCGGATCATCCTGCTATCTAGGTTCTCAGACTTCATGGTTGTGTGGAGAGGTGTAGCGAGCTTCTAAGCAGGAGGAGAGGAGAACTATGGTGGAATGAGATTTGACTAGAGGCATGGGTTGTTTATATAAGGGGTAAAATGGCATCGAAGGGGCATCTTCGAGGAATGACGTGAGTAGAAATGCACGAATATGCCAAACATCTACTTTTTACTAATGAGGGATATGGAAGGGTCTCGAGGGAGAAAGGCGGCAGCGATCGCCTGCCATAGCAGGGCGGGCGCCCAAGGGGGCTGGGTGGCTACCAAGGCCTCGAGCCCTTTCCCCTCCAACTTTTTTGCAAAAATATTTATATATTTTTAGTACTTGAAAAAAGTTACTAGACCCCGAAAACTCAAAAGTAAAAAGTCGGGCCCAAACTCCCCTAATTAAATGAAGAAAGCAACTATGTCCCCTTCCTCAAAATTATTATTAGGCTCAAAGAATAATTTAATGCGTTTACCATTTACCTTGAATAACATACCTTCATTGTTGCGAAGCGTGATGGCTCCATGTGATGATGAGCTCACTACGTCGAATGGTCCTTCCCATTTGCTTCAAATTTTTCCATGCCCAAGAGCTTCACCCTAGAATTAAAAAGTAATACCTCATCTCCTGGGGCAAATTCCTTCATCTTGATTTTCTTGTCATGCCATCTCTTCGCTCTTTCTTTATAGATCTTGGCATTATGATAAGGTTTTTCTCTCCACTCTTCTAGTTCAGAGAGTTGCATCTTCCTCTTTTCTCTAGCTGCATTTAGGTCCATATTCCATCTTTTTATGGCCCAATGAGCTTTGAATTCTAGCTCCACTAGTAAGTGACAAGTCTTCCCGTATACTAGCTGATATGGTGACATCCCATTGGGTGTCTTGTATGCTGTTTGATATGCCCAGAGCACTTCATGAAGCCTGTCCTTCCATCCTATTCCAATTTCGTTTACTGTCTTCTGTAGAATATTCTTGATTTGCTTATTTGATGTCTCTTCCTAGCCACTTTTCTGCGGATGGTAAGGAGTGGCGACATTGTGACAGATTCCATGATTCAACAAGTATTACTCGAAGCGCTTGTCGATGAAGTGTGATCCTACATCACTTATCACTATCCTTGGGACTCCGAATCTTGGAAATATTATTTCTTCAAATATCTTTTTGGAGTTTATGTTGTCAGCCTTTCTGCATGGCATGGCTTCAACCCATTAGGAGACATAATCCACAGCCACCAGAATGTTCTCATACTTCTTCGATGGTGGAAACGGCCCCATGTAGTCAATCCCCTAGACATCAAAAAGCTCAATCTGGAGATTGTCAACAAGTGGCATGGCATCCCTTGATTTTATGTTGCCATGTTTTTGGCATGGGCCACACCTTCAAATGAATTCTCTTGTGTCTTCATACATTGTTGGCCAGAAGAATCCACATTGCCAAATTTTTGTATGTGTTCGGAATGCTCCATAATGTCCCCCATATGGTGATGAATGGCATCTTTCAATAATTTTAATTCCTTCTTCAGCGGGCACACATCTTCTGGGTAGGCCATCAGAGCATACTTGGAAGAGGTATGGTTCATCCCATATGTGAGCATGGCTCTCCTGGACGAGCTTCCTTTTGTTGCCTCCTGGTGGAACATAACCTGTAACCACAAAATTAACAATATCTGCATACCAGGGGTCAGATCTGTTGATTCCATAGAGCATGTCATCCTAGAGCGAGTCATCAATGGGTAGTTCTTGTGGATTCTCAAACTGCATTCTAGACAAGTGATCGCAACAGAATTTTCTACTCCCTTTTTATCTTGTATTTCTAAGTCAAATTCTTGGAGCAACAAAATCCATCTTATCAAATAGGGTTTAGCATCTTTCTTAGTAAGAAAATATTTTAAAGCAGCATGATCAGAATAAACAATCACTTTAGCTCCCACTAAGTAAGATCTAAACTTATTAATAGCAAAAACAACAGCCAGGAGCTCTTTCTCAGTAGTAGCATAGTTGAGCTAAGGCCCTGTCAGAGTTTTGCTAGCATAAGCTTCGCATGATGCTTTTTATCTCTAGTCTGCCCCAACACTGCCCCCATAGCATAATCACTTGCATCACACATAATTTCAAAAGGTAAAGACCAATCAGGGGGTTGAATGATTGGTGCTGAAATAAGCCCTTATTAAGAATTTCAAAAGCTTGCAAACAAGTGTCATCAAACTCAAAAGGAACATCCTTGGCCAGCAAATGAGTAAGAGGTCTAGCGATAAAAGAGAAATCTTTTATGAATCTACGATAAAAACTAGCATGGCCAAGAAAACTTCTAATTCCTTTAACATTAATAGGAGGAGGTAACTGCTCAATCACTTCTATTTTAGCTCTGTCTACCTCAATGACTCTTTCAGAGACTAGGTGACCAAGCACTATTCCTTCTCTAACCATGAAGTGGCACTTCTCCCTAAACAGAAAAATCATCCATGAAAACTTCCATGATCTTTTCAATCATATCAGAAAATATAGACATCATACATCTTTGGAAAGAAGCAGGTGCATTACATAGCCCAAAAGACATTCTACGATAGGCATAGTTCCATAGGGGCATGTAAAGGTCGTTTTGCTTTGGTCATCCAGATGGATAGGGATCTGATGGTACCCTGAATATCCATCTAGGAAGCAAAATAAAGAATGGTTGGCTAACCATTCTAGCATCTCATCTATAAAAGGCAAGGGAAAGTGGTCTTTCCTAGTTGCCTTATTAAGCTTTCTATAGTCTATGCACATCCGCCATCCGATGACGGTTGAGTGTTTGGTGCAGAGATAAGTGCCTTTTTAAGAATTTCAAAAGCTCACAAACAAGCATCATCAAATTCAAAAGGAACATCCTTGGCCAACAAACGAGTAAGAGGTCTAGCGATAAATGAGAAATCCTTTAGGAATCTACGATAAAAACCAGCATCGCCAAGAAAGCTTCTAATTCCTTTAACATTAACAAGAGAAGTAACTGCTTAATCACTTCTATTTTAGGTCTGTCCACCTCAATGCCTCTTTCAGAGGCTAGGTGACCAAGCACTATTCTTTCTCTAACCATAAAATGACACTTTCTCAATTAAGGACTAAGTGCTTTTCTTCACACCATTGCAAAACTCTATCTAAGTTTTCAAGACAATCATCAAAAGTATTTCCATAAACATAAAAATCATCCATGAAAACTTCCATGATCTTTTCAATCATATCATAAAATATTGACATCATACATCTTTGAAAAGAAGCAGGTGCATTACATAGCCCAAAAGACATTCTACGATAGGCATAGGTCCCATAGGGGCATGTAAAGGTCGTTTTGCTTTGTTCATCCGGATGGATAGGGATTTGATGATACCCCGAATATCCATCTAGGAAGCAGAAGAAAGAATGGTTGGCTAACTGTTCTAGCATCTCGTCTATAAAAGGAAGGGGAAAGTGATCTTCCCTAGTTGCCTTATTAAGCTTTCTATAGTCTATGCACATCCACCATCCTATGATGGTTCTCTGAGGAATTAACTCATTCCTCTCATTATGAACAACAGTCATGCCTCCCTTTTAAGACACAACTTGCACAGGGCTTACCCACTCACTGTGTGGCACCAGATATATAATCCCTGCATGCAATAGCTTTAAAACTACCTTCTTAACAACCTCTCTCATCGCATTGTTAAGTCTATGCTGGGGTTCTCAAGATGGTGGGACATTAGGATCTGTAGGAATGCGATGGGTGCAAAGAGCAGGACTAATTCCTTTGAGGTCCTGGAGTGAGTAGCCAAAGGCCGAGTGATGTTTTTCTAGAACAACCATTAGGCGGAGAGTTTGTTCCTGAGTGAGATTATCACTTATAATAACAGGAGACTCTGGATCATCGCCTAGAAAAGCATATCTAAGACCGGATGGTAAAGGTTTAAGCTCGATAGGAGGTTTAGGTGGAACTGCGAACTCATCTAAAGGTGCATTCTCAGAAGGGTTGGCTTCTTCTTCTACGAAGAATATAGTTTCACCTTCTAAGTCTGGTTTGGCTAGAAAGTCTAGAGAAGCAGCTCTAAATTCCTCCAAGGGAACATATTGTGGACAGGGCCCGGTCCTAGAGTTTAAAGAGTGTGAAATGGACAGCGGGAACTGAAGTTTCTTGCCTAAGCAGATGTTCAATTTTCTGGTTTGTCCTTCATAGAGAAGTCTTCTAAATGGTTGTCCTATCAACAGGTCAAAGTCCCATGTATCAAAGATATAAAAGCTCAAGTGAACTAGGTTTCCTTCTACCTGAATTGGTAGGACATAAAGAATTGCTAAACTGGGGATGATATGCCCTGAGCGACTTCTCATAAATTTCACTGTTGGGGTTAATGTCATGTATTTTAACAAATATTGTGCAAGTGACATAGACATGATATTTATACCCATAACTGGATTGTAAAGAGCATCTATCTAATCTGTATTTATTATGCAATGAATTAGAAGAGAAGATGAATCCACTCGGATTATTTCAGAGGAAAGCTCTGATTCTTCTAACCATTCATTGCTCATAACAGATACTAATTGTCCCAAGGTTCTTCCAAATGGAATATCCTCAATGGTATTCAAAAGCTCTTTAAGAAATTTCCTATTCTGTGGTTTCCTCACAGAATGGTACTTCATCACGTTTCCAAAATCAGAAAAGAGATCAAGTTCTATTTCTAGCATAAACTCTGGAAATGGAATTTCCTCCTTTTCTTGCTCAAGACACTGGCTAGTTGAAGTGGATGGTATGTCTGGCAAAGAACTAGCTTCAGCTAGTAGAGATTCTGGCTCTACTTCTAAAGAATAATCTAATTCGGTGGAAAGGATTTGATCTAGGATTAATCTTGCTTTCTCAGAAGAGACATGCAAGAAGGATCCTCCAGAAGTTGTGTCGAGCAACTGTTTGTTGTCTCTACACAGACCTTTATAGAAGTGCTGTAAAAGGATAGGGTCTGGTAGACTAAGGTCTGGTCCTGATGTGAAGAGTGTAGTGAAACAATTCCAGGATGAGGCCAAAGATTCTCCAGGTTCTTGCTTGATAGTCAGAACCTTGACTCTAAGGTCGATGATTTGGGAGATGGGATAGAAATCTAAGCAAAAGTTGGAACATAAGGATCCCCAATCTCCTTGTTGCTTACCTACAGCTCTATTATAGCATTGTCTAGCTTTTCCCTTTAATGAGAAAGGAAATAGCTTCCAAAGGAGAGTTTTGTCAGACATGCCCTCTATGCGAAGACAGTCACATGTTTGCTCAAAGTCTCTAATATGAAGGTAAGGGTTTTCATCTCCTTCTCTTGAAAAGGATAGGCTTTGGACCAACGCAATCAACTACGAACTCAGCCTATAGCTAGATGATTGGATGGGTTGTGATGATTCACATGGCACTAGGCTGGTCTCTGTGGGTGTAGAAAATTGAATGATAGGAATGGAATTTAAATTATCCATAAGGATAGAAAAAGGTAAGATGAAAGAAAAGGTGAGATAACAGAAAAAGGTAAAAGTATAGGTACAAGGTAGAGCAAGATCTAGGATATCTAAGCAGACCGTCTTTCTCCCCGGCAACGGCGCCAGAAATGCTTGTTGATACTGGTTACGCACACGAAAGATAAGATAGGATCCGCAAGAGCACGGATATCGGTGAGCACTTCACACGGGAGGTAAATTCTGAGTATCGTATTTGTTTATTCGCAAGGAGAAAATGTGCTAAAGATTAACCCCATGTTAACTACTACCCCTAGGCTGCACTACAAGATAGCGAGAGTTAAGCGATATAGAGAGGATTACTCCGTCAGTCTTCCTCTAACCTATGGTAAGTTGTGCTAATATTGTTCAAAGGGGGGATACCTAGGGAAAAAGACACCATAGAGAATGCTTTAACCTTGGTTCACTATTCCTACCAATCCTTCTGACGGGAGGTGGACTACAAAGACAACAAGGGAACTGCCACTTTCCCCCACTGCCACCACTTAACTCCGGCCAGACAAGGAGTATCTATGAGTATTTCTAGCCCAAGCACCACGCTTACATTATGAATGATTACTCTATACCTTACGCGAAGAGAATAAAGTAAACTCATAAACCAAAGAAAGTTACTAGTATTAGACGTCGAATTGCCGAATGATCCTAGAACCAACTCTCGGGTTTATATAGCCCTCTAGGAGACAACTGGAGAGGAGACACCGACAGGCTGGGCTTCCTCCTATTCTACCTCCACCCTATACTCTCTCAATCTCTCTTGATGCTAACCCTAGAGAGAAGGATCCATTCAAGGGACCCCTTCCTAGCTAGTTCTCTCTGAAAAATATGAATTAGAGTTTCTGAACTCTCTCCCGGGGGCTAGGGGCCCTGTTTATATAGCCCTCTAGGATGCACCACAGCCCTCGGATCAAACCGACCTAAATAGACAGCTAATATTCGTCCTCAAAGTCGGTGGATGCAGGATCCGTGAGATTGAAGTTGATTGGTCCAGGTGGCCGGGCAGCCACCCACGTGTCCTGGGCGGCCACCCACTGGTGCTGCTAAGTGAGCCTAGTTTTGCAGGGTTGCCTTCTCGAGTCTTCTAGATTGTTCCTGAGTTGCTGGATGTGGTATCTCTCTATGTAAACCTGACATGTGGACCTCTTTTGGTTCTTTTTCGATAACTCCCTGCTGAAATAGACAATCACCAAAACTTGTGGAATTCTATTAGTGATAACCCTATATCTACCAGGTGTTTGCATATAGGTCCATTTTCAGGTTTAGTTGATGGTTAAAGAATTGAGTTAACTACCGTCAACAATTAGTCCAGATGGACGTCTGAAGAGTTTGTCAGTCGGGACTAGCGGCATATCGCCCCAAAAGGGTTTTTGCTAGAATTTATGATAGTAGTCCTGACAATGAGGTTGTGTAGGGCTTTCATGGAAGTTTCCCTTAATGAACAAGGCTTGGTTGCAGGAGGTGAAAGAATCTGAATTGCTTCAGAAGAACGTTTCACTTCCAACAACCATTCTTTCAATAATTCCGAATTAGGGGACACTTTCTTAGAAATTTTGTGCCAAGAAATGTTTCAAAGTTCTGCCATAATCCTCGAATTATGATGGTGAGCTCCAAAGGATAAAACATTTCTTCCTTCGGCGTTCGTGGTTCGGGTGAGGTCTCATGAGTCAAATCTAAGGAGAGCAAGGGCAAAGATTCGGCTGATGAAGGCTCGCCAAAACTTTACATGCCCGTTATGTTGAGTTTGGGTACTAACAGGAGAAGCATGCTTCTCTAGGATGTAAACAATAACTTTCCTCTATTCCGTCATGGTCTGACCCTCCAATGGTTGTGTCAAAGCATAGAGCAGCATCTATGTCTAGACCCAAACAAAAGATATGCAAAAGCACACTATCAGGTAAAGACAAGTCTAGGCCAGCATGTATTACATTGTAAACCTGGCCTAGGCTACACCGATGACCTCCTTCTTGTTCTGCTAAAAATTGAGGATTGCCCTTGGTAGAGTGGCAATACGAGACACGAGGAAGAACACAAGATAAAACTTGTTTTTAAGTTCTCCACATTCCCATTCGCACTTTCTAAGGCATTAGTGTATTATTGCTTCACCTCCCCCTTGAGAAAGAATTCAAACAACTTCCACATAAAAACTTCTTGTGTCATGCTAGGAATGTTTAGGCATCAACACATTTCCTCAAAATCTTGCAGATGGTTTAAAAAGGATTTTCGTAACAGAAACCTGAGAAGGGTTATGCCTAAACCATGGTTTTCAAACTAGGGTGGAGTTCATAGCTGGATGAAAAATTTAGTTTTGAAAAAGATTTTGGCTCAAAAGAACTCCCCCTCTGAAACAGAAAGATTTTGAAGTGGAATTTGGCTTCATGATAATAAAACAAAAAAGAAAATATTTTGTTTTATAAAAATATGAGGATGAACTAGGTTTGAAGAAAGTAGCAACAGTTCCTCGGCAATGGCGCTGGAAAACTTGTTGGTATTTCTTAACGTACGCGGATAGTCTACAAGCGTATGGAAGTACAGTTGTAGTCTTCACCAGAAGTATTCAGGGTATCGTATTTTCCATATGGAACGGAAGCATTTCTACTAGCTAGTTCGCCCAAGGAACAACACAGGGGTAGAGATAGAAAGGGGGTAGAGATGGATTCCTATAGCTTCAGGGTCCCAAGGATAGCGTTGCAAGATCATCTTCCTACTTACTTCGGGCACCGGGGCACACTTGGTCTGCCAGGCGATGCTGGCTTGTTGCTCTACGCCACACCCGAACATGGGGGATTACGAAGGACAGACGGGACTAGGTCACTCCCTGCCATCTACCCCTCAACCGTAGGATGCGAGGCAAACGAAGGTAGCCTCTAGCCTAGACACCACGTCTACACTAGGGACTACAAATCTAGCGGCGTACAGGGTGATCCGTCTTTATCAGGGACCCTCTACTAGAGCATCCGTCCGGGGACGAACATTCAAACCCGTAAGCAGGACAAGATCAAGCTAAGCTAAACAAAAGACCTTTATGAGCATGTAGGAAACACGAATACTTACTTAGCCAAGATACCGTGAAGGAGCCAAGTAGAGTACCCATAGAGGTACAAGGTTGGGGAGGCGCGGACAAGCCCGATGACTCCCCGCTCACCCTCACATCTCACTCTCTAGCTCTAGATAGCTACTAGGGCATAGCCCTATGGAGTGGTGGCTCTAGCTCTAAGCTTGTGGTGGCTCTTCTCCCTTGAGTGTTGATTATATGAGAGGGGGAATGGCCCTCCTTTTATAGGTAGAGAGGAGGGGGGTCCTTGGAAATGTGCCATCCCCACATGGAAAGGAGCAAACTGACCTCCATAGGGCGGTTTCACACCTTCCACGTAGAGTGCACCTCCGAACCGCCTTTGGCACGTCGGTTTGGACTGACCGACCGAAGCTAGGTCAGTTTGGACGCTGAGTTGGGGCACGCGCCCCTCCCCTGGTGCGTGCTAGGATCTCTGGGCCAAATGGGCTGAAACTTGGTGATGTGGTAGGCGTCGTCGTTAGCTTTCCAACACATCCTGGAACACCTAAATCAGAGTCTGGATGAAGGAGTTATGCCTAGTTTACTAAACCCTGCTCCTGCAGCTCGAGATGGACTTGGACTGGGTTTTGGGCTTCCACTTCTTGGGTTCATGTTTGGCATTTTGTCCTATGTTTGAGGCATAGATTATCTGGTAATTGGGTCGCCTTCTCATTGCATGGTTTTCTTATGTTTCATGGCCCATTTGTATGTATTTCTGTATAAGCCCTGCAAAACAAGGGAAACACCAAAACTCGTGGAAATCATTAGCATAAAGCCCTATTCACTAAGTTTGGTGTTCCTTTTATATTCTTATTGGCGGTATAAAATGTGAGTTAAGCACCACCAACATCCATGCCAAAACCATATCTCACTTCACAACAACTTAGTTGACATGTTTTTTCCTAATATAGAAATGGCCACGGGTAAAGAGCATACGCACTAGGAATAAAGTTTATGCCAACCAACCTTTTCAAAGTCATGTTCATGAGTTGGCAAAGTCTTATCTCACTTTTTTTAAGTTCGATTTTAGTATATGGAACTTCTCAACACATCAAACTTTTAAGAACATGGCAGGAATTTAAGTTTGATCTTAACATGTAGCATTTTCAACATATCAAACTTATGATGAATCAAGAGTGGACAGAAGGAGTGCAACCCAGCATACCAGAATGGCGAAGGCTGAAGAGATGGTAGATAAATGATGTGAACTAGGGTTCCTGATCTTCTGAAAGGTTCTAATAACTCTCGATTTGGTGGAATCGTGACACAATTCGATCTGGCTTCCGAACAACTCGGCTCTGAACCCCGCAGTCACAGCACCACGTCTCCTCTGGTTATGGACAGTCGAAGCACAGTTGACCTCGCCAAGAAGGCTGAGTCCTTTGCCTACTAATCGAAGAACACAAGCAAGAACTCGAAAGAATGCAACCAATTACAGATGAATGATTAATCTCACGAGTTGGGGTCTCACAAACCGACGGCGCGGCGAAACTGTTGTGAACAGAATAATCTAAGCAAAACCCAAAACCTAACAAGAGAGGCGGCGGCTGGTTATAGAGGTCTAAGGGTCATCGCCACCCCTGGATGCGCCCCCTAATGGGCTCAACAAAGATACATGGCCCAACGGACCAAAAACGGTGAAGCAGCACCAGAACAGATTCTAGATGCTAACTTATTTTGATGTTTCCCGAAGACTCCAAAGGAATTTTGACCTCAAACTAATGCCATTAGCTTCCTTATGAAATTATCTTTCCATCCATAGGTGGATCATAAAAAATGGAGTCCGGATGCGTCCTAGGCGTCCACTTTACTCCACACTAGTCTTGGACTCTGAAACAGGCTCGAAGTCGACTCGGTTTGGGCCTCCACCTTGATTTGGGCACCCTTGCTGGTCCTCCACGCCTCCAAGCCATCCCTTATGCATCCCTTGGTCCTCTCCATGATTCCTGAGTACAATATAATCATTAGGTAGCAATCTATTCTCAAAATCATAAAATGACTTCCTTAAGAACGAGCTCACCTGTAAATTTAATTATCGTGCGCGAGCTCTTGTGATTGGACCTTGAATGTCCAGCGGAGGATCATCTTGTGCATTCAATGGAGTGATGTCCTCATCATCCTCCCCCTCTTGAATTAGAGTCGTCCTTGACTCAAGGTCATCTTCTTCTGCCAAATACGGCTTCAAATCTGAAATGTTGAAAGAAGGACTAACCCCGAACTCGGGTGGCAACTCAAGTTTGTATGCATTATCATTTATTTTCTCAATAATTTTATAAGGACCAGCAGCTCTTGGCATTATTTTTGACTTACACAGCTCTAGAAACCTATCTTTTCTCAAATGTAACCATACTAAATCACCTGGTTCAAGTTTAAGTTCTTTTCTACCTTCACTACCAGCATTCTATACTTTTCATTCATATTTTCAATATTTTCTTTAGTGGTTTCATGTAACTTACGAATAAATTCAGCACGTGCACTAGCATCACTATGCGTTCTTTCATTGGTAGGTAAAGGCAAAAGATCAATTGGAGCACGAGGGTTAAAACCATACACTACCTGAAAAGGACTTACCTTGGTGGTAGAATGTGTCGCCCGATTGTAAGCAAACTCCACATGAGGCAAACATTCTTCCCACATCTTTAAATTTTTCTTCAAAACAGCTCTTAGCATGGTGCCCAAAGTGCGGTTCACTACCTCTGTTTGTCCATCTGTTTGTGGGTGACAAGTTGTTGAAAACAACAATTTTGTGCCCAACTTATTCCATAGAGTTCGCCAGAAGTGACTCAAAAATTTAGCGTCGCGATCTGAAACAATAGTAGACGGCATACCATGCAAACGAACAATATCTTGGAAAAAGATATCAGCAATATGAGTTGCATCATCACTTTTATGACATGGTAAAATGTGCCATCTTAGAAAATCGATCCACAACCACAAAAATACTATCCCTTCCCCTCTTGGTCCTAGGCAATCCTAAAACAAAGTCCATCGAAATATCTATCCAAGGAATAGAAGGAACAGGAAGAGGCATATACAACCCATGTGGATTCAAGCAAGACTTAGCTTTTTGACATGTGGTGCAGCGTGCCACGAACCATTCAACATCCCTCTTCATCTGTGGCCAAAAGAAATGTGTGGCCAAAACAGCTACCGTCTTTTTAGCACCAAAATGGCCCATCAATCCTCTGTAGCAACAAAAGACGAACATAACCAACTGGAATGCATAGACGGTTAGTTCTAAACACAAATCCATCATTTATCACATACTTGTTCCACGTACGGCCCTCTTTACAATTCAGCAACACATCTTTAAAATCAGGATCATGCGCATATTGTTCTTTTATTGTTTCAAGCCCAAAAATCTTACAATCAAGTTGGGACAACATAGTATATCGTCTAGACAAAGCATCAGCAATTATATTATCCTTTCCTTTCTTGTGTTTGATAACATAAGGAAAGGATTCAATAAATTCAATCCACTTAGCATGTCAACGATTCAGATTATTTTGAGAATGAAGATACTTAAGTGATTCATGATCTGAATGTATAACAAATTCCTTAGGCCACAAATAATGACGCCATGTCTCTAAAGAACGTACAAGAGCATACAATTCCTTATCATACGTAGAGTAATTTAAAATAGGACCATGCAATTTTTCGCTAAAGTATGCCACAGGTTTACCATCTTGCATCAAAACACCTCCAATGCCAACTCCACTAGCATCACATTCTAACTCAAAAGTTTTACCAAAGTTTGAAGTTGCAACAATGGTGTGTGTGTAAGCTTATCTTTTAACGTCTCAAATGAGTCCTCTTGTGCCTTACCCCATTGGAACACCACACCCTTCTTTGTCAACTCATGTAATGGGGCAGCAAAGGTGCTGAAATCTGTGGCAGAACCTCCTAAATTATATGGCCCACACGCACCTATCATT
>CM041647.1:20460704-20492237 GCA_023333625.1 Bothriochloa decipiens | reverse complement strand
TTGAATAATTTTTGAAATATGAATTTAAATTGAAAAGGGAATAAGTGATGGAAAACTGTATTTTCACTTTTATTCAAAATTATTTTTGGAAACTTGAAAAACTTTGAATACCAATATTGTAGCTCCTTTCAAGATCTACAAACTATATTTTGAGAGTATCTCAAAATTCCTTATATATTTTAAAATATAGAAAAAGGGATAAAACAAGGTTTTGAAAATAGTTTTTAAGTAGCAATCAACTCATCATTTCATGTATAAAACAATGCACCACATAAAAGACATTACTAAAACATGAATACATTTATGTCATGATGCTCAATGATTATTCTTAATAATGAACTTGATTATAATTTTAATTGCTTACTAACATCTGGGATGTTACAAAATCCTTGACAAAGCGGCGGTAGAAACCTGCAAGACCAGGAAAACTCCTCACCTGTGTGATGGATTGGGGTACTGACCAGCTCCTAATGGCTTCAATTTTTGTCTCATCCACCTCAATTCCCTGTGGAGTAACAACATATCCAAGAAAAGAGACTCGATTCGTGCAAAAGATGCACTTCTCAAGGTTACCAAATAAGCGTGCATCGCGTAAAGCATTAAAAACAGCACGCAAGTGATCCATATGTTCATCCAAAGACTTGCTATAAATCAAGATATCATCAAAGTAAACTACCACAAATCGCCCAATAATAGCCCTTAAAACTTCATTCATCAATCTCATAAAAGTACTAGGTGCATTAGTTAAAACAAAAGGCATTACTAACCACTCATATAATCCGAATTTAGTTTTAAAAGCTGTTTTTCATCTCCAAGTTTCATTCTAATCTGGTGGTAGGCACTACGCAAGCCTAGGAATAGGATGATGATATCAAATAGTAATATTATTAATGGCTCTACAATCAACACACATGCGCCAAGAACCATCTTTCTTAGGAACCAAAATCACAGGAACAGCACAAGGACTATGGCTTTCTCGTACATACCCGCGGTCCAAAAGCTCTTGGACTTGTCGCTGAATCTCCTTAGTCTCTTCAGGGTTGGTTCGATAAGCAGCACGGTTTGGCAATGTCACTCCTGGAATCAAATCAATTTGATGCTCTATTCCTCTCATAGGTGGCAGCCCCGGGGGTATCTCAGCTGGAAAAACGTCCTCATACTCCTGCAAAAGGTTAGTGACAGCAGGAGGTCTCAAACTAACAACATCATCAAGAGAAAACAAAGCTCGTTTGCAAACCAAAGTATAGCAAATATCATCATCAGAAATTTCAGCAAGGTCACATTTTCTTGCAGGCATAACACCACCCTTCAATTTAATTTCCTCGACCATAGAATTAGGTGTCAACTTATCCTTTTTAGGTGGGTAAATAGAATTTGCAACTTGCTAATTTTTAGATTTAACATCATGCAAACTAGCAGCTCATTCTTTATCAGCTTGTACAAT
This sequence comes from Bothriochloa decipiens, assembly GCA_023333625.1. Taxonomy (NCBI): domain Eukaryota; kingdom Viridiplantae; phylum Streptophyta; class Magnoliopsida; order Poales; family Poaceae; genus Bothriochloa; species Bothriochloa decipiens. The sequence goes on along the minus strand of CM041647.1, from coordinate 20,490,793 downwards.
TTCAGCTGGGGTCATTGGCACCAAAGTAATTTTCTTTCCTTTATGAACAAAAGTGTATGTATTACTTCTACCATGATGAACAGCATCATTATCAAATTCCCAAGGGTGACCAATAAAAGTGAACAAGCTTCCATAGGTACTACATCACAATCAACAGAATCAACATAGGTACCAATGGAAAATGAAACTCTGCAAGTTTTTGTTACCTTAGCCTTACCGAAATCATTCAACAACTGAATATGGTACGGATGGGGATGTGGGCGTGTAGACAAGTCAAGCTTCTTGACCAAATCTGAACTCACCAAATTATTGCAGCTACCCCCATCAATGATGACACGTGCTCGCCGGTTGTTGATGACAAAGAAAATTTGGAACAAATTGTGGCATTGCAGCTTCTCAGGTTGTTGTACTTGTGCGCTAAGCACTCGCTGCACAATGACACTCATGTAGGATGATGTGTCCTTGCTACCAAAGACCTCACCTTCTTCTTGAACATCTTGTTCTTCATCATCATCTTCCACGTCAGAGGTGCTGATGTACCCATCCTCTGTAGCAATGTATGCCCGCCCACTTGGACAGTCCTTTTGCACAGGTCCATAACCATGGCACCGATGACACTGAATGCTAGGAGTGCGTCCTGTTGAGGCAACAGAAGATGCACTCTTTGATGGTTCCTGCACTAAATTTTTACCTGAACCAGAAGGTTGCGCAGAAGACATCCTCTTGTTCGCTGGTAGAGGCGCGCGGAAGGAGGATGCCTTGGGAAACCCTGATGATGCTCGCGTGCGTGGTGTGTATGAGGTGCCAGCCTTACTCTTGGCCTGCTTATCTCGCCCCTGCAATTCCTTCTCTGCAAGCATAGCAAATTGAAACAACTGGTTGACAGTGTTAAATTCTTTATAATCAACTATGTCCTGAATTTCCTCCCTCAAACCCGCATAAAAACGAACAATAGAATCCTCAGTTCCCTCCACTATGCCACAACGCATCAAACCTTTCTAAAGTTCACCATAATAATCCTGCACAGATTTATGTTCCTGTTCTAAACGCATTAGTCTTTTACGTAGGTCTCTATGATACAATGGTGGCACAAATCTATCACGCATAGCAAACTTAAGTTCTTCCCATGTATGAGGTTGGCAATTATCTGCAACTAAATCAGTCCACCAAATGATAGCAAAATCTTTAAATTCACTAGTGGCTTGTCTAATGCGATGTTGCTCAGGCACAAGATGGGCACAGAATTTTTGCTCTACTGTCATCTCCCAATCAAGGTATTCCTCGGCATCATAATGTCCCAAAAAAGAAGGTATGGTAAATTTAACCTTAGCATAAGGATCATCGGGAGCATGAGTACGATTACCTCGGTGGCGGTTGAAATGTTGAGCGCCACCCATACCTGTGGTATTTGTGCAAAGACGATGACGTAATCTATTTTCTCTTGTCGCTGCTCTATCAACATTACCATCAGCATCATATACCTCATCGCTAGCATTGCTACAATCATTATTTTCTTCAGGTGGTGGCGGTTCTTCTAAAGCAGTTACCCTATCAGTCAGCGTGGACAATCGTTTATCCAATCTCTCAAGGGTGTTGCCAATCTTGAGATCAATGAGTGCAGTAGTTACAGCCTTGGTAACTGTCTCATTCAAGTCCTTCTGAGCATTGTTTATAACAGATTGTAGTTGCTCTTGGGTGAATTCTCTCCCACATCACCTGCCATTGTAGACACAAAACACAAGCAGCAAACGGTGAAAGTTATCCCTAATAATCCTCTACAAATGTGGAGTGGTGCCTCTCAAATTTAGAGCAAAAGGCAACACCTTAACAAGTTCCGACCGGTTCTTACCAGCAAGGCACGGATACCTGAAAGACGTAGCGCTGAGATTACGGGTGTCACAACTTTTCCTGTCCAAAAGTATATGTGGGGCTTAGGAAGGCTAGCCAAAAAATATGTGAGTGGTACACAATTCAAAGACAGAAAGTAATATTGAATTATAGTCCCAATTACTTGTTCTCGTTGCTAGCCTAACATGTTCCAAGTACCAAATATGTGTGAACAAGGACAAAGGAAGCACAAGTATGATGGAGAGACAAGTATGAATGAAACACAAAGCACAATGTAGCACACGCAATCACAGAACAAGCAACTCCTTTTTCTTTTTCCTTTTTTTTCCTTTTTTTTCTGAACAAACCTTTTTTTACACTATTTTTTTTAATTTTTTCTCTGAACAAGTATGACAAAAGATACAATCACAAAAATTTTCACCTACAACAGAAGTGGAATGTGGTCTACAGAAAATCAGCACGTTCTCTAAAAAGCGTGCAAGAACCTTGTCAGTTTTTTCTTTATTTTGCTGAATTTTTTGGCAATTCTAACTGGACCAAATAGGCCAAAGGCAAGTTTGGGTCGGCTCCAAATGGAGTCAAGAAGCTGCTATAAAAATTTCAAATTTTTTTGATAAACGAGCCAAAAGTTATGCCTGTTTTACCGAAGGTATCTCAAGTTATGTTTCTCGGAAGGCACAACACGGCGGCGGCAGTTAGGGCGAAGCGTCCCTAAACTCCAACACCGATCACAGCAGTAGGTATTTAGCTGATGATGTAAGGAGGGCTGCGATGCAAGCAACAATGAGCGGTCGGCGACCTATCTAGGGTTTGCGCGGCGGCGAGAATTGACACAAGGCGGCTACCGGGGCAAGTCGAGTAATATGGTGGATTTGACTTGTTGTTTGGGATGGTGGAAGGGGACAGCGTTGAAAGGAAACGATGGGGAAAAAACACACGACTGGACTCTAACACAACCTAACCAACAACAAGACCCTGACCAGGACACAACTTCAACACTACGAAATCTGACAAGAACTATGCAAAGGCCAAACGTGGTTCTGGGATAATGGAAAACCTAGACTAAACTGTTTTTGGCTTTTTTTTGGATTATAGGACGAAGGTGAAAACAAACTCAACTAGGGTAAGGGTGAACCTGACGGTGTACCTAAAGCTCTGATTACCACTTGATGTGAACTAGGGTTTTCGATCTTCCGAAAGGTTCTAATAACTCTCGATTTGGTGGAATCGCGACACAATTCGATCCGGCTTCCGAACAACTCGGCTCTGAACCCCGCAATCGCAGCACCACGTCTCCTCTGGTTATTGACCATTGAAGCACAGTTAACCTCTCCAAGAAGGCTGAGTCCTTTGCCTGCTAATCAAAGAACACAAGCAAGAACTCAAAAGAATGCAACCAATTGCAGATGAATGATTAATCTCACGAGTTGGGGTCTCACAAACCGACGGCGCGGTGAAACTGTTGTGAACAGAATAATCTAAGCAAAACCCAAAACCTAACGAGAGAGGCAGTGGCTGGTTATAGAGGTCTAAGGGTCATCGCCACCCCTGGACGCGCCCCCTAATGGGCTCAACAACGATACACGGCCCAACGGACCAAAAACGGTGATGCAGCACCGGAACAGATTCTAGATGCTAACTTGTTTTGATGTTTTCCGATGACTCCAAAGGAATTTTGACCTCAAACCAATGCCATTGGCTTTCTTATGAAATTATCTTTCCATCCATAGGTGGATCATCAAAAACGGAGTCCGGATGCGTCCTAGGCGTCAACTTTACTCCACACTAGTCTTGGACTCCGAAACAGGCTCAAAGTCGACTCGGTTTGGGCCTCCACCTTGATTTGGGCGCCCTTGCTGGTCCTCCACGCCTCCAAGCCATCCCTTATGCATCCCTTGGTCCTATCCATGATTCCTAAGTACAATATAATCATTAGGTAGCAATCTATTCTCAAAATCATAAAAAGACTTCCTTAAGAACGAGCTCACCTGTAAATTTAATTGTCGTGCGCGAGCTCTTGTGATTGGACCTTGAATGTCCAGCAGAGGATCATCTTGTGCATTCAATGGAGTGATGTCCTCATCAATAAAGAATCATGCGGCCTTCCCCCACACTAGGACTTTTATGTCAATCGACATTAAAAGCCTAGTCTCAATGTTGGACCCCTCTTAGAATGTACTCCATTGTTGAATAATGGCTTGCTCAAGGGCCTCCAGCTTGTTGTTAATTTTGATCCTTCATTGTCTTTGTATTCAACCTGCAAGGTTTAGTGACAAGCATACCCGAAGGATACAATTTTTTACATGGTGCATTTGTTCTCACTTTTTATAAACTTGATTGTATTATGATTTCTTCTTAGGTGAGAACACAAAGAAGAGACCACTTATGTTTTGTTTTTGATGAGCAAGAATCAAATTCTTGGACATGGCTTTTTCTTTATTCTTTTTAATCTTGAAGCATTTAGTGAACAAAGACACCAAAGGGACATTATGTTGGGAGCACAATATTTTCCTCATTGTTTTTTTATATTATGGGAGGTCTTATTAGGAGAGTGTTTTCAAACATTTTATTGCAAAGAAACAATGCAATTTTTTTGAACAGAACATAAGGTTGTTCTAATTTATTATGCATGAAAGGAAAATGATTTTGTTGAAAACTAAACATGCAAGAGCTAAAAACTTATGCAAGAATTAAATATGGGATACATACCAATTTACCTATCGGCAAGGTCTCATTGTTTCAAGTCAATTGAGCATGAATTCTCCATTGAATTTATCTCAAAGACTTTACTCGTTCAAATTGTCAATTTCCTGCAGGGGTTAGTCCAGATACACAACCAATGTCTACACAAGCAGTTTTAGTTCAATAATCAAACTAGACACCATGTTTAATTTAATTAAGGTAAACTTTTTAACCTAAGTACCACGCTTAATTTAAAAGCCTATGAAAGTACGATCATTCCAATTGACTAACACTCCCAAACTAAAATGTACTAATGTAGAAGGAAGCATGTAAACAATGAACATGAGATGATTCAAATGGATGTACAAGCCTTGAATGATGAAACAGAGAACCCATGTTTTTTTATATGCAAGGGGATGCAAATGGGATGGATGAATGCATTTAAACAAATATGCCATGGTTGCCACAAGAGTATTCCAGGGTGCCGTTGTAGCTTTCACCCAAGAGTATTCCAGGGTATCGTATTTGTCCTCAGAGAAGCAATGGTTAAAGAATATGAAATCGCTAACTATGATGATCTACTAACTAATATACCAACTAAACTAGAGTGGAGGTAAATGATATATATGATAAGTGTAACGACACACACAGGAGAAGTTCCAATAATAAAAGAGTATGTTAGCGAGTGAGGAGGACAACGAGTGAGCATAAGATCTCCAGTTATCTATCTCTACTTGCAGGGTTCTGACTTAGCAAGACAAGTCATATCAAGCAAGGTCAATGTTCATACACAATTGCACTTCAGGCCACTAAACCGCTTAGCAACAGAAAGGGATGAGAATGGTGCTAAGCCGCCTAGCACAAGAAGGCCTACATTTTAATAACTAGCCTAAACGTGGTGGGATCAAAGCCTAGATAGGTCTGTCACCCCTAATAGGTACCACAAACAAACCATTGGACAAGCCGCAGACATAGGCAAGCGTATAGTCTAGACACCACGTCTACACTATATCTGACTACTCTAATCCGATATCTGATGAAATTGATTAGAGCATCGGGTTAGGGCGGTCAACCAGTACAAAGGTATACCACTATTGTCTTACTATCAAACAACTATGACTATACTAACAACCAATACAACATAACTAGTCATGTTGCAATAAAGTAAAGTACTAAGGCAAAGTAGAGAAGATAACTATATAAATAACTCAAGTCTTACAAAGAGAGAAAGAATACTAGAACCATACCTAACCTCCTAGAAGACCCGAGCTGAAGACCTAAGCCTCACTCTAACTCCTAACAATACTAACACTACTGCTAGTGCTACATGAGAGGGAGTAGAGAGCTCCTCCTTGCGGAGTGTCTACAAATGAGGTAGAGGGGGTGTATTTATAGTGCTAGATGGAGTAGGGGCAAAGAAAACACCATGTCAGCGATCCGCGTGATGCCGCATAGCCTCCGTAGGATCAAAACCAACTTAGAACTAGCAGCTAGGATGCTCCAAATGCATGTAACCAACCTCTGTAGGTCGGTGGTTAAGTCCCCCACATGTTGGCATAGAAAATCAGAGAAGAACCGGATCCTAAGTGCCTGAACCAGAGCCGAACCAGTGGACTAGACGTTGTTTTCTGTTAACTGGGCGGAAATCTCATAGTCTGACCAGATGAACCGGTGGTTCGGGTGGTCCAACCGCGCCCGAACCGTGCAGACCGGACCACCGCCTTCCCGCACCAGTACAGCAGCACCACATGGCTCCTGGAAAACTGACCAGACCACGGCCGGGCCACCTCCCGCGTCCGAGCCGTCCCGCACGTGAGCGCATGTGCATGGGGACAAGACCCGCTACACGTCGACGCCTGAGGGGCTGGCTGCTGCGCGTGTCGCCCCAGGCAGAGACAACCGTTGCTGCTGTCAGGTGATAGCTGGGGCCCGCATGGCCCAGTTGTCAACGGTGTCGGTCATGACGTCAAGGGTGCTGACATCAGCATGGCGTCAGCACTCCTTTTTAATTTGGAAATTCCATATCTTTTTATTCCTTGCTCCAAAAATAGCAAATAATATACCATTTTAATCAGCACGATGAGACCTTTGTAGTGGTGTACTCCAATCCATCATTTGAGATACTTTTATTTGATGAAAAATTGAGATTCCTGCAACACATGTGATGACAACAAAACTCGTGGAACTTGTTAGTTTCAAACCCTATAACTATCATGTGTGATCCATTTAATGTTATTCCATGCAATAGTTGATGGTTATAAATGGGGTTTAATGACCGTCAACAATGGGCAATGGAAACATACTTGACTTTGATGAGATGGTCATGACTAAAGTCAAAGAACGTGTCGCTGGTGAACTGTCGACCCAGATCGGTAATGATGTTGTTTGGCACACCAAACCTATGGATAACCTCCTCAAGGAACTGCACCGCCTTCTCGATTGTGGCATTTGATCCACTTGGTAAACTTGTCGATGAGCATGTAGACACACGTATGGCCACTAGGAGCCCGCTTGAAGGGACCTATCATGTCCAGTCCCTAGCACGAGAAGGGCCAAGCGACCGGGATGGTCTGGAGTTCATGTGCAGGGACATGAATCTTCTTGGTGAACATTTGACAATTCAGGCACCACTGCATGTAATCTTTTGCGTCAGTGATGGCTGTAGGCTAGTAGAACCCTGCTCGGTAAGCTTTGCCGACCAGCATTCGGGATGCAGCGTGGTTGCGACAGGTACCAGCATGGATTTGCTTCAGAAGCTTGATCCCCTCTTCTTGGGTGATGCACTTCTGGTAAATCACAGACCTGGAACCTTTGTGCATCAGCTCGCCGTTGATCATGAGGTAAGCTCTGGCTTGGCAGACCAGCTGCTGGGCTTCAGTCTTATCTTTTGGAGCAAGGTGGTCATTTAGGTATCGGATAAAGGGCTCTCTCCAGTCAGGCTAGGGAGGCACCATCGGCTCGGCTAGCTCACTACCTTCATCAGATCCCTGCATGTTGATGTAGCTGTCTTCCACATCTTCAAGTTCACCATCGAGCACTGCTACGAGCAGGTCGGTAGCAGGATCTAGTGCGAGGGCCTAGTTAGCCTGACCAGAGATTGAAGGCTTGATTAGGTCTTTGACAAAGACACCAGGTGGTACCTCAGCTCAGGAGGACCCAAGCTTAGACAGCTCATCGGCACAGGTGTTCTCGGTGTGAGGTACGTGGATGAATTCCAGTCCATAGAACTTGTTCTCCAACTTCCGAATCTCAGCAACATAAGCATCCATCTTTTTGTTTACAACATCACAGTCCTTGTTGACCTGGTTGATGACCAGAGCTGAATCTCCATACACCAGAAGCTACTTGATGCCCAGCTCTATTGCAATGCGGAGGCCATGGACGGTTGCTTCATACTTGGCCACGTTGTTGGACGCCTTGAAGTGAATGCACAAGATGTAGCAGAGCATGACCTTGGATGTGGAGATAAAGTAGACCCCTGCTCTGGCTCCATCGATGTTCAAGGAACCATCGAAGTACATCTTCCATTGGTCGGCAGATGAGTTGGCTAGAGGCAGGTTGAGGTCCGACCACTCCACAATGAAATCGACTAGGGCCTAAGACTTCACAGTCTTTCGACTGTGGAAATTTAGCATGAACTCAGAGAGCTCCAACACGTATTTGACAATACAGCCACTAGCATCTCTATTGCGAAGGATATCGCCGAGCACAGCTTCTATGACTACCATGATCTTGAAAGCTTGGAAGTAGTGAAGAAGCTTGCACTTGGTGATCTGGAGCGTGTAGAGCAGCTTCTAAACATGGTTGTAATGCTGCTTGGATTCGTTAAGAACCTCACTAACATAGTAGACTGGGCGTTGCACACCATAGACTTTTCCAGGCTCCTCACACTCGACCACCATCACCATGCTGACCACGTTGGTTGTAGCAGCTATGTAGAAGAGAAGCTCCTCATCTGCTCGTGGGACCGTGAGTACTCGGGGAGTCGCAAGGTATTCCTTGAGGTGCTTAAAAGCCTGGTTGGCCTCAGCTGTCCACTCAAACTTCTCTTTCGCCTTGAGAAGTTTGAAGAATGGCAACCCTTTCTCGCCCATGGGGAGATGTAGCGACTTAGGGCAGCCATGCATCTAGTAAGCTTTTGGATGTCTTTGACATTGCGCGGTGGTTGCAGATCTAGCACGATCTGGACCTTCTCGAGATTTGGGCAGATGTCGTCCTGGCTGACCACATTGCCTAGCAAGATCCCAGAAGGTACGCCAAAGATACACTTGTTGGGGTTCAGCTTCCACTGAAACTTATTGAGGGCCGCAAAGGTACGCTGGAGGTTAGCGACCAATGTATCGAATTCCCTGGTCTTCACCACCACATTGTCCATGTATTCCTTGATGAGGTCATCGGTAATCTTGTGCTCCAGGTAGGCCTAGATGGCCCACTGGTAGGTGGCTCTGGCATTCTTGAGGCCAAACGACATGGTCCTATAGCGAAAGCACCTAAGAGGGTGATGAAGGCAGTCTTTTCCTGGTCCTCCTTTTTGAGGGCTATTTGGTGATAGCCCGAGTAGCAATCTAAGAATGAAAGCAACTTGTAACCTGCAATGGAGTCTATGACCTCGTCGATTCGAGGGAGATTGAAATCCTGTTTAGGGCAGTGTTTGTTGAGATTGGTGTAATCAACACACATTCTCCATTCATTATTCTTTTTGCGTACAAGAACCGGATTGGCTAACTACTCCACGTGATAAACCTCTTTGATAAAGCCAGCTGCTAGAAGCTTGGTGACTTCTACCCTAATGACTTCCTTACGGTCATGAGCAAACCATCGCATCTTCTGCTTGATCGGTTTGGCGATCTTCGAGACGTCAAGGTAGTGCTCGGCCTTTTCCCTAGGGCACCTGGCATGTCGACGGGTTTCCATGAAAACACACTGATGTGCACCGAAGGAACCGGATGAGCGTGTCTTCGTATTTGGGGGGAAGGCTAGCCCCGATCTTTGTGGTCTTCGACGGGTCATCGGAAGAGAGCTAGACCAGCTTGTGCTGCTTGACCTTGTTGGAGGGACGGCGGGCAGACCCAACCGGCACCTCGAGCTCGGCCAGGGGCAGCTCGTCAACCTCAAGGCTAGTGTGCTCTAAGACGTACTTTAGCTCCTCGTACTCCGCAGCTGTGTAGGTGTTGGTCTCACACTCCTGTGCCATAAAGACGTTGTCACGCAGGGACAGGATGCCCTACTCGGTGGGGAGCTTGAGTACAAGGTACCCGTAGTGGGGGACCGCCATGAATTTGGTGATGCCTGGTCGACCGTGGATGGCATGGTAGATCCCTTTGAAGTTAGCCATGATAAACATGGTGAAGTCGATGTGGAAGTGCTCCGTCGTCCTAAACTGGACATGTAAGGTAACCTACCCAAGTGCGTATGAAGGCTTACCCGGCATGATGCCCCAGAAAGGAGAGGCATACCGCTGTAGCTTCTCGAGAGGGATCCCGAGCCCCTTGAAGGTGGGGTATAACAGGATGTTCAGGGCACTACCACCATCAACGAGCATTTTCTCAAACCGGATGCCGTCTATCACCGGGTCGAGGACCAATGGGAACCAACCGGCATCAGGGATCTTTGCCCACATATTATTGCGGATGGACAATATGGGCTGCTCAGATCAGGCTGGCACCTTCACATCTGCTACGGGGCCATCGACTTCCTGGGTGGCCATGATGGCCAGCTTCAACAACTTCTTGTCCCGCGTGTTCTCCATCCCCACCTTGCCACCAAAGATAACAGCTGTGACATTCTTGGTGGGGTCTCTAAAGGCATGCCGCGGGTTGGCATCTTGTGGCTCTTCCTCATCGACGTCCTCCTGCTGGACGGTGTTCTTTCCCTTGCCTTTTGGTGCTGGGCGAGGCTTCTTGCTGCTAGTGTTCTCGATGAGAGCTTCCGCCAAGACTCTGCACTCTCCCAATGTGTGGCCCTTGCTAGGGTGGTGAGGGCAGTCCTACCTAAGGACCTTGTCAAGCTCCTCGTCGCTAGCCTGCTTCTAGCCTTGGCCCTTCACCACGTTGAAAGAGTTGTCGTTGCGGTTGCGTCTACTACCACTGTAGGCTTCCCGACCACGTCGCTTGAAGGAGCGGTCATCATTGCACTGGTCAGGCTCGTGGTTGCCCCATCTGTTGCTGCGATGATCGGATCAGCGACCTGGTTGATGATCCTGATCACTGTCATGGTCGGGGTCATCATCGCGGCGGTAGTTGCGGTTGGAGGGGCCAGCGCCTCCTTGGTTTAACCAGTCATCAAGGTTGGCGTACTCATGGGCGGTGGCAAGGAGATCCTCCATGGTTTTCGTCTGCTTAAGTAGCACCTCTTTCTGGAGATCCAGACCATGTGACTGGTCCAAACCATTGATGAAAATATTGATGCCTCCCTCTGGTGTGATGTCCGTCACGTGGTTCCACATGTCGGAGAAGCTCTGAATGTACTGTCATAGCAATTCCTTTGGCCGGAGGCACACCTGCGCCAAAGCATACTTGGTGCTCAGCTGCACGCAAGTAGGCTTGAAGTTGTCGATGAACATCTGATGGAGTTGCGGCTAGCTATGGATGGAGCCGGTGCGGTGGCGTAGCAACCAGGATGTAGCAATGTTGCTCAAAACTACCGGAAGGTAGTTGGCCATCATGTAGTGGTCGCCACCAGCTGCTCGGACAGCCACCTCGTAAAGCATGATCCAGTGCTCGGGGTCGTCCATGCCGTCGTACATCTTCATGTCACCGATCTGGAAGTTCTTCAGCCAGACCACGACCTTGAGGTCCTCCGAGAACGGTGATGCTCTGCACACATTCCATCGAGCACGATGGCGCTCATCGATGTGCTCGTGGAGGTTGGGGTTGCGGGGCTGCTCGACTTCTTCGTTGTGCCTACCACGGCGATTGCCACGCTGCCGGTTGGCACATGGGGGATCGGCTTGCTAAGGGTTATCCCAAGGGGCACCTCCCTGCACATCGTTCCATGAGTTGTTGACCATGTTGCCCCAACAGGCTGCTTGGGTGTGAGGTTGCGTCCACCGTGGTAGGATGAGTTGTTGGTGTTACTTTTCGATTGCTGGCGGCATCGGCTACGACGCTGGGACCGCCGTGATCGGTATGATGTCACCATGGAGTCAGCCGAGCGGAGTCAGTTTGAGCTGGTCTTCAGCCGCGATTAGGAAATCACGGATGGCCTCGACCCCAAGTGTGTTTGGGGGAAGGGTGTTGAGTCGCTCCATGGCCACAGAGATGTTTGCCATGGGCATTTTGTGGATGGGCTAATCATCGACCATGTCAAACTCGCCGTTGAGGTTGCGGCGAAAGTGACGTGGTGGAGGACCAACAGCCGCACCACCGTTTGCCGGTTCATCGCCGTTGACGTAGTTGATGGCACCATTTCCACCTGCGGCCAGCGCCGCTTGCTCAGCAGCACTCGTTGCTCTCGGCCTTGGTTGCGGGCTTCCCTATCCTGCGCCTCCTGGGCGGTTTCGTTCGGGACGAGGGGTTCATTCTCGCTGACTATGAACACCCTATCACCAAAACCAGGAGGGAACCTAGGAAGGTCGAGCACCATGTTCGAGGCATCAGACTGGTGCACCGGAGTCGGTGGAGGTGATTCCCTATTTAGCTCCTAACTCCGAATCTCATGACTCTCATCGTCGGAGAGGAGATAGTCGGTGTAGCTAAAGGAGACGTCAAACAGACCGAGCAGATTGGACATGGTGGGGCTCTCGGGTTTGATGTCCGCGGGAGCGGGTTCGAGGTCCTGTATCATCACCATGCTAACCATGGGTCTTTGTTGATGAAATCTCATCGGCAGTCTACCACAGGGTGCCCCGAGGCAGTAATTTAGGTCAGGGCGTGCTAAGATCTATGATCAAGAGGTGAGACGCAAGACAAACAACCAAGAAAAACAAGGGTTTATCTAGGTTCAGGTTGCTCTAAAGCATAATACCCTATGTCCTGCGTCTCTGCTGCTGTATTGATGAGTGCCGGAGTACAATGTGGTGAGATTCGATGCATTCTAGGGGGTCCTTGCCTGCCTTATATAGTTAGGAGACAAGGTTACATATCTAAGGTTTTCCAATGGTCAGTTACATTGTGCTGTATCCTTGGAGGACACGAAGATCTAACTGACTAAGACTCCTTGCATGCCAAGCAGCCTTCAGGTCCACTACGGCCGACTGACCAAGGAGGTAGTAGACCATGGGCTTCGTCTTGTCGTCCGACCCACCGACCAGTATGATGGAGGACCAGCCTTCGTCTTCTGGTCTGGGCCGTCTGGTACCGAGCAGCCCAAAGTCTGGTGGTGAGGGTATAGGGGGTCTATACTCCCATAGTCTTGGATCTTCAGGAACTAGAACTAGATCAGGATCTAGGTCTAGCTGATGGTCATCACGTCGCACAGGGTCCATAAGCAAGCCACGCGCATAGGACGCGGCAGCATTGTCCAGCCCATGCGGGAAGACGACTTGACTACCAGAAGCAGGAGCGATTGGATCTGTTGGCTCTAGACCAGCGGCCTGAGCCTACTATGCCCGGTGCTGCTACCTCAGCTATGCTCGGTACACCCTCTAACTCAGATCTGGTTGACCCTGGCCATTGGCATGGTTACGGCCGTGTCGGTGCCCGTGCACGTTGATGAAGTCATCCAACCTGATAGGAGGCGGAGCACGCGTGTCGCCCTAGGCCGTTGGCGGTGCTGACAGTGAGATGGATATGGCGTGTGCCATTGTAGGCACTGCGTCATGGTTGGGCACCCCTCTTAGTAAACGGTGGGTGGACCACCTCTGCGGTTCGCGGGGGGTGCTCGGGCTAGAGCCAAATTGGAATCTGGTCGGCATAAGCCGCCAGCTTGACCGGAGCATCTCCGGCGATGCTGAGCATTGCCACCCTAACGAACAGGCAGTGGCGCTTGAGCCGTGGGTAGATTTGGATCTACACAACACGGATGGTTGGCGTGATTGTGCCGACGTGACTAGATGAGAGTGAAATGTGAGAAATCCGGCCCATGACAGAGTCGCTCACAAGCAGACTCAACGTAGTTCTGGATCTCGACTAGACCTTCTCCCTGCCGATTGATCGTGTTGATCAGATCAGAGTTGTTGATGTGCCTCCTCTGGTAGCGTGGAAGCCACCATTGTGAGGCCGGAGTGGCTACCACCTCCGCGACCGTCATGGGTGTTTACGAGAGTTATACCATGTTTTTACCCCATCAAAACCATCAACAAGACATTCTTTCTGGAAGGAAACCACCAAACACATAGTGACTTAGCTACAAATAACTTGGTTCCACATGTACTTGTCATTATTTGTTGAAGGCATTCAGAACAGGTACTTTTCAGTGTCCCGAAGCTCCATATGAAAGATGGGCAGCCAACCAGGTATAGCCAAATGACAAACCAACTTCACATTCATCAATATTATTGCATTCAGAGACAATGTGCAAAAGATGGGCACAATGATGCGGTCGGCCGACCCCACCTTAGTGGGCTCAGCACCACCATTGTGCTTAGAATTGCACCTAGAAGCTACCTGTAGAAGATGGACCTTTGGTTCCACCAAAGGGGGTCGGTCGACCCCCACTATGGGACCTTCCTGACTCTGCTAGACCACCAGGATCCTCCCAACATAGTCCCAAGCAAGTGCCACCCTTGGATCACAAGTGTGTTCTATCAACAGCTCATAATCAGCTCACATGGATCCATGGACCCACATCTCCATCATCCAAAGTGATCCAGGGGTCCCACTACTGCATACCCACTGTAAAGGAAGTGGAGAGGGCCCACAAGGAAGGAGGATGGCCCCACCCATCATTGGGGGTCGCCCGACCCCCTTGTGGGGCCATCCAGCCACCCTGTTTTCACCACCGACATAAGCAACCTTCTAGAAGATGGAGGCCGGGCCCACCTATCATGGGAGGGGGTCAGCCGACCCCCATATTGGGCCCATCCAAGGTCGGTTTGCTCCAACCGACCACCTGCATGCCACCATGCATCAAGCTTCATCACGAGCATCCATCTAAGGCGGTTCCAAAGATGGTTTGATCCAACGGTGCAAGATGGAGGTCACGCAGATCGCTGACATGGCATTGGAGTAGCCCCTACTCCACCTCCCACTATAAATACCCCTAGGCCTTCACTTTAGAGCATGAAACATAGGAGAGAGCCACTATCTAGTATTTTAGCTATGCTAGTAGAGGGAGGGTGAGGATTCTCTAAGGAGGAGTCCCGGCATGTCGGGAGTCTTCTCCAAGGTTCGCCTCAGCGGATGCAAGCTGCTTGTAAGTAACTCATCCGAGTCTTTTCTAGTATTTGATATTCTGGTCTTAGTACTTTAAGTATATGCTCTTGTTACTGGTGCATTGTTTTACTTAGTAACAAGTCTCTTGCAAGGATTAGAGTAGTAAGATTAGTGTAGACGTGGTGTCTAGACAACATATTACCAGTGTGAGCTGCTTGTCGCACTGCAAGACACCTAGTGTGAGAGTGACAGTCCTCACTAGGCTTAGAGTTCCTTGTATGTGTTGTTAGGCAAGTTAACATTGTGAGAGCGGGGCTGAGCAGGGTAGTCGCCTTGGCAGGGTTCTGTCTCCTGCCTTTTCGTCTATCGCCCCCAGTAAGGGAGGAGGTGATAAACCTTGTTATACTTAGATTACCATGACCAGATATCTTTGCTAGTTAGACCTGTCTATCCTATTATCCTAGACCCTTTGTTTCATCGTTGGATGACCTTGAGCCTAGTTAGTTCACTTCACGTTCCCTATGGAAAATACGATACCTGGAATACTCTCTATGAAGGCTACATTGACTACCGTACGCTTGCGGTATATCCGTTTGCCACTTCTGTGTCAACAAGCTTTCTGGCCCCATTGTCGGGGAACAGTAGCTGTTTTAACTAGGCTAGATGTTGTTAGTTATCTTTGTTTGATTAAAACCTTTTACACATCCAATGAATCAAACTCTTTTTGATTATGCGGCTCCAGCGGGTGCTGAGTTGGAGCCGCCGAGTTCATCAAAAGCCATTTTGGCCTGTCACTATGAGCTTCGCCCGAGTCTCATAGCGATGGTTCAGGAGAATCCCTTTTTGGGAGGATATGAGAATCCCTATACACACCTACGTGATTTCGAATAACTTTGTTCGTGCATTCACATCCAAGGGATGAGGCGAGTTACCCTTAAGTGGAAGCTCTTTCCATTCTCTTTGACGGGAAAAGCCAGACGGTGGTACACTCGCTACATAGGTAGTGTAAGAGGATAATGGGAGAAGTTGCAAGCCATGTTTTGCTTGACTTACTTCCCCATTTCTTGAGTAGCTCGTCTTCATAGAGAAGTCCTAAACTTCAAGCAAGAAGAAAAGGAGTCTCTAGGTGCGGCCTGGGCGTGTCTTACCGATTTAGCATCCTATGGCCCTAACTTAGCTATAACCGAGCCAACCCTTATGCAACATTTTTACCTCAGACTTAGCCAAGCCTCCGCACACTTCCTTGATTTAGCCTCTAAGGGAGCATTCCTTCATTTACCCATTAGTGAAGGTAAGGCTATTCTTGTGACCATTCTTGAGAACACCCCCTACACTAATGATCGTATCGAAGCTCCTGAGGAAGATCAGTCTCCTAGGGTCGAACCTTCGACAGCCGAAATTCCTTTAGCCACCTTCCAAGCTGTCGAACCTGAACCACAAATACCACAAATATCAAAGGAGGAAGAAATCCATCCTCTAGATCAATCCTTCGATTTTGAGGCTAAACTCATGATCTCGCTAGTTTTGGGAATGCCATTCCAGAAAAGATGTCTTTAGAAACTTCCCAAAACAAGCTCCATTTTGTGCCTCGAGTTGCACATTGGAAAAAATCTAGGATCTTAGATGAACTTCAAAACTCATCCTTGATCCTGATTGTCTCAATGGTGCTCTTCGTCATTCCTCATTTCCTTGTTCATCAAAGAATCACCTACTCCAATCTCAAAAACGTCTTAGGCTTCCAAATGGTCAAATCCTTGATTGTTTAGGAGTTCTTTAAGGCATGGCTGTAGTGATTGATGATCTAAGCACCTCCTTAGATTCCCACATCATTGACCTTCCTAGGCTATCCTTTCATCTCATTTTTATCGGAAGGCCAATTGAGCAGATCTTGGGGAATTCCTGGTGCACTGTTTTACTTAGTAAATTACTTGAGTCTCTTGCAAGGATTAGAGTAGTAAGATTAGTGTAGACGTGGTGTCTAGACAACATCTTACCTGTGTGAGCTGCTTGTCGCACTAAGACACCTAGTGCAAGAGTGATAGTCCTCACTAGGTGTAGAGTTCCTTGTATGAGTTGTTAAGCAAGTTAACATGGTCAGAGCAGGGCTGAGCAGGGTAGTGGACTTGGCAGGGGTTCTGTCTCCTGCCTTTTCGTTTATCGCCCCTAGTAAGGGAGGAGGTGATAAACCTTGTTATACTTAAATTACCGTGACCAGATATCTTTGCTAGTTAAACCCCTCTATTCTATTATCCTAGACCCTTTGTTTCATCACTGGACGACCCTGAGCCTAGTTAGTTCACTTCACGTTCCTTGTCAAAAATATGATACCTGGAATACTCTCGACGAAAGCTACATTGACTACCGTATGCTTGCGGTATATCCGTTTGTCACTTCTAGTGTCAACGATGGGCAGTGATGGGTTTTGCACGTTCAGTGCTGGGACAGGTTGCGCGGAGGACGGTGCTGGGACCGAGGGTGCATCAGATGGTGCTGGGACCGGCTGTGGCACAGGTAGTGCTAGGACCAGCTGCGATGCTCCCATGAACGAGAGGGACGTCGCCACACCAGAAGTCCAGGTGATGGAACCGACGGTGAATGTGAGGCCGGCCTCGAAATCCATGGAAGCTGGGAAAGAAACCATCTAGCTCGCCTGTTAATCAGATCACACTCCCCCTGTCTGGCACACCACTATTGACTAAACCTACTCGACAGTCTACCATGGGATACCCTGAGGTAGTAGATTTGTGGTGGGCGCACTCAAAGACCTACGAACTAGATGTGAGACGCAAGACAAACAACCAAGAAAACAAGGGTTTATCTAGGTTCAGGCCACTCGGAAGCGTAATACCCTACGTCCTGTGTCTCTACTGCTGTATTGATGAGTAGCTATTGATGATGGTTATACCATGAAATTCTAACTCAAAACACCGTCAACATGCCTCGGTTCCAAGGAAGAATAGCATCACATGAGCATATTTTATCAATAACTAGTTCCACTTGTACCCTTAGCATGAGTTTGCAGGGAGCAGCAATTTTCACCCATGGGGCTCCAATGGGGGGTTGGCTGACCCCCTATAAGACCTACAGGAGCTCAGCTTCAAGCATCATCCATGACAAGCTCACTAGAGTGCAATTCAAGCATCAAATCAACTTTGAGTTTGCATCCAACAAGAAAGTTTATTTCACAAGGATTGATGGGCCCATAAGCAAGCAAACAACATGACAACCAGATATCTAATCAGCAAGCCACTTCATAGGAGAGATGGGCCCACCTCCCAGGGAGGGCATCGGCCACGCCCCTAGTGGGCCCCACAAAATCAGTTCTGCCCCACCGACCTTGTGCATGCCGCCATGCAGCTGCTTTGATCACCAACGTTGATTTAAGGTGGTATTGAAGTCAGTTCATCTAAGGGTGGGAAATCAAGGAGCACATAGATCGCTGACATGGCACCCCCTCTCCTTCCCCTATATAAGGAGGCTGCCACCACCTTTGGATAGTATCACAACATCACACAAATCATTACTCCATAGCTCCAAGCTAGGTATAGTAGTAGTTAGTCTAGTGTGGGAGTTAGAGGTGAGTCAGGCGAAGCTAGGGGTCTTTAGAGTAGTATTCTAGAGAGTCTGGTATAGCTCTTGTACCTTTCCCTTTTGTAAGACTTTACTTTTATAATATATTTAGTCTTGCTTTACTTTACTTAGTGTTTATTTAGTGCAAGTCTATAGTCTCTATAGTCTTGTTGTGTGCTTAGCTTAGTAGTATAGTTGCCTTAGTTGGATTTGTTTCCTGAGAATGACGCTGGTGTGGGTATCAACGTCCTATCTTGCATAGGAAATCTAGCTAATTTGATCGTTAGTTAGAGGCGTAAGAGTAAGTGTAAGCAAGGTGCTTAGGCTTAGTCTTACCTTTGATTGCCGCTGGTATGCATGGAAAGAGTGAGCGCACTCTCGGGAGGTGATAGGTCATGGGCGGCATTAGGTTCTCACCACGTGTTCAGACTAGTTCTTAAAATTGCAGGGCGCCCATAAGAGAATAGTCGCTTAAGTAGGGGTTTTGTCTCCAACTTTCTCGTCTATCCCCACCACACTTGTAGTGAGGCATCAATCCAGTTAAGTCATCTAATTATTAGGATTAGGTACACAGAAGTAAAGTAGGATACATAGGAGTCCTTTACTCACTCGTTGTCCTCCCACCTAGCTAGCTCGCTACCCGATATGATTACAGTAGGATTGTTGTGATCATTTACCAAAACTTCCTTTTTATATACTTACTCCCTAAACACTAGTTGGTACTAGGTTGTAGTAGACACAAGGATCTCTTTACTCTTTTTATTAATTATTCCTAGCTACAGCTTTCCCCTCAGAAAAATATAAATTACGATACCTTGGAATACTCCCAGGTGAAGTGCTACAGTAGTACATTCTGTGCGCTTACGGAATTACCCAATAGTTATAGAATTACCCCTTAGACATTTCTGGCGCCATTGCTAGAGAATAACCATCTTTAGTAGTGACGTTAAGAAATGCCAACATGCATTTCTGGTGATGATGTGATGTCAGGTGGAATAAGGTCAGATGTGTTCTAGGGGGTACTTGTCCGCCTTATATAGCCTGGGGGACAAGGTTACATATCTAGGGTTTTCTGTGGTCGGTTACATTGCGCCGTATCCTAGGAGGACACGAATGGATGTAACCAACTAAGGCTCCTTGCACGCTAAGCAGCCTCCTTCGCGGCCCACCGACCAGAGCAGTAGCGGACCACGGGCTTCGTCTTATCGTCTAGCCCACCAGCCCAGTCGGTGGCGGACCAGCCTCTATCTTCTGGGTCTTCTGGTCTGGACTATCTTGGACCGAGTAGCCCAAAGTCTAGCTGTACGGGTATATAGGGTCTATACCCCTGTAGTTGCTCTACCATAATTCCTCTTAAGTACCTAGTTTTCAACCTTGCACTTTCCTGAGGTTTAGACACAACTGTTTAGATTTGAGATTTGCTCTGAGTCTGAATCCGTGGGTTGCGAATGCATGATCTAAGTCTAGGTAGTTGACTGATATGATATGGGAAGGTTTTGAGCTGCTATCCATCTTGTTCCTAGTCATATAGGGTTCTAGAGAATTTATTTATGAAAATATTAAATTACTGCATGATGAGTTCCTTTATGATGAGAGTTTAAATTCCTACCATAGCCATATACTCATGCTTACTAGAATAGGAAAACCATCCACTTACATATATCACTTTATAGGCATTGAGGGTAGTTAAGTTATGTTGACCCTTAGTGATAAGTCATGCGGTTAAAGTCAATACTATGTGCTCTCCATCCATTGATCTATTCTACTTCTGTCCTCAGGAGTATGCACCCACTTATTTCCACTACGCCATTCATTCTGTGCTACTTCTGTTCCTAGAAGTACCACCCACATATATATTCCATACATCTGTGCTGTTTCTATCCTAGAAGCACGCACCTATGCTGCTCCTACCCTGGGAGTATGCATCCATCCATCCATCCATCCACATAAATATTCCCTATTTAGATCCACCCAGAGAATGTTCTAACTCCTACACTTGGAGTGAAGATCCAAAATATATTCGTCGCCATTATATCTTTTTCTATTATGCAAGAAGGCTCTAGTTATTTCAGTCAATACTCCTTAGTGGTATATTTGCATCAAGAGGATTGGTTGCTCTAAAAAAAAGAAGAAGAAAAAGAAAAAGAAAAGAAAGAGGACAAAAGTCCCAAGTGAATAAAGCAGCCAATTCCTCCTCTTCAAAGAATTCAAGGTTACTAAAATAAGGAGATATATTATCCCCAAGGAGAAAAAGTGTGGAATTAGATATTCACCATCATTGATCACCCCTCATAATCATCATCCTTATTATTTACCATCATTCCTATTCTTTCCTTCATTCACATGCACATATGACTTGATTGTATGACTAGTTCCTCTGGATCCATGGTTTAATTATGCAATATATGCAGTAGGTTTTTAGTCATCTCCCCACCTATGAGCTCCACATAAGCGTTTTAGATGTAGGGTGAGAGAGAGAAGACAATCTCCCTATGCCGTAGTTCCACAAATACCACATATCCTGAGAGAAGAGAGAAGGCATACCTTACACTTACCTTAGAGAGGATCCAGAAATACCATAAATGAGAGACTTGAAAGGGTCATACAAGGAATCTCTGAGTTTTATTTGAAAATCTTGCAAAAACTCTGGAATAATAGTTGATCAAAGAGCGAGAAAAATAGCGCTTGACTTGACCGTTCTGTCTTTCAACTGCTCAAGACCCAAGTGATGGCTACAAGCCCCATGGTGAAAGGTAATATGGGTAAGTTTTGAGTCAGAATAGTTCACTCTAATCCAAAGGAAAGTTCTTGTTTGCAGGCATGTGAACTTAAGAGGCATGAAAGCATTGTAGCAACTCCTGATCCATCTCTGAGTCTATATTTGCTCAGGGACAAGCAAAACGTAAGCTTGTGGGAGTTTGTTGACGGTAGTTAAGTACCATTTTTTTAACCATCAACATAACATGAGAAAGGATTAGAAGATGAATACCATCTAGATATAGGTTTACACTAACAGAATTCCACGAGTTTTGGTGATTGTCTATTTCTGTAAGGGTTATCAGAAAAAACCAAAAGAGGTCCACATGTCAGGTTTACATAGAGAGAATGCCCCATCCAGCAACTCAAGAATATTCTAGAAGACTCAAGGAGGCACCCCTGCAAACCTGGGCCCACTTTGCAGCCAGGCAGGGGCGGCTGACCAAGCCACGTGGGCGGCCACCGAGGCACCTCGACCAATCAGGTGCGAGCACACGGATCCTACCTCCACCGACCTTGAGGATCAATCTCAGCCACCTATTCAAGTCGGTTTGATCCAAGGGCTGTGGTTCATCCTAGGGGGCTATATAAACAGAGCCCCTGGCCCCTGGAGAAACCCTAATTCATTCTCAAGATCATTTGGAGAATTCCAGAGAATCCCTAGAGCCACCATCTCAATTAGAGCTCCATAGTTTAGTAGCATAGCTACATAGGAATAGATCTAAAAGGAGTCAAGCCTAGCTTGGAGTCCACATCTGTCATCGTTCTTGGTAATTTCTTATACTTTCTTGCATATTCATTATTTTTCTTGCTACTATGAATAGTACTTTATTCTATTCTAATATATCAGATGTGACTTTGCTTTATTTGCTTATGTTCTTAATTATATTGTTCTTAGTTTACTTTGATTATATGCTTAGCATAGTTGGTTTAGAATTATGTTTGTGCATAGGATCGTATAGCGCTTGCTCATTAGATCGATGGGTGAGCGATAAATATTGTGTAGGCGTGGTGCCTAGACCATATTTATTTGCGATTGCATCCTATATTCCGGATCGTGAGGTAGATCACGGGAGTGACAGTCCTGTTAAGTCCTTCGTAGTCCTCCTCCCGAGTATAGGACTAGTAGAACACCACTATTATAGGGAAGTGATTGCTCTGTCCTTTATCTTCCTTGATAATATCACTATGCATAGATATAACCTTTTCCTACCATGATTGCTAGGTGTAAGTGCACTAATCATTGTATGCTTTGACTTTATAGTTAGAATAACTTATGATTTATTCTTGTAGATCATCCTAATCTATGCTAGTGTTATAAACTTAGAGTACTCTATTGAGATGATTATCATTATTTTATGTGGCTATGTGCTCTCATTTACCTTTATTATTTACCATGCATTTATCATATATATCATTATTTTATGTGACACTTACCCTGTATGAGAAGATAGATAACCACATGGTTAAGCCCTCCATTACAACATGCAGTGCTCATTGCTCATTATCCTATAAGCATTCCCTTCCCAGTGGTAAAAATATAAATAACAATACCTGGATTACTTCCAGTTAAAATGCTACAATGGTATTTTTTCTGTGCGCTTGCAGAACCCTTCATTTTCTAGATGCACTTAAGAAATATCAACACCGCTCCATTCGCACCACAGTGCCTCACAGCCATGACCGTATCGCTGACCGCCGCCGCCGTGCGCGCGCCGGTGAGCCAAGGCTCCACCAGGGTAGGAGCCCCCTCTTGTCAAAGTGACGCCCCCCGTTCCACTCGCCTTGAGTCCAGGAAGCCTTAGTGCATGCTCGAGCAGCCCCTCTCACCTCATGGTGCCCTGCTACCATCGGCAAGCCGAGGCCCCACGAGCCCACATCTGCCCCGCGGACGGCTTTGCCACACGCCGCGAAGCTGTATCTGTGACCGGAGATAGCCACAGCCAGCCGGACACCTACGCCGCTCACCATCGGCGGTAGTGCCACCGTGCCTGCCGTGCGTGCGGGTGAGGAGATGGTGAATTCCCCTCCCCTCCCCATGTGGACCGTGTCCACCAGGCCCACCAGATGCCAGCGTGGGCCACTGAATGCAAGCCATGGGCGCCCTGTCTCTGGTCTGCCATGGACCAAGTCGATTCTAATCCGAGCCGTAGACCAGCCCAGTTTGGACCCAGAATGCCACATGGATGACCCAGATAACTGCCATGTGTACGGGCCGAGCGGGCCTAACCCGGCCTAGATCCGACCCTAACCAATCCCGCCAAAGCCCATCAAGGCCCGGTCTGCGTTGACCGTTGACCGTCAACGTTAACTGTTGACTGGACCCACCTATCACTGACTCACGGCCTCGGTCCCACCTATCAGCCACTATTGCAGCTGAGACCAACCAGATCACGCCAAGTGTCATGTCTTGATTTTCTCTCTCCCTTTTATTTTTCAAAAAAGGTTTAAATCTTGTAAAATTCATAACTTATTTATACGAACTCCAAAAAATATGAACCAAGTGTCCAAATTTTCATAAAAATGAGCTCTACATCATAGGCTTATGTATGATTGTATTTTGAGTTATTGGATTTCATTTGGTTCTTTGTGTTAATCTATAGGGGTCACTTCTGCGACCATTATGTCTTGATTTCAGATCCTACTAAGGAGTTGACAAAGGAGGAGGACTAGGAGCATGCCAAGGACTTGAGGGAGGACCTAAGTAACAACTGTTCAGGTGCCATGTCCTACCCAACCTCGTAGATCCAATTACGCATGCAACATGATAGAATGCTAGTGCTCTATATTTATGCAATGATGGTATGATATGCTATGATAGGACTGCATGGTAGATTAATTGTATGCATATTCCTTGACGTAACCTTTACCCTGCTCACCCGCTTATAGGATAGACACGCTCATATATATGCTGCTTGTTACTTGCTATTATTACTCCACTCGCATTGTATCTGTGATGTGATGCTAGTGGTGAACCCCTAGGAATGGTTCGGCTTTGGATGCCGGGCTTGGTGACTATTGAGCAATACATGGTGATGATGTCCTCAGTGAGCATGAGTAGTGAGGGTTGAGTCGATTGGATAGGATCTACAATGAGCCTTGAGGCGAGTTGCCGGGGGTGCACCTGGGCATCCCCATGAGAGGTACCTGTGGTGGGTACATGTGACGTGAGGAGTATTCCGGGGAGGATTGCCTTTGTGGTATGAAACCCCAGAGGGAGGTGCTGCGGGAGGCACATTAGAGGAGATATCTTGTCTGATCCCACCTAGGAACTGATATCTCTTGAGAACCGGAACCACGGACCCTTCGTGCACACTGTTGACGACAGTTAAGTATCATTTTTAACTATCAATATAGCCTGAGAAAGGGATAATATATAAGTACCATCTAGTTATAGGGGTTACACTAACAGAATTCCATGAGTTTTGGTGATTGTCTATTTCTGCAGGGGTTATCGAAAAAGAACCAAAAGAGGTCCACATGTCAGGTTTACATAGAGAGAATACCCCGTCCAACAACTCAAGAATACTCTAGAAGACTGGAGAAGGCGACCCTGTGGAGCTGGACCCACCTGGTAGAGCTAGGTGTGCGGGCGCCCATGCCACCAGGGCAGCCGCCCAGCCAGGTGGCCCAATCAGGGCCAACCTCACGGATCCTGCCTCCACCGACCTTGAGGATCAATATGAAGCATCCATTCAAGTCGATTTGATCCAAGGGCTGTGGTGCATCCTAGGGGGGCTATATAAACAGGGCCCCTGGCCCCTGGAGAAATTCTAATTCATTGAAGAATTCATTATCAAATTCATTCTCTATGAATTCAGAGAAGCCTAGAGCCACCATCTCAATTAGAGCTCCATAGTTTAGTAGCATAGCTACATAGGAATAGATCTAGAAGGAGTCAAGCCTAGCTTGGAGTCCGATCTGTCATCGTTCTTGGTAATTTCTTGTATTTCATCATCATATTCATCTTTGTTTTTGCTACTATGAATAGTACTTTATTCTATTCTAGTATATCAGATATGACTTTGCTCTACTTGTTTATGTTCTCAATTATAATTTTCTTAGTTCACTTTGATTATATGCTTAGCATAGTTAGTTTAGAATTATGTTTATGCATAGGATCGTATAACGCTTGCTCATTAGATCAATGGGTGAGTGATAAATATTGTGTAGGCATGGTGCCTAGGCTGTATTTATCTACGATTGCACCCTATATTCTGGATCGTGAGGTAGATCGTGGCAGTGACAGTCCCGTTGAGTCCTCTGTAGTCCTCCTCCTGAGTATAGGACTAGTAGAACACGACTATTACATGGAAGTGATTGCTCTATTCCTGATCTTTCATGGTAATATCACTATGCATGTTAGTATTTCTTAATTTATGCAGAGAATCCACAAGCATACGGAAGTACCATTGTAGCCTTCACCCGGAAGTATTCAGGATATCCTATTTTCCACAGGGAACGGTGGTATTTCTCCTAGCTAGTTCGCCCAAGGAACAACACAAGGGTAGAGATAGAAAGGGGTAGAGGTGGATTCTCATTGCTTTAGGGTCCCAAGGATAGCGTTGCAAGAGCGTCTTCCTGCTTACTTCTAGCACCGGGGCGCACCTAGTCTGCTAGGCGATCCCGGCTTGTTGCTCTACGCCGCACCCAGACATGGGGGATTACGTAGGACTGACGGGGTTGTCACCACCCGCCGCCTCTCTCATTTTTTAGAATGAGATTTTCAAGAGGGTGCCCTAAGAGAAGATCAAAAACTAGGATGGCAGAAGCATAAGAAAAACTTTGGTTTCCTTAACTTCTACTAGCACGGCCCTAACAATCCCACAATACTCAAAGATGAGTCTGGATGGACCTCTAAGAGTTTGTGTGTCGGGACTAGCGGCATATCACCCTAAAAGGGATTCCACAGGAAGTTACGATAGTAGTCCCGATTGTGAGGTTGTGTAGGGCTTTCATGGAAGTCCTTAGGGAACAAGGCATGGTTGTGGGAGGTGAAAGAATCTGAATTTCTTCAGAAGAACGTTTCACTTCCAACAACCATTCTTTTCATGAGTAGAGGACTTCCTTAGAATGTTTCACTTCTAACAACCACATTAGAGAGGATTTCCTTAGAAATTTTGTGCCAAGAAATGTTCAAAATTCTGCCATAAGCCTCAAATTTTGACAGCAAACTCCAAAGGATAAAATGTTCCTTCCTTCGGTGTTCGTGGTTCAGGTGAGGTATCATGAGTCGAATCTAAGGAGAGCAAGGGCAAAGATTTGGCTGATGAGGGACCTATGGAGGGTTTGGGTACTATGACAGGAGAAGCGTGCTTCTCTGGGATGTAAACAAGAACTTCCTCTATCTCACATGGTTTTTTATGAAAATGACGCACCAACAGTTATGTCAAATCATAGGACAGCATCTATGTCTAGACCCGAACAAAAGATATGCAAAAGCACATTATCGGGTAAAGACAAGTCTAGGCCAGCATGTATTAACATTGTAAACCTGGCCTAGGCTGCACCTATGGACTCCTTCCCGTTCTGCTCAAAATCGAGGATTGCCCTTGGTAGAGTGGTGATACAAGACATGGGGAAGAACACAAGATCAAACTTGTTTTTTAGTTCTCCCGATTCTCCATTCGCACTTTCTATGGCATTAGTGTATAATTGCTTTGCCTCCCCTTGAGAGAGAAAGGAAATAATTTCCACATAAAAACTTCTTGTGTCATGCCAAGAATGTTCAAGCACGAACACATTTCCTCGAAGTCTTGCAAATGGTTAAAAAAAGGATTTTCGTAAAAGAAACCTAAGAAGGGTTATGCCCAAACCATGGTTTTCAAACTATGGTGGAGTTCATAGCCCGATGAAAATTTTGGTTTTGAAAGAGATTTTGGCTCAAAAGAACTCCCCCTTTGAAGCAGAAAGATTTTGAAATGAGATCGGCTTCATGATGATAGAACAAATAAATATTTTCTTATAAAAATACAAGGACGAACAAGGGTCCGAGAAAATAGCAACAGTTCCTCGGCAATGGCACTAGAAAGCTTATTGGTATTTCTTAACGTATGCAGAGAATCCTCAAGTGTACGGAAGTACCATTGTAGCCTTCACCCGGAAGTATTCGGGGTATCGTATTTTCTACAGGGAACGGTTGTATTTCTCATAGCTAGTTCACCCAAGGAACAACACAAGGGTAGAGATAGAAAGTGGTAGAGATTGATTCCCATTGATTTAGGGTCCCAAGGATAGCGTTGCAAGAGCGTCTTCCTGCTTACTTCGGGCAGCGGGGTGCACCTGGTCTGCTAGGCGATGCCGGCTTGTTGCTCTACACCGCACCCGGACGTGGGGGATTATGAAGGACGGACGGGGCTGTCACCACCCACCACCTACCCCTCAACCATGGGATGCGAGGCAAACGAATGTAGCCTCTAACTTAGACACCACATCTACGTTAGCGACTACTACTCTAGCATTGTGTAGGGTTATCTGTCTTCATCAGGGCCCTCTACTAGAGCATTCTTGCGGACATTCAAACCCGCAAGTAGGAGAAGATCAAGCTAAGTGAAACAAAAGACCTTTATGAGCATGTAGGAAACATGAATACTTACTTAGCCAAGATCCTGTGAAGGAGCCAAGTAGAGTACTCGCAGAGGTACAAGGTTGGGGAGGTGCCGACAAGCCTGGCGACTCCCCGCTCACCCTCACATCTCGCTCTCTACTCTAGATAGCTACTAGGGTGTAGCCTATGGAGTGTTGGCTCTAGTTCTAAACTTGTGGTGGCTCTTCTTCCTTGAGTGTTGATTAAATGAGAGGGGAATGGCCCTCCTTTTATAGGTAGAGAGGAGGGGGTCTCTATAAAATGCTCCTCCCCACTTGGAAGGTACCAAACCGACCTCACAACGTCAGTTTCCCACTTTCCTTGTACGAGTGCGGCACCACCTGACCTTCACAAGGAAGGTGTGAACTACCTCGCCAAGGCTAGGCCTGATTGGGCTCCAAAGTCCGGCGCGCGACCCTCTTTCAGAACCGAATCAACCCAAACTTGGTGGACGTGCTCCACTCGGCCTCCTGAGTTGGCCCATGTGGTGCACTTGCTGAGTTGGGCTGATTTGACATGGGTTCTAGTTCAACCTCCACTTGTCCGGGCTCTGGCGACTAGGCCATCTGGGTCTGGGCCTTGGTTGCATGGTGAACTAGTCCTGATTTGGCCCTTGGTCCAAATATGATGAATTGATAGGCCTTCTTTATCTTGTTTTGATATGGGCCAAAGTAGGATTAGTTACTTCTTTTATATTCCTCTACTTTCAGCCCACTTTAGGTGCATTTTTGTATAAGTCCTGCAAAACAAGGGAAACACCAAAACTTGTGGAAATCATTAGTATAATGCCTTATTCACTAAGTTTGGTGTTCCTTTTATATTCTTATTGGCGGCATAAAATGTGAGTTAAGGACCGCCAAAAATGCATAGATGTAACCTTTTCCCGCCATGATTGTTAAGTGTTCTTGCACTAATCATTGTATGTTTTGGCATTATAGTTAGAATACTTTGGATTTATTCTTGTAGATTGTCCTAGTCCATGCTAGTGTTATAAACTTAGAGTACTCTATTGAGATGTTTATCCTTATTTTATGTGGCTATGTGCTCTCATTTATCTTTATCATTTATCATCCATATTTATCTTATTATTTTATGTGACACTTACCATGTATGTGAAGATAGATAAAGACATGGTTAAGTTCTCCATTAGCACATGCATGCTCATTGCTCATATATATATATATATCCAGAAGCATCCCTTCCTAGTGGTAAAATATAAATAATGATACCTGGATTACTCCCGGTTAAAATGCTACATCGGTATTATCTGTGCGCTTGCGGATCCCTTCTTCTCTACAAAAGCATATGCATTTAATACCAGCACCTCTAGCACCATGCTGGGGATGAAAACCTAGCTTATGTGGTGTTAGAGGTGTCAACAAGCATTTTTGGCACCATAGCCCGGGAAGGTTGAAAGCTTATCAAATGGATATATATATCAGCAGCATTGCGTCCACTAATGTGATTGAGCACCATCCACCCTTCTCTACTCATACAGACTTACCCTTGCCTTTTGTCTATGTTATATATTATATGCAGGGTAATGTATGAACAGGTTTGATCTTCCAGATAATTTCCTCGAAGATCCAGAAGCTTTAATTGGGAGGACCAGGGCAAAGTTGAGAAAGCACTTATCAATTTTATCTACTCTATATTGGAAGATCCACCTTTTGTTCAGAGTTTGACACCAACATTCAATGCCATGGCCGACAAGTCACTTCGAGAGTTCTCAACTCCCACTATGGACAACATCCGTACTGGACCAGCTGCGGACATCGACAAAGCTTTTGAGCTCAAGCCAGCACTGATCAACATGGTGCAAGCCAGCCAGTTCTGTGGGAAGGCCCATGAGGATGCTAGTGCTCATCTCCAACATTTCTTGGAGATTTGCAGCACTTTCACCATCAAGGATGTCCCCAGAGATGCTATACTACTTCGTCTTTTCTCATTCTCACTCTTGGGAAGAGCGAAGCAGTGGTTCTACGCCAACAAGGAGAAGAATACTATGTGGGCACTATGTTCCTCCAATTTCCTGGCGAAGTTCTTTCCCATGGGCAAGACCAATGCTCTCTCTGGGAAGATATCAAGTTTTCAGCAACACCATGAAGAGACAGTCCCAGAAGCCTGAGAGCGCTTTCAAGATTACATCCTCGAATGTCCTTATCATGGGATGGAGAATTGGTTACTCATGCAGACCTTCTATCATGGGCTCAGCAACAACACTCATGAGACCATGGATGCTGCTGCTGGAGGTGCATTCTTATCACTTACTATTCCTCAAGCCACAACTCTTGTGGAGAATATGGCCTCTAACTAAGGTTGGAGTGAAGAAAGAACTCAAACACACAAGAGAGGTGGAATGCACCAGCTTAAGGAAGTAGACATGCTATCTG